>JAJJWX010002560.1:0-33042 GCA_023529315.1 Papaver bracteatum | reverse complement strand
CTCACATTTTCCAAAGACAAAATCTGGGAAACCAATAATGTTGGTGCAAACCATATTTGGTTTTTCGGATTTTTTTTTCATTTTCATCTCGATTTGGGGATAAATGATGAATTTAGAAAGAAAAATATACGAAATCGAATTAGGGTTCCTATATTGTTAGTTTTCTCTGAGTGAGGAAGAGGGAGAGGAGGCGGAGATACAGGGGCGAAAATGAGAATGGAGGCAGAGATAGAGATTATCTTAGGGTTTTAGCATTTTAGGTTTTCGCTATCTTCTTCCATTTATACTCTTTTGAGTTCTTGGATACCTAAACACTAGGTTGCACGGAAGCTCCGTTTTTGGAGTCGTGTCCGCGTCCAACTCACGTCGGACGCAGGATGCGCGTTTGACGCTGAAACGACGCGTGTCCTTTTTGGACGCACCGATGACTTGGGTTTGAAGCATTTTTTTCCATTTTCATTTAAACTTCTTCCTTTATTTTTACTATTATTAACTAAATGAAGAAAGACAAACATTTAGATCAATCATTTAAGTCTTTATTAGGGTTTTGTAATTGGAAATACCTCACATATACCCTTGGCTCGGCATGTGTTGTTCTAAGAATGCAATTTGATTGCGCCATGTGTTAAATAGTGATTGATTGCTTGACCTTCGGCGTGTATAAACAAACAATCTTTCCTTTTCTTTTGAAATTTATACACATGTAGTATTATTTTCTAATTTTTATGATCGAAACACTTGACTTTGCTGTATAAATACATAATTGTATATATAAATAATATATAAATAAAATATGTATATACGTGTCCGCGTCCTAGTTTTTTGAGAATTTTGTAGTGTCCGTATCTGCGTCGTGTCGTGTCCGCGTCCGTGCAACCCGGACTAAACATAAAGATGTACGGCTGCGATATGTAACACGTGCGGAACTCACGTGCACATCTCTTATTTGTAATGTAGCTAGGTTGGACGATTTTTATTTCCTACACCATTTTCAATTGGTCTCCAATGATATAAGGGTTAGCTTAGCGCCAAGTGTCCAAAGTAAATCTAATCTAACGGTTAGTTTTAATAATAATAACACACGTTTTTTATGACTTAGGGAATAGTGTGACACCATTGTGCAGTGGTCCAAAGATTTTAGGATTTGTTTTTAATTTTAATGAATTTATTTAATACTTTTTGAGTGAATTTGTTTATAAATCGAAAATCGTAGATCTCTCAGCATATCAATTTGATAGATCGAATGAACTTTAGAGACGAATAAAATTATATAGAATCAGACTTATATAATTTTGTTTGTACCCCTAATATTCTACACAAGAAAATGGGCTAACCTAGGCCAACAAAACTCCTCTTACTAGCTAAGAATGCTTCATTGGGCCTTAAGTGTTTCCCATGGATAGCCATGAAGGACTTGCAAAGACTCCATATGCAACAAACCAAGCTAGGCCTCACTAGCAAACACTCAACTCACAAGCCCATGGGAAAAAACTCCAAATTGAGCTAACAAGTCCCACGTAAGCGTGCCACGTCGCCAACCCAAACCAACCCGCAGCTGACACGTCAGCACCCATGGCACATCAGCACTACCACGTCAGCACAGTACCTCGTCGTCCCTGCCACATCAGCTGTCCGGGGTTCCACGTCAGCAGTCTTGCCACGTCAGCAATGCCACGCTGTCACTGTAGCGACAGATAAAATGACACGTCGGCTAAGCATCGCCACGTCAGATGACACATCAGCAATTTTCGCTACGCTAGATGCCACGTCAGCAATTTTCGCCACGTCAGCCTTAACTGCCACGGCATCGTCAACCGTTAAGGGCTAACGCCGTTAATGACGGCGTCAGCATATACCTAGAATATTCCGTTAACTATGAACGGTGTCAGCATCTTCGGTTAGCATTAACGCCGTTACTAATGGCGTTGGGATAAACAGGAATATTCCGTAACGGTGACGGACGTACATCAACCGACTTCTTCCGGTAGCCATTGCTGGCGACCAAGGCCGGCGGCTTGCACGAGCGGTAATCGCCCCGATTAATCAGATAGTAATCGGCGGGTTTTCGAGTGCTGAGACTAATTGGCGATTAATCGTGGACTTACCTGATTCGGCGTATCTCGGGACAAATTAATTCCGTGGCTCTCGGATATTCGCGCCCCAATTCAGTTACTCTTGGGATAGTTGCACCCCGTCTGATTACACCCACTTCTCTTACATTTTTTGTTATCTACACCCCATTGAAACTATGATGGAAAGTTCTGGAGTATCTTGGGGTCATGTAGGCGATTAATGCCAGGGTCATGCAACCATGCAGCGATAGTTACTACAAAAGGGGATTTAAGGGCCAGCCATAATAGCAGGCATGCAGGGCCATACCTGCATGCATGCATGGCCATTACTGCAATTCATGACTGTACCTGAAACGGAATTCTAAGACCTATAAATGGATGATTTTACAACCAAAAAGGTATGCAATCTTCCCCATTAAAACTCCTGTGAAAATATTCTCTTGCTAACTTAGGCATCGGAGGATTTTTTGCAGGTACCCCCACCTTTCTCCATTAACCAAAACAATCGAAGATTAAAGCAGTGATCGATTCCTAGCGACAACATCATACAAATTTTTGTGTTTGGGGTAGGATCAATTTTACCTTACAAACAGTGGTGCCGACTAACGGTTTCAAAAAAAGAAAATCGTGTTTTACTAGATCGAGATATGGCAATAATAAGACAGACTGCATGAAGGTCTGATTCTGAGAACAATTCCCAACAAGCAGAGACGCGAAATTGAGAGGGACGAAATTGAGGTCCAATCTGCACCTGTTATACCCACTGGAAATAGACAAGGTCAAGATCATACTCATAACAGATCGCTGGATCGTGGATGAGATCGAGATCATTTTCATGACGGAGCTACAGATCCGAATCAGATAAAGGAAAAATAACCAGTAATCGACGTTGATGGGGAAAACCAAGATGTTCGTGGAAACAGAGTGTATGCGTTCGGCAGCCCCTCTAGGAAGAATTGCAATCGACAAGATCTGTGATGGCCGCCTTGCGACTCGATGACAGTAGAAGGAACGACTCTCGCATCGTCTAAAGGATCTAGATAAGGAAAATGCTATCCTGAGATTAGAACATGAAAACCAACATCGACCTAGGACTAGTGTTTTGAAAAACCAGAGGGTACGATCTGTATGGCAACGCCTTGGATGTCGAATTGGACCACAAGTCGCAGATCCTAATAGAGAAGTAGTAGATCTTGATCGAAGAGACAAGAAGCTACTGGTCACCGGAGATTTACCGAAATGACCTAAACGAGCAGGGGATTGGCTAGTTGCAACACAACAGAGTGCAGCCAGGAATACATCTTATTCAAAACGCCTCAGAAATGAGGAGGAAGAGGTTCGAGATTGGAACGATGATGAAGATTTTTTGCACGATTACGGTGCTCATTCGGAGCAAGGAAGAGATGGAAAAGAACCTACTGGAACCCAGAGGAAAAATAGGAGATCGGATAATCATATTCCAGAGGACCTGGATTATGAATAGGACTTCGAGCATGAGATGGCAACCTAAACGCAATAATAGAAGCTCGTCTTGCTAAGATGATCGAGAAAGTGATGATGAAAAACCAATCCAGAGAAGAAAAGATGGACATGCTACATCGAGCAGCAGGAGCACCTTTCAAGCAGAATATAAGAGAATTCAGACCTTGAATGAATTTTCTAGTTCCAAAATTACCGAATTCGATGAGAAAACGTGATATAGATCGGCACGTTTTACACTATGAGACCGCCATGTCCTTGTGGCAAGACAACGCATTTGAGTTGATGTTCCAAATCCCTTACGGAGAAGATATAACGGTTCAATCGGCTTCCATCACAATCCCTGATCGGGACATACCATAAGGTGATTGATGATTTTTTGCTCTAACTATAAGTACAAAAACGTGATCGAAAGGATGCCATTCACCTGTTCCTTCTAGAATCGGAAGGAGGAAAGCATCAGAAAATTCACTAGGCATTTCAAGCAAGAGTTAGCGGACGTGGATGGAGCCAACGACCAAGTTGTAATTGCGGCATACAAACAGGCTTACCAACATGACCAAATAGGTGTGTACGGTTCTTTGGTGAAGAGACCACCAAAAACTTTGGAGGAACTATATGATCGAGTTGAAGAGTAAACCCGAGTGGAGGACGATTCTAAAGCCCTAGAAGAAGTTAACAGATCATCCAATCATCCAAATGATAGGAAAAAAGAAAAATCCAAGAACCGTTCAAATGGACAGCATAATGATCATGGGGATGCTCGAGAGAAAAATCAAGGTGAACGCATGGAAACGGGGTATCGGAAATTTCCTGCGATACGAAGATGAACCCTGAGCAACGTAAGTCTTCTGAAATGAATTTTAAAAATACACAAGGATTTGAGCCCCCTACGTCCTTTTGCAGCAGAAACACGAGATAAACGTGATAGGAGCAAATAATACAAATTCCATAAAGATCATGGTCACAAAACTGAGAATTGCCACTCTTTACAGATTGAGATTCAGCGAATGATCGACGCTGTAAAGCTACAATAGTACGTGAAAAAGGACTTTGGGAAAGTTCCTGGTCAGTTTGGCACTGCACATGTGATTAACGTCGTGTGATTAACGTCGAATGCTTATCCAGATTCATTCAATGACCCGGCGGGCATCCGGAGACGAGACCGGAGAAAGCTCGGGACGATTGAAAGAATGGTACCGACAAATCACATTGATTTTGTCGTGAATGGAGCAGAAACAAAAGGAGTTGGTGCAAAAAGATCGAGTTCTCGATGCGGACATGATAGGTGTATATGCTCCACACAACGATGCCGTCATTATAACCGCTTGGATTGGCATGTTTTTCATGTGCACCGGATTTTAGTGGATCTTTGAAGCCGAGTGAGCGTGTTATTTTCTGAGCTACGCCTATGAAGCTCCCACACGACTGATCGAGGAGGATGAAAACCCAATTATCGGTTTCGGCGAAGTTATAAAGGCGATTGGAAAGTGAAGATACCGATAACAGATGGGCGGCAAGTCCATCTTGGGAACTTTCTTGTTCTTGGATTACGAAGAGAACCCTACAACGCAACCGTAGGACGAGATTGGCTGCATGAGATCGGTGCAGTCACATCATCTAATCATCAGTGCCTAAAGTTTATTACCCCAGAAGGAGTTGTTAAAGTTAGAGGCGATCAGATGGCCGCCCATAAGTGTCATGAGAATGCAATGGACGAGTACAAGAAGTCGAGGAAGTCGTTGGAAACCATATCATGCGAGTCGAAAAGAAATAAATGGCGAATCCTCTCCCTCCGAATCATATAGGGAGAGGACGCAGATGAACCCCCGACGGTCGAGAAACTAATTGAGGTCCAGATTGGATATGAGGAGCACAAGACAACATTCGTAGGGGCAGATCTGCCGGCACATGAGCGCGATGATTTGATTACATTACTAAAGGCAAACTCCGACGTCTTTGCATGGAGTTTTGCTGAGATACCAGGGATAGATCCGAATATAGCCTTCCACAGGATAAATATCGACGAGAAGTTCCATTCTGTTCGATAGAAAATCAGAAATATGGCGCAAAGCAAAAAATATGAAGTGACTGAAGAGGTCGAAAAACTATTGGAAGCACGATTTATTCGACCGGTGCAATATCCTCGATGGCTGTCAAATGTGATAGCCTTTCCAAAGAAGAATGGTAAAATTGGTGTCTTTATCGATTTTACCGATTTGAATAAAGCATGTCCGACTGATCCGTACTCGCTGCCAATGATAAGAGATTTGGTGGATAAACCGCAGGGTTTGGAAGACATCATTCATGGACAGCTTTTTCGGTATAAAACGATACCTTTGTTCTAGGACGATCAAGAGCATATCTGCGTTAAATAGTTGAAAAGGAGTTTCTTTGCTTTAATTGTAATGCCGTTCGGGCTAAAAACGCAAGGGCAACCTACCAGAACTTGGTGGACCATATGTTCAAGGATCTGATCGGGAAGTCGATGGAGGTATACATCGATGATATGGTAGTGAAATCTCAGCAAAAATAATCGCATTTTCTTGATCTTCAAAAGACGTTCGATATCTTAAGGCAATATCGTGTATGATGATCAATCCAAAGAAATGTTTATTCATGTCATTAGGAAAAATTCCTGGATACTTGATGACACACGAGGAATCGAGGAAAATCCGGATCAAATCAGATCCATCAGAGAAATGCCATCCCGAAGAACGAAAAAGTAAGTCCTGGAAGCTATGGAGACGATTAGCGACCTTTAAACCGTTTCATTTCACGCTCGTCGGACCATTTCAAGCCATTCTTTGACGTTTTTAAAAAAACAGTGAATTTTGGTTGGACGGCTGAGTGTGAAAAGAATTTTGATGAGATAAAGCAGTATTTGTCAACCCCACCAGTTTTGGTGAGTCCAAAAGATGGACAACCTATTGGAGTTTATCCGGGCCGAACGAAAACGCCTTGTGAGTGCAAAGTGTTGCTTATTCGAGATCCATATGAGAAGCCTATTTACTTTGTCGATGAAATCCTGGATTCGGCGGAAACAAATACAAGAAAATTGAGAAGATAGCTCTTGCACTGTTCCATGCATATCGTCGCCTAAATCCTTATTTCCAAGGAAGGCAGATCGTAGTATACTCGGAATACCCGCTGAAGCGAATCTTGGAACTTGCTGATGATTCCAGCCGACTAGCCATATGGTTAAATTTTCTGGGGGCGTATGAGATCAATTACGAAACCAATCGCAGAAAAAGGACACGACCGTCGTAACTTTTAGAAGATTTTCCTATGGACGATATAGAAACGGTTGCTGGAGAAGAAAAAGAGTTGTTCAAACCCACTGAGCAGTCACGATCAGACAAGGGCGATCTGCAATGGAGATCGATACACCAGAACCATTATGTACCGTATTTACTTATGGGTCTTCAAACGTTAGTGGTGCTGGAGTTGGATTGGTAATCCTTACTCCCAAAGTTTCGAAGATCGAGAAAGCGACCAGGCTGGGTTTTCAAGCATCAAACAATGAAGAAGAATATGAAGCTGCGACTATCGGTTTAAAAGCTATCAAGCAGTTAGATGCGAAGAACGTGAAGCTGGTGACTGATTCTATGCTAGTAGTCAACCAATTTACTGGGACCCTACAGAAAAGAGGAGAGAATGGCATTGTATTTGGACCATATGAAAGAGCTGGCAGATGAGTTCGACCAATTCTCTATTGGGAAGCGACCACGATTGGAGAACAGGCACGCAGATGCTTTAGCATATCTGTCTTCCACAGTTCCAACATATACCGCCAGATTCATTGTAGTAGTTTTCCAAGAGTTACCTAGCATCTCCGACATCCATTCTGTTCTGGATTTCGAACACGCTAGTGGGGGCGAGAGGGCAGCTACATCAGCACAGGGATAAACGGAGAACATCGACAGCAATATGGATATTGACAATCCAAAGGATGACAATTCGTGAGATCATGTTGAAAACATTGCAGATCAAGGCGTCAACCTTACATCCAGACGATAAATGGAGAACTCCCGGAAGATGAGAAACTTGCTGCAAAAGTGAAAAGGAACTCATGGAGATACTCAATGATCGAAGGGCTGCTATACCGCAAACCTGTAGCTTTGGAGCCATTTTTGCGATGTGTATCAGCCGAAGAATGACAACTAATACTAGCAGAGGCTCATGAGGGAATCTGTGGAATCCATTCTGGAGGGCGTAGTCTCGCGGACAGGATACTTACCCAGGTATATTTCTGGCCATACATGCAGAGAGATGCTAAAGAATATACACAAAAATATGTGTCATGCCAAGAACACGCTCCAATTCGGAAAGGCCGAAACGAGTTGCATCCAGGTTTTCGGTCCCCAGCCATTCTCTATGTGGGGATTGGACATCGTCGGACCACTTCCAAAAGCTCCGGAGGCGTCGATTCATATTAGTCGCATCGACTATTTCACCAAATGGGTCGAAGCAGTAGCCTTTGGTACACCATACATGATGTGAAAAGATTCATATGGGAGAATATCGTCTGCAGATTTGGAATCCCAGACGCGATAATATCAGATAATGGGAAATAGTTTGATTCCGGAGTGATCAAAGATTTTTGCAAGGGCCTGAATATTTGCCACAATTTCTCCTCCCCTTACTATGCTCAGACCAATGGGCAGACAGAAGCGACCAACCGCGTTATTATGGATAATCTCAAGAAACGACTGGAGAAGGTGAAGGGAAATTGGACCGAGGAATTCCCTGGAGTCTTATGGTCCCATCGAACAACCCAAAAAAGATCCACTGGGTTCTCACCATTTACATTGGCGTATGGGACAGAGGCGGTCATACCTACCGAGGTACAACTCAAGACTACCAAAACTCGTCTTTGTCAAATCGGGGAAAACGATAGCATCCTATCTTTAGATAAAGAGTTCTTTGGAGGAATGAGAGAAACAAATTTACAAAGAAGTAGTTCGATACCAAAGAGCAATCAAGCTGAGGTATGATCGCAAAGTCAGAGAACTTTCATTCAATCCAGGGGAATATGTCTCGAAGAAAACCCGAGCGACCACAATGGAACCGAACTGTGGGAAGCTCGGAGCAAACTAGGAAGGACCATACATAGTGGATAGGACAGCATCTCGAGGATCATACTACTTGAGGAACCTCTATGGAAAAGAGGATTCAAAGCCATGGAAGCCGTGGAATTCGTTTCACTTGAAGAAGTTTTATCATTAGGAGTAGATTCAAATCTGTTGTAGTTGCACTCTTTTTCCTTTTTGATGGTTTTATCCCACTCGGGTTTTCTACTTAAAGGTTTTAATGAGGAAGCCGTTGTTGAAGCGAAGAGGTATTTATCTTGTTATTTCAATTCAGAAATTCAATTCAGCATTATTTTGGTATTCCATGCTTTATCACTGTTATTCGAGTTAACTATAAGCTGCTGCGGATGATCGGATCCGCAGTCGGCCCTAAATGACAAAATAGTACAGTTCGAGTTTACTTGCAGCAATGTCTCTGACAACTCTCAGATAGGTTAAATGCGCGGTTCGAGCATTTCAACCCTATCTCAATTTTATCCCCATCATGCGGGACAACAAAGAATGTGGCAAACGTTTTCATCCGTTCAGGCACGTGAGAATGTACACAACTCAAACTCTGCGCGCATCTTCAATAGCAGGATTGGCCCCCTGTGCAAATTCAAGGTAGCATAAAAACTCAACTTTTCATTCCATGCGCAAGCAAAATGCAGCAGGGAGGTGCACCCCTGCGCAGACATTGAGCAGCATGACACAAAACACACTAGGGGCGAGTCGTATGTCACCCCAACCCTTTGGGGGAATATATATGACACTCCAGCCAAGTCATCACGTCTCTGGGGGCGAGTTGCGCAACACTCCAAACAACGCGTTTGGGGGCAAGTTGTGTAACACTCCGGAAAAATAAAAATTCTTAGGGAAACCCGAACTTCTTAACCCATAAAAAGTTATGGATTAAGAGGGGGCGATGTTTGTACCCCTAATATTCTACACAAGAAAATGGGCTAACCTAGGCCAACAAAACTCCTCTTACTAGCTAAGAAGGGTTCATTGGGCCTTAAGTGTTTCCCATGGATAGCCATGAAGGCCTTGAAAAGACTCCATGTGCAACAAACCAAGCTAGGCCTCACTAGCAAACACTCAACTCACAAGCCCATGGGAAAAAACTCCAAATTGAGCTAACAAGTCCCACGTAAGCGTGCCAAGTCGCCAACCCAAACCATCCCACAGCTGACACGTCGCACCTGTGCCACATCAAAGACAAGATTGGCCGGCACCGCCACGCGTCACCGTTCTAGGGTTCCACGTCAGCAATGCCACGCTGTCACTGTAGCGACAGAGAAAATGACACGTCACCCAAGCATCGCCACGTCAGATGACACGTCAGCAATTTTCGCCACGCCAGATGCCACATCAGCAATTTTCGAGCGGTAATCGCCCCGATTAATCAGATAGTAATCGACGGGTTTTCGAGTGCGGAGATTAATCGTGGACTTACCTGATTCAGCGTATCTCGGGAAAAATTAATTATGTGGCCCCCGGATATTCGCGCCCCAATTCAGTTATTCTTGGGATAGTTGCACCCTGTCTGATTACACCCACTTCTCTTACATTTTTTGTTATCGACACCCTATTGAAACTATGATGGAAAGTTCTGGAGTATCTTGGGGTCATGCAGGCGATTAATGCCAGGGTCATGAAACCATGAAGGGACAGTTACTACAAAAGGGGATTTAAGGGCCAGCCATAACAGCAGGCATGCAGGGCCATTACTGCAATTCATGACTGTACCTGAAACGGAATTCCGAGACATATAAATGGATGATTTTACAACCAAAAAGGTATGCAATCTTCCCCATTAAAACTCATGTGAAAATATTCTCTTGCTTACTTAGGCATCAGAGGTTTTTTTGCAGGTACCCCCCACCTTTCTCCATTAACCAAAACAATCGAAGATTGAAGCAATGATTGATTCCTAGCGACATCATCATACAAATTTATGTGTTTGGGGTAGGAGCAATTTTGCCTTACAAACAAATTTATTAAGCATTTTCTATGAGAGCATAAGAACTACGAAGATAGAAAATTATGTCTTGTAAGTAATCATCTTAAGTAAATCTCTAAGCATTTGTATCCAACAAAATTTAATGAGAAAAGACTCTGAGTATAGTAAATGTATTCCAGGGTCGGATAAACTTGTTAGGAACCTACTTCAATAAATATGTAAGCATGTCCCATAAGAACGAATACGTTACAGATTGATATAAATCTTTCTTGGAATCAACTTATGTAAATCTCTAAAATAGTTCAAAAAGATTTAACGAATTCCAGTATCAATTGATTATTTTTTTGAATATCGGTTTATATAAATATCTAAGCAATCAGATAACATTGAACAAACTACATATTCGAATGAATCTTCCACGAGATTAACTGATGCTAAGCCCTCGTTTAGGCTTTAATTCATGTTATGCATATAAACATATTTTAATTTTGTTACTTTTTATTAGCATGCTAAATAAGGATTGAACCTAAGAAAAAATCGGAAATGAAAAATGAGGAAAAATAAAAATAAAAACTAGAAAAATACATTTGATATAAAAAATCATTCACCAGTAAGGCATCGTTAGATTTCGAGTCTAAATAGGATATAACGGTCGGGTATCTAGATTGCTAATGGGCCCAATTTTATTACGACCCATAACCGGACACAAATCAATTGATGTCGGTTCGGTTTTCAAGTAATATGGCACCCAATGACAACCCTAATTGAGTTACATGGGCTTAATTCACAAGTGAATCTGAATGTGGTATGAAAATCCAAATCCGTTACTATATCTAATAGTATCGCAACCTAAATCATACACATTTTTGACTAATATAACGAATTTTCGATCCTAAATTAAATATTATTTGTGATTGTACCTCGATAGATCCTCAAAACGACCTTGAGGGTCGCCAAATTTCTCGAGAGGATACATATGTATGTATACTTTGGTGGTCAAAGAGTCAAACTGGATTTATCTTTCTTCCGGCTCTAAGTTTACTTATTAGTTCTATGAGTTTATACGGGAACAAAAATAATGACGAGTTAGGGTTTTTTATTACTCAGTTTTAGTTTTTTCCGAGTGAGGTTAAGGGAGAAACATATACCAGGATGAGAGGATAAGAGAGACATAAATAAAGATAACTATTTAGGTTTTCTCTTTCTTTTCGGATTATATGACGGATATTTTAGTGGGGCATCTCAAGGAACTAATTAACAAATTCTAGAGTCGTATACTTGTCTTAAACAAATTATAAATCTTTCTCGAAATATATATGTAAAGTTCTATGAGTATCCTGTGAGATTAAACAAATTGTAAATTCGTATAATCATGTTTTGGAATCGACTTATGAGAATATTAAGCATATCCAATGAGACGAACAAATTCTTGAGTCGGGTGAAAATTTCGAAGAATCATAAAGAGGAATTACACTCGCATTTCATTGATTTCTGGTTAATTACCAATTTCACTGAATGTCCAATGACCACACTCATTTTACCTGTTATCCATCACGCTTACGCAATATTGCTGGCCCTTACATGTTTTCATCTGTATTCCATCCATTTATCAACTATCTGTCAATTTTACACATCAATTTCACTGACTTCACCTAGATTTCACAAATTTCTTTGGTTACTCTTCAATCTCATCCAGTGTCACCCGAATTTTGCTTAACTTCACTCAGATTCCTTCGATTTTCATGTTATCCATCAATTTCACCTAATATCCACCGGCTTCAATTAATTATATTAATTTTATCTAGTAGCGTAATAACCCGACTTTTCACTTTTTTCTAAGCAACCAGATTTTACTGCAATTCTCTTAACCAACCCATCAACAATAAACACGGGGCACAAATATAATTGAACTGTGTATGTACGGTAGATTTGAATTTACTATTGTTTATTTTATTTTTCACATCTTTATTTAAAGCATGTTGTTTTCTTTTCTTTTTTCACGAAAAAGAAAAAAAAAATACATATCCCGATATCACCTTAAATCGGGCTCTCTAAATTCCCGCCAATTTTTTTGTATAACAAGCCCAATTATATGAAAATAAAAATTGCCTACTTTAACATTAACATCATGTCTAGCTAAAGAAATCTTCAACCTTTTCAAGAAAACGTCTTCTCCAACCTCACCTAAAGTCGAGAAAGCCAATATGGAGAAACATACGGTCCAACCCAAGATTAACATATCAAGGAAGATCCGCATGATATCATTTTGGCCAATAGAGACAAAGAGAATATATGTCACACGGATTGCCATTTTTTCCGTCCAAACTAAATTTTACGGATTGTGATCTGATCCGTCCACTGTAAATTTGCCGCTACAATTTCGATTGGCGCCCAAATTTAGTCAAAGAAACATGGCGGCAACTTTGGCGCCCTAATTTGAATGTCCCGCCCAATGAATTTGTGGAACAAACAAATGTCCTGTAGTTTCTATGTATTTTGAGTGGGAATCCAGAATTAAAATCTGAAAGTTCTAGATGCACTCTTTCTAATATATTCTCGCCTACGCTTTATACCCAAAACTTTTACTCCATTATACAACCGAATTCTTTCAAATCTTTTTTCCTATCGAATAACCTTGAGAAAATTGCAGGCAGTTGATGTTATGGTGAGAAAAGATGTAGGGTTTCCACTTGATGGAGAAGAAACGAAACATTGAGAAAGTCTGATGTAGAAGTTACCAGAGAATTTGATTTCTCTACCGATAATTAGGTTTGAACTCAAGGTAAGTTTCTGATCTACTTATATATACTTATAACCTGTTTGACAAAATAACTCTGAGAATTTTCTGTTAGATTTGGTTAAGTTGATGTCTGATGAACTCCGTTTGTGTTTCAGATTGAGATTGTTTGAAAGAGGGTTAGAAGATGAAATGGAGAATTGTATGAGGTATAAATTGCATATTTATATTATATCAAAATTTTATTTTATTTACCGATTATTCATTATTTGTGTTGTGAATTTTATGAGGTATAAATTTCTTATTATATAGAAACGGGTTGAAAGTACAATTTTGATTTGACATATCCAACTCAATTTTTTTTAGTCATTTTTTTTAAAGGAGCACCGATATTCTTCGATCATCTCATCTAATACATGGATTTTCCTTTGTTTTTTTTTTATCTAGGCTAAGCAAGTGATCAGTTAATCAAAGGCTAAATCCAGCTGAAAAGAGAAGTTTGCTGCAGTGAAGGACATACCGAAAGAAATGGATGTCAATACTGTGAGCAGCTCTTGGACTGACTATTTTTTCTTTTGGTTTATTGTTGGTATATTTTAGGTCAAAACCCTTTAAATTGCCAGATCTCTAAACATATGGAAGCATCAATGCGGACTAAATGAGAATCTGTGATCTAAATTATGCTGAGAAGTGGTTAGCCTTTCACTTATTTCATCTCTGGGAGATTTGTAGACAAATCATCAGTCTGGGTACTTGTAGTTCTTATGGTACAACTGAACCAAAAGATACATCATTCTTTGTCACATAGATTAAAAAGCTTTAGTTTGCTGAAAAACTTGATTGATCAGTTGAGATTTTATTCTACTAGAATACACAAGTAGCCCATTCAGGTGACTTTTATTTATGTTTCTGTCTTGTCTTTAATTGATGTGTGATTACAAAGATGGATTCATTACACCGAGTGAAATTGTTGAAGTATTTCAACAAATATATAGTTTTGGCAAAATCAGGAGTCTAGGGGTTGTGGGTTCTCTAAAATTTTGCTCAATTGTGTAGAGATAGATTTGAAGTTCTCCCAGCAAATTAAGGTTGAATTATGTTTTTTTTTTTTGTCTATGATTGGAGCCATTTAATAATAAAATAACACATACAAGTACAAGAAGATCAGATTTGTTTTCCTCCGCATGTTACTAGCAAACCACAGTACATAACTCGACTTACTTGACAGATAATGTTTTTTCCATTTTATGAATTTCATTTGAAATTCGCGTCATTAAGTAACTAGCGGAGACTGTATTGGACCAATTTTCAAGGACTCAAAGATTCTTCTTGCTGTAGATGTGTTAGGAATGGAATTTACGACCAGACCTTGGCTTTAGAAGACTTTGTTTGCAAATTGTCTAAAATGCATCTGAAGTAAGTATCAGTAATTGCTCTCATTCTTAAGATAAAGGTCTAGAGTCTTTGCTCCATGAAATCGAAACCTTTATTTTTTTACTTGGCCAAGGCTACCTGTTGTGATTCAGGCACTAGCAGCGGAAGTTGCGCATACAACCCAATCTCTTCTTTCTTAGCTTCTCCAAAAACTTCGGTCTACTATCCCGGTACTATTTTGTTATCATAAGAAACACAATTACACAAGCAGTAAAAATTTCCCACACTTATCCTTTTTTTATTTCCTGGAGATTTTTACACAAGATGCAATCTTTACCATTTCTATCGTTTTGTATGCAGTTGCCCGAATGTCTTCGTATAATTGGACATTTACGCCGAATATGAGTGGTATTTAGTGTGCCTTAAATGTGTTTGCAGGTACCGCTATGATCTCTCTTTATATTTTGAAAGGCACTTTGAACTTGTTGATATTTTATTTATGGTAGGCTAAAGTGATAAGTTTAGTTATTCTTGTTGTGAACAAACGTTATGCTTTCACAGTATAGATATTTATGTTTCCTTATTATGGCTCTCTTTCTAACAAAAATTCTTTTTCGTTGGAGTCATAGCTTGTAGGAATTCTCGATGAATTAGACCAGAGAAATGCTTCTGACTACTCAAAAGCGATGGTGAATTGTTTCAGAATGCATAAGTTAATCAATATTATATACTTTACTTGGGTATTGTAAGTTGTGCAAGTACTCTTTAGAACTGGACAAGGGATCTGTCAATTGCATAAGTGATGATGTTACTGAGATTTGGTTAGTTTGATGGAAAGTTGGATTAGGTTTGGTCAAAAGAGTTTGATTCAGTTGTTGATTTGCTTAGATTTAGCTTCTTATAGATCAGGAAACATAAAGTTTGGATCTTTACATCATTCCATGTCTAATTTGTGTAATTTGGAAGTAATGGTTTTCAGTAACATTCTTTCTCGATTTTCTTATGTATTTTCATTTGTCATTGTTTTGTTGATTTCATTTATTTCTTAATTCCATCTGAACTCAGAGAAAGCCGCTTCCAGCTGACACATGCTACTCAGGTAATCAACTTTTATTTTTCCTAGTTCAATTTTTTTTATGTTGCAGATTCAAGATCTATCGTGTCATCACCTTAGCTAGACTGAAATCATTCCAATGATAAATAAAGATTAGGTTTGTTGGCTAAGATTAATATATTGTTCCCCATGGATTTTACATTCTTCGCTTTAGTTTGCTAGTATGTTTATATTATTTTGATAACACAGGGATGCATTTACGAAGTTCATAGATATGGTCAATGAGAAACTTTGAAATCCTGAAATCTTTAGTTGTCCTTTTGTTGATTGTAAGAATCTTGTTGTGCGAATTCCTGCCTCCTGGGACAAAGTATTGTTGTCTCATGCTACAGCAAGGGACGGATACTACTTACATCTTCATGGGGAGCCGGCTAGCGCTTCTAAATTGTTCACCAATAGAGAGCAACGCCTATTATATATCAGGTATATGTAGAAGCAATGTTAAAGACAAAGTTCCCATTGATCAGATTCATGAAATTAGACATTTTTAGGGGTTGGTGAAGCTGGTGGTAGATGCCGCAGCATGACACCCTATTGTACCCAGGTTGTGCAATGCACACAGTTATCTATCACTGTTAAATTGTGTGAGCACAAAATAAATTGTTTATTTAGAAAAGCTTTAGATGAACTGTTTCTCAAGAAAAGTTGTCTGATGTTTAGCTTTCTTTTAGGTCTTTGTTAATTTGAAGGTATCTTATTTATAGCACCCTTATTATGTCTCTATGATCTTATTGTTAATGTACTTTGTATCATTCAAGTTAGCGCTAGTTAAGCTTCTTTTAAGAACAAAAAACTCTGAACAGACCGAGGGCTAAAACATACACCAAAAACTGGCAATCCGAAAAGGGGCTCACCAGGACCATCAGCAAAAACTGGCTGTTGGTTGTTTTGTATGTTTTTGTGCTTGGTCTATGTAAAAGGGTTCTTTTAAGTATTCCTTTTAACTGTACATCTTTGATGGGTGTTCTATATGTACATCTTAAACTGGAAAATAGATCGAGATGTTTTAATTTTTGAATGAGGTGTAATGTATTGTGATTGTTGAATGAGATGTATTGTAGCTGTATACTGAAATGATGAACTTCTTCCAAAACTCTTCAGGTTAAGTTCAATGACAAAGTTTAGTCAATGTGATGAACTGATGATTAACAAAAGGACTGCAAAGAACTCAGAAATCTGGAACATTATTGAGAATGTTTGATGACTTGGACTTGCACCTATAGAACTTTGTTCTACATATGGTAACGACAAGGACTTACGCCCATAGAGTTTAGTTATTGCACATAATAATAATTTCAATCAATTCCAGAATATTCTTGTTAAGGTGATATTATTTGGCAATTGCAGTTGCTGGGTTCAGTTTTAAAAAACTTGAGCAATTAGGCAATTGGTTATTTGTCAAAGCTTAGTTGGCGAAAACCTGTTTAAGCAACTAATGTGCGCTTAGTTGGTGTTTTGAGTTGCTTATATGGCTGACGCTACTAGCGCATTTTATGTAGTTGCCATATGTTTATTGCTTAAATGTTTGGGAACTAATCAAAATAATAGTTGCGATTAACATGTTGTCGAAGTATATAAAAACTAGCAGTTGCCTTTTCCTAGTTCCGGAAGCATTAAGCTACTAGAGTACTTCATGTAGTTGGCATATGCTTGTTTCTAAAGAGTTCAGAAACCGAAAAAACAAATAGTTGCCATCAACTTGTTGCCAAATCATATAGGAACTACTAGTTGCCATTGACTAATTCCGAAAGCATTTGGCAATTAATTTTTTAGGGCAGTTGCGAAATTTTAGTGGCCTTTGCTAGGATTTTTTGTAGTGGTGGCTTCAACTCAACACTCCCCCTCAAGCTGGTGCATATATGTTTGCTCAAGCCTAGCTTGCCAACAAACTTCAGAAACACCTTACTTGGAACTGCTTTAGTTAAAATATCAGCTACTTGATCTTCCGATCTAATTCTAGGTAACTCCACGATCTCATTGTCCAACTTTTCTTTAATGAAGAACCTATCTATATCCACATGTTTTGTGCGATCATGATGAACTGGATTGTGTGTAATATCACATGCCGCTTTGTTATCACAATACACACTAATTGGTTTCCTAGGCGGATACCCCAATTCAGTTAGCAAACGTTTTAACCACATCACTTCGCAGATACCCAGCGCCATACCTCGCAATTCAGCCTCTGCACTTGATCGTGAAACAACTCCTTGTTTTTTGCTTTTCCATGTAACAAGATTACCCCCAACGAAGGTAAAATATTCTGAAGTATACTCATATCATCATATGACCCACCATAGTCAGAATCAGTATATGCGTCCATACTTTTGAAGTATTGACCTTTCTTAAACAAGATACCTTTTCCTGGAGCACACTTCAGGTATCTTAGGATTCGCATTACCGCATTCATATGTGTTTCTCCGGGATTATGCATGAATTGACTAACAATACTCAATGCATATGCAAGATCAGGTCTTGTATGTGCCAAGTACATTAGTCTACCCACGAGCCTTTGGCATCTTCCTTTATCAACAGGTACTTGGTTGACATCCGAACATAATTTCAAACCTGGCTCTACTGGTGTATCTAAAGGTTGACACGTTTTCATACGTGTTTCCTCCAACAAATCAAGGGCATATTTTCTTTATGACAAGAAGATTCCTTATGTTGATCGAGATACTTCAATTCCAAGGAAGTATTTCAAAGAACCAAGATCTTTCATCTGAAATTCACTTGATAGATAATTTTGGAGAGCCTTTCTTTCTTATGGATCATCTCCCGTAACTATCATGTCATCTACGTATATGATTAAAGCTGTAATATTACCTCTATTTCTCTTTAGGAATAAAGTATGATCTGAATTTTCCTGGCGATAACCAAATTCTCTCATAGTCTTGGTAAATCTTCCAAACCACGCTCTCGGAGATTGTTTCAGGCCGTACAATGATTTGTTTAACCTGCAAACTTTTTCGTTACGCAAGTCTGACATCATCATTCCTGGTGGAAGATGCATATACACTTCTTCGGACAAATCTCCATGTAAAAAGGTTTTCTTGACATCAAACTGTTGTAATGGCCAACCCAGATTTGCATCAAAAGACAACAAGACTCGCACTGTATTTATTTTAGCTACAGGTGCGAATGTCTCATTATAATCTACACCATAAGTCTGGATATACCCTTTAGAAACCAATCTTGCCTTAAAGCGTTCAATTTCACCATTTGCCTTGTATTTAACTGTAAAAATCCAGCGACATCCCACGGCTTTCTTTCCTTATGGACATTCAACCATGTCCCAAGTGTTATTTTCTTGTAAGGATTTCATCTCCTCGATCATAGCTTCCCTCCATTTTGGATCAGATAATGCTTCACCCTACGCACTGCATTAGAATAACTCATGAATAACTGATTCACAAATGACTTATTTGATTCGGTCAGACAGTGATTAGAGACATAATTACTCATGGGATATTTAGTTTTTGATGAAATATCAGGTTCATACATGGTTCTAGGTATACCTCTATTGCGACGTTCTGGCAATTGTTTCTTTGCAGGTTCAAGAAAATCCTCAGTGAACGGTTGGATTGGGGTTGATGATCCATCATTAGTTTCTGATCCATCGGCATTATCTTCTTCAACTTCATTTATAGCTTCAATTTTACCATCCGCATTAATTTCTTCCTCACTAACTTTCTGCTCTTTTGGAATTTCTAGCACAACATCTTCGATTATGTCTTCTTCATAGTCAAGAGTATGAATTTGTTTCTTATACTCCCCCTGAAGTTCAGACTTCGAGTAATACATCACGTGTTCATGAAACTTAACATCCAATGTGATGTATATTCGTTTAGTTGGAGGATGGTAGCCCCTATATCCTTTATGACTTGCAGCGTATCCTACGAAGACACATCTTAAAGATCGGGGAGATAACTTGCTCTGTTGGTTCTTGTGTAAGTGCACAAATACTACATAACCAAATATGCATGGAGGAAAGTTTGGAACGTTTGGTGAAACTATTTCCTCATTGAGAGCTTGAAATGGTGTCTGAAAACTGATAGTGCTTGAAGGTGTACAGTTAATCACATATGCTGCAAAGGCAAGAGCTTCTCCCCAATAATTTAATGTCTTATGAGCTGATATTAATGAAGCGCGCATAACTTCAAGCAAGTGACGGTTTTTACTTTCATCTACCCCATTCTGCTAAGGAGTATTAGGACAAGTTGTCTAATGAACAATACCAAATTCTCTTAAATAATGTTGAAAATTAGTACTTAAATATTCGCCTCCGTTGTCACTTCGAAGAACTTGAATGTTTGTATTGTATTGTATGTTGACTACTTTGTGAGACCTCTGAAATAAATTATTCACTTCATATTTTGATTTCATCAAGAAAACCCATGTCATCCTAGTGCAATCATCAATAAAGGTAACGAACCATCGTGCGCTACCAAGAGTGTTAACTTTAGACGACCCCCAAACATCAGAATGAATAATAATGAATGGAATAGGACTTTTATTTAAACTTGATGGAAACGAATTACGATGGATTTTAGCTAGTTCACATTCTTCATATTGAAAAATAGAAACATCAATCTTTGAAAATAAACTAGGAAATAGCCTTTTTAAGTAGCCAAAAGAAGCATGCCCTAACCGTCTATGCCATAACCAAATTTGTGATTTCTCCTTCTCCCCCTGAGTACCATTCACAACTAAAGCATTAGATAATCTTTCTGAATTTTTTGACGCCAAATCTAGATAGTATAGCTTTCCTTTTCTAACCCCAAATCCAATCGTTTTCCATGTTCGAATGTCCTTAAACACACAAGAATTAGGCCAAAAGATAACACCACAATGTAAGACTTTAGTAATTTGGGAAACTGATAATAGATTATAATTTAGAGAGGGAATGACTAAAACAGAATCTAGACTCAATGTATCAGTAAGATTTAATGATTGTTCTCCAATTAATGGATCCAAAGATTCATCTGCTGTGCAAACGGAGTTGTGTATGGATATTTTAAGAGGAGAAACCTGTCTGGAATCAAAAGTCATATGGTATATGAAACCTGAATCAATTATCCATGAGATATTAGGAACAACTTGCGAAAAATTAAAAACCTTACCATTGGTTGTTTCCATAGCGGAGGTTAGATTGCTAACCACATGTGATCTTTATGACGAATTCTTTTTCTTGGGATCGCGTTTATCCCACCAATCTGATACCCGACAATCTCAAAGCCGGTTTTCTTTTGGTATGACCTCATTTATTACAATGAGTGCAGGTGGCGGACTTATCTTTAATGTTGTATTGACGATGGGTTGCCATTGCGAGGTTTCAACTTCGAGTTCCTTTGTTCATTATATTATGCCAGACGGATTCACGTCGAACCAAAGAATAACAAGGTTCTAATTCAGGTATGGGATCCTTCCTTAGAATTTCCCCATGTATTTGTTCAAATTCATTATCTAACCCAGCAAGAAAAATATGCACCCTCATACGTTGAACTTATTTTCGATATAGTTCAACATCTTTTTCATTTTCCATAATCACCTTATCATGGTGATCTAGCTCACTGAAGATTTCTACTAATTCCCCATAATAGACCGGGAGTGCTCTACCATTTTGCTTGGAAAAGGAAGCCCTTCGATTTAAGATAAAAATTTGTAGTTCATCCGCTCCATCATAGAAATCCTTAGAAATAGCATCCCAGATCTCACGAGCAGTAGGTAAACGAATATATTGTTTCATTATTTCTGGTGACATAGACATTAATAGCCATATCTTGACCTTTTGATTGTTTGCGTACCACTTATCATCATTTTTAGATGGAACTGGAGACGTACTACAAATAAAGGAGAGCTTCTCCTTCTCAGCAATATGCATCTCAATGATTTGAGACCACAAATCATAATTTTATTCATCCAAAGTAACATAAACACAATCTCTCTTAGATATTTTTTTTCTCTCTACAATGAGTAGTGAATATATATAGATTACAAAGAGAAGAAGAGAATTATGGCTTCAACTATGGTGGCTTCAAACATGGAGGCTTCAAAAATGGTGGCTTCAATAATGGAGGCTTCAACAATCAACAATGGTGGCTTCAACTGAACATTATCTTCATTGCATCATACTACATAACATCTGCACAATTCAATCATCTTGTGATGACTAGTAGTGTCATGAAAATCAACATCACGCATGATTCTTTCATCTTCTGCGACACCGTCCTTCCTTGTCAAGCGAATGCCCCATCGAGATGATTAATTCTTCATAATGGCAACGTCACGGTTATTGAAGAAATTCTCAACCGTGTAATCCGCAGGGTTGATCTCCTTCCATAACTATCCTAATACAATCACCGCTCAGCTGGAATATGCCGCGCGAAAATCTCGCGTTGGATAAAATCTCATAAAACAGAGGAATATAAGGATAATAGATGGGAACATGAACACCGCAAGAAGTTTTCCTACTGAAATAATAATCTTCTGAGCATCCCACCGATCAAGCGAAAACCATTCAGGACTAAGCGTAGAAGAAGGTTTTGTTCCAGCAGGGATGGATAGTGAGAAGCCTGATTTAATATTTTTCAAAGTTTTCGTAGTAGTAACTAGGATTTATTCTCTCAGACTTGCTAAGATTAAATTTATAGGTTTAATGAAACTAATAAACAAAGGCGAGAGTTATTGGGCATAGGATTCCACCGAATTCATATCAATAGGTTCAATTTATTTATTCTCAACAATTAAAGCTCAAAATAACACTGACTCTTGTTTTTTCCAAAGTAGATTCTCCTAACATTAATTGTAAAACTTAAGCATGGGACATCTAAACATCTAAGCAAGCATGACCCATCTAATGAAATGACAACTAATTTTTTCAAATCATAATTCTATTTTAATTTGTGCAAAAGTCAAATAAAGAATTAATTAAAATTACCCACGTATGAAATTTGGATTCCTCCATCGACCCAGTGTAGGGCTTTAGCTACTCATATTGTAGACACTCTAAAAATATTTTTATAGCTCAAATGGTGTTTACAAATGAAGAAAAGAAGAGAAAATAACATATACCGTGAAGTTGCAACAGATCACAGCCGTTAAAAACTCACCGTTACTATTCAAATGCTCAAAAACTATTGCAAAAGCAAAGTTACAGAAAACAAGTGTTATTATCGTGTTTAAAAAGCCTGTCAAGTTTATGGAAGAAACAATGATGGAGTCTAAAACGACAGACTACAAGTGTTGTATGTTGTTCTTCTTTCTCTTCTATGCAGCAGCAGAAAAATCTGCTATGCAACTCCCTATCTTTCCCCCCAATCACTCGATATCCCTTTCTGTAACTCCCCTCGACTATTTATAACTCCACAGTCTAGAAAATCTTCGACAATAACTCCATGTATCTCATTTACTTCTACGGAAATATTTTGTTTCTTTTATTACTCTTCTTCCCATTCTCACGTGTCTGTTGTAGTTCACAACCTCCAAAAACGTTGCAAACTCATTGCTGACACACTTCAGACATACGCTGACCCTTATAGATATATTGCAAACACGGGAAGGGTGAGATAAACCCGAGAATTTATTTCCCTGTTTTGATACGAGAATCTTTTCTTGTTTATCTTCACACGCCTCTGATTTGTCCCAAACTTTCCCATAGATATATTGAAATCAATTAGGAAAGATATTCTCCCTTATCATTCACCTAACTCCCATATTTAGGATAACTACCTGTAATACTCTCTCTTCCCTGTTTTTGAGAATCCAAGGAAATCTTTCTTTTTTAAACGAATCAAAAGTGTTACCATACCTGTTTAATAGACCCGCTACAAAGATGGTCATAAAAAGAAGATACATAAAAATAGACCCGCCACACAGCTGGTCATAAGCCTAACAATCATAACAATAATTTTTTTTTTTTTTTTTTTTTTAGAGACCCACTCCACAACTGGTCATGAATAGCAAGAAAATTCCTGAAAAAGAAAAAAAAACGTTAACCACTCCCCCACACTTAAACATTACACTGTCCTTAATGTAATTGAGTCATCCAATGCAAAACTTAAGATGGGAAGTTCATAAGATGCAAAAAAAAAGTAAACGAAAATATAAAAAATACACCTACTGGAATGTACAAAAACGGATCCCCATAAACTAATAACCTGAAAACTTGGGGATCGACTCAAAATACAGTATTTGCAAATGACAGCTTCACACTTCTGTCATGAAAACGCGGAGTCACTGAAACTATCAAAAAAAAAAATTTACCCCTAAACCAAGTTTTTACTGCACATGGAAGTGCGTAAAGAACAAAACATGGGGATTCTATTGAGACTGAGAAATTTTCAACTGGCTCATGCACGGTATTAGAAACATGGACGTCCTCTGGGTATTTGGATGCAAAGTAATCCAACAAAAATTTTGAAGCACATAATTCTAACCCTAAATTAGGTAACTTTCGGAAGTGTAAGGGTCTAGAAACAACCTATAAGTCGGGTGAAAAATCTTGTGAGATAGATTATTCTAATACATTAGACAAATCATCTACACAATCATCCACATGGTCATCTACAAATTCTGTCTCGACCAGGGAGTCACTACAAGACTATTCATCATCATCATCATTAAATAATCTTTGGCATTCTAGAATTCTCAATCTTTGTTCCAAACTAGGTGGTGTGTGTTTGTAATACTTCTCATATATAGTTTGATGTGATTCTTCACTTACCATTTGTGGAGCAAAAACTCCATACCGTTGCCTATGCATATATTCACCAAGCGTCATCTCTGATGAAGTTGCCTGATAATTAGAATTTCTACGCATATATTTCGCCAGTGTCATCGTAGGTGATGTCTCCTCAAAAGAAGTCATCATCCTCAAAAAGTACCTGAAAAGAAATACAAAAAGAAACGCATAAAAAGGAAAAAAAGAAAATCTAAAAAAATATGAAAATACTGTACAAAATAAAAATAAACCTAAAAATTAATCTAAAAACAAATCCGCGTCGCAACGACGCCAAAATGATTTAAGATTTTTCAAAGTTTTCGTAGTAGTAATTAAGATTCGTTCTCTCAGACTTGCTAAGATTAAATTTAAAGGTTTAATGAAAGTAATAAACAAAGGCGAGAGTTACTGGTCCTAGGATTCCACCGAATTCATATCAATAGGTTCAATTTATTTATTCTCAACAATTAAAGCTCAAAATAACACCGACTCTTATTTTTGCCAAAGTATATTCTCCAAACATTAATTGTAAAACTTAAGCATGGGACATCTAAACATCTAAGCAAGCATGACCCATCTAATGAAATGACAACTAATTTTTTCAAATCATAATTCTATTTTAATTGGTGCAAAAGTCAAATAAAGAATTAATTAAAATTACCCACGTATGAAATTTGGATTCCTCCATCGACCCAGTGTAGGGGTTTAGCTACTCATATTGTAGACACTCTAAAAAATATTTTTATAGCTCAAATGGTGTTTACAAATGAAGAAAAGAAGAGAAAATAACATATACCGGGAATTTGCAACAGATAACAACGGTAACAAACTTACCGTTACAACTCAAATGCTCAAAAACTATTGCAAAAGCAAAGTTACAGAAAACAAGTGTTATTCTCTGTCGCAAAAAAAAAATTGTCGTTTCTGGATGAAACAGTGACAGTTCTAAAACTACAGACTACAAGTGTAGTCTGTTGTTCTTCTTTCTATTCTTTGCATCAACAGAAAAATCTGCTCCGCAACTCCCCATCTTTCTCCCCAAGCACTCGATATCCCTTTTTGTGACTCCCCTCAACTATTTATAACTCCACAGTCTAGAAAATCTTCGATAATAACTCCATGTATCTCCTTTACTTCTACGGAAATATTTTGTTTCTTTTATTACTCTTCTTCCCATTCTCACGCGTTTGTTGTAGTTCACAACCTCCAAAAACGCTGCAAACTCATTGCTGACACACTTCAGACATACACTGACCCTTATAGATATATTGCAAACACGGGAAGGATGAGATAAACCCGAGAATGTATTTCCCTGTTTTGATACGAGAATCTTTTCTTGTTTATCTTCACACGCCTCTGATTTGTTCCCAACTTTCCCATAGATATATTGAAATCAATTAGGGAAGATATTCTCCCTTATCATTCACGTAACTCCCATATTTAGGATAACTACCCGTAATAATCTCTCTTCCCTGTATTTTGAGAATTAAAGGAAATCTTTCTTTTTTTTAACGAAACCAAAAGTGTTACCATACCTGTTTTAGTGAAACAGGATATGTCCAATAAAATTCCACGAGAAAATCTCATAAAATCAACACCAAATCAACTCCAGAAATAAACGCAGCTGTAACAACTATTTTCCCGCCAAAATATTTTCTTAAACCGTGAAGAAGAAGGTGTCACCTAACCATTGATGGGGTGCGAATATCCACAGGTTCCAAATAACAAAGAAGGTGCCCCTTAGCAACTGGGCACCCCTTAGTAATTGAGGTGCCCCTTAACCGACATTGAGAGTCCGAATAACACGTGTCCTCCGGGGTACAAAAACCACTTTTTGAGCAACTTTCTCCATAAGAGCTTATTTGACAAAAACACCTACAAACAAGATTATTAGTGATAAAATGAGTCCTAGATAATGTATTTATGGGTGAAAATGCGTCGCACTTTCGTGCTCATAAAATTCCCCCACACTTACATTTTGCTAGTCCTCGAGCAAAACAGAAAATTGACCCGCTACACAGCTGGTCAGAAAATAAGAGAGAGTTAGACCCACTACACAGCTGGTCATGACAAATGCCATACACAATTTTTTATTATTATTATTATTATTTTATTATTAATAATTATTTTAATATGACCGACTTTGATTGTCTATTACGACCGACTTACATCTGACGGAAATAATAATTAGGCACATACTTTGATTATGCAAACATCACATGCTACGTTTAGTATGAGTCACATGACGAGTTAGAGGAAGTGACTGGTTCAGGCTAATAACCAAGAGGGTATTAGGTAAGAAACTACCTGATGGGAGTAACCTAAGGTGAACTCGTCAGATTCTGGCCAATCAGTTAAGCTATTTTCCTTAACCACCTTAGGGTATTATGCAACTTACCTAATACACTCTTATTATTGATAAGGATGTGATACAGTCGACTTCAACTGATTGTTGTCCACATAAGAGTGTATTAGTCCCTAATTTCATCTCTGATACCCGACTTCCTAAAGGTGAAGTTCTTGGATGGAATTAGGGACATTCTTGCATGACCGATTAGGGGTGCACATACTCATAAAACAAGTTTCTAATCTTATTATGTGCCTAAAATAATAAGAGATAGTTACCAGCCGGATTGCCCAATCCCTTCACAAGATCAGGCTTTTATAGCCTTACAAAAAGATATCTACAAGTAACCGCCAGGAGGTTACATATTTACTTTACATGTGGAAGTTAGCTAACTATGCCAACCTTTGCCAAACCGTTTTACTAGCCAAACGGGACCTTCCTAGTGGTTAGAAAGCATAAAGTAAACCCACTCTCTTGTAACCAATTCTAAACCGTCAAGGCCATGTGCCCTGCACATGTCATCTTGCCTTGTTGCCATACCAACGCATCTCCAGACCAAATAATGCGCCATTACGGTACCGATACGCCAATGAAACAAGTGTGCTAAATGCAAGTCTTGCTTGCATTCCATTCACGCCCTTGCATATCTGAGTAACATGCCAAACTCTTTTGGCACCTCATGATGCTATTCTCGCATCCTTGGCCATGTCCAAACCCTGTTTGGCACATGCCACTATCTTGATGTAATTCAGATTCGTACTTGTACTGAATACCGCTATTATGGCCTACGTTGTGCCATTATGGCATCGTTGCGCCATTACGGCGGTGTACTTGCACTTCTGACACCTTGGCCAAGCCACTGGTGATGTGCCATCCTTATGCATCATCACTTGGCCACTTAACAACACTTTATAGACCTCCCCCACTACCTGGAACTCGACGCCCTCGTCGATTCTTTCCGTTGTAGGTAAGCCTGAATTTGTTCTTCAAATTTCCACAATGTAGTATCCTTCTCCCAAGAAGCTTCGGAGTCTGGCAATCCTTGCCACTTAATCAGAAAATAAGTTCTCCTATTCTTCTTACTTTTCCCCATAACTCGATCATCAAGTATTGTCTCAACTTGCTTGTCGAATTGCGATCCTGATTACTGCGGTGGTGCACGCTTTGCTTGTCGTCTCGAAGTGTCCAAAGAAATCGGGATGATATTTCTTTAAAAAGAGGGGGTGCACTTTCAAACATTAAAATGACTCAGTCTGTAAGCCACACTACCAATTCTCTTCACTACTTTAAAAGGACCATCATATCTTGGAATTAGGCCTCTATGCACCGTCTTGCTAGAAATCTTCTTCCAAATTTGGGGCGTTAGCTTTAACAGCACCATATCTCCCACCTCAAACTCTACATCTCTGCGATGTAAATCAGCATACTTCTTCATCCGTCTTTGCGCTTTAGCCAAACTATCACGCGCCTGCTCAGTCATCTCCGTCTTTGACCTTGCATAACGATAAGCTGCTGGACAAGAGCCTTGCTTCTTAGCCTTTGGCAACTCATGAGGGGTTAGTGGTTTCTGTCCCGTAGCCAACTCAAAAGGACTCAACTTTGTTGATGAACTCTTGTGCAAATTGTAACAAAATTGGGCCGTGTCCATCAACGCCACCCAATTTTCCTGTCCTGCTGTCACATAATGACGCGCAAGTACTCTTCTAACAATGCATTTATCCTCTCCGTCTGACCATCGGTTTGGGGGTGATTGCTAGTAGAAAACTTTAGTTCGGAACCAAGCATTCCAAACAGGGCAGTCCAAAACCTGCCTGTAAACCGTGAGTCTCTATCACTCACAATATCTCGAGGAAGTCCCTAATACTTCACTACATTCTTGAAGAACAGATCCGCTGCGACGTCTGAATTGCAAGAATGGGGACATGGAATGAATGTATCATACTTCGAAAAGCGATCAACGACGACCATTATCGAGCTAAATCCTTGGACCTTTGGCAGCCCGTTAATAAACTCCATCGACAAGCACTGCCATGGCTTGTCTGGAATCGGCAAAGGCTGTAGCAATCCTGCTACATTTCTCCTTTCCGTTTTATCCAATTGACATACCAAGCATGTCTTCACATACAATTCAACATCTTCTTCCATCTTAGGCCAGTAATAAGAACAAGCTATCAAAGCGTGAGTTCGTTCCATGCCTGGATGACCAGCCTAAATGGAATCATGCGTCTCTCGCAAGAGTTCCCTTCTCAATCCACCTGAATTAGGCACATAAATTCTTCCTCCCTTGGCATAAATGACCCCATCATCTAGCCAATATCGACGAACGATCCCACCATAGATCTGATTAGTCAAGCGCACACATGCCTGATCATTCTTCGTCTCTTCTTTGATTCGAGACAACAACTCTGTCTCAATCGTGGTCAGTGCTGTCACATATTCTGCCACCATCTTTCTGCTTAACACATCTGGTACAGAATTAAGCCTTCCTAGCTTATGCTCGAACTTATAGTCGAACTCGCTCAAAATGTCAAGCCACCTTGCTTGTTTTGGCGAAAGTTTCTTCTGGCTGGAAAAGAACGTAATGGCTACATTATCTGTCCTTATGATGAAATAGGTTCCCAACAAATAATGGCGCCACGTTCTTAGGCAATGTATTACTGCCAACATCTCTTTCTCGTGCACATTATATCTTCCTTCAGCATCATTAAGCTTACGACTCTCGTATGACAAGTTGGTATCAGAGCTGTGTTTGGGGACATAGTTGCTGATTTTTCTCTCTTTTTACTCAAGTTGGTGTCATTTGTTTGTCAAATTCAGTGATGAATTTTTTGGGTTTCACTAGTATGGAGACTAGAAGAAGTTGTTCTTGTGTGGAAAGATCAATTGGAATGAACTTGAAGCTTGAAGTAGCAGCAGGCCATGAAAGTTTATGACAAAGGTGTCAAAATTCCATCCCAAAGTGTTAGACGAACGAGCAAGAATCATTGAAAACTGGGTTTTCAAGTGATGGCATGACAAAACTAAGGAGTATGCTGACTTAGATGGTGCAAGTCAGGTGTTAAAGTCCATGTTTCTCACAAGTATACAAAGATTAGGCGTTTGGAATGCATATCTTTGTGGTGTTATCAGTAGCAAGTACATTACAAGAGGTAATGGGAATTTTGCGAAAATTCCTGAATGCAAAGAAGTTGTTGGCCTTTGCAGAGGCAAAGTAGATGAAGAACATGTCTATGTGATATATTGAAGGTGTTTTCATCGTAGCCAGTTGGTTGGAAGATTAAAGTTATATCTCTCGAATGCATGTACCTTGGTGGTAATCAAAGTCGATGTGAATCAAAGCATGTTTGTGGCACCAGATGCCATAAAAAAAGAATTGGAGGGCCAATTCTTATCTAGCATAAAGCTTATTGAAAGGTGAAGAAATAAGCGCAAGTTAGGAAAACCGATACACCACGGTCTTGCGTTTGCAAAGAGTTCTTCGTTGATGCTAGATGAGCACAAGGAGTGTGTTTGCACCTTGTTTATGAATGGGATCAATATGCTTGGACAAGGGTGTCCAAAGACCTGCAATTGATCATAACCACAAGCGGATGTTCTTGTCGACTGCAAATCAACAAATGTTGCTACTCAAGTTGATTTTGGCGGAGGGGAAAGACAAGAGTTGCCGGATGTGCGTGAAGCGGTAAAAATGAGTTCCAAGTTTGAAGAATAATGCGGCATTCTTGCTTCATGGAACGTAGGAAGTGGCGCCTCATTTGCAAGGATTGTGCCTTGTTAATATTGTCCAAGATAATTGTCCGCAGAAGTCATTGAGTAATATGACTTGCTGAAATCTATGGTGATGCTCATAATCACCAAGTTAAGTCCGTTCGAGTTTTGCAAAGGTGCACAAGTTTGTGTCAAGAATTGAGTGCTAATTGGCATAGCACTTATGCAGGCAGTAGTAGCATGCGCCAAATGAGATTTGGGCATGGCCAAGATGTATGATGCGGTTGGAAATGCAAAATTAGGCGACTCATAGATTCATGGAAAATAAGGACAAAGTAGTGGTGATGCATAAAGATGGCATGTGGCCACTTTTGAAGAAATCTTCATGAAAGCTAAAGCAAAATGATGGCATCAGTCTAAAAGGAGTATTCAACTAAGTGTCAATTATATTATGCTTCGTTATGGGATTCGCATAATAACGTTGATAGTTGGAAGAATACATGTGGCAAAGAGAATTGCTACATTGGGGACAGTAGGTGCTGTATCGCTTCCTTTGTTGCTTAGAAGCGAAGTTGAAGTCAGTATTACAAGGCTTGTTATGTCTTACAAGTTGCAATCAGTTGGCATGAGTATTTGCTCAAGTTTGAGTATACTTTCAGTTTGGGTCGAGTGGACCTTGGTGTTGGAATGAAGTCTATCTATGTAAGGTAGTAGTGAATGAAGGTATTTTAAGTGAAAGATATTGCCTCTTTCGTTCAAAGTAAAGCTAATTCGCGTGGAAGATGATACACAGTATATTAAGCCAAAATATACAATAGAAGACGCTGAAAGTGAAAGAAGCAAATAGAGGAGTTGGTGGCATAGTCGAGTTTGCTGTTGAGAGTTATGTGGAAATGCGACGGCATATGGCAGCGATAGCATGGAGTAACGCAACAAAAATGAAGATGTAAGTCCATCAAGTAAATGAGTTAAGAGTAACTCATTGTTAGGAAGAACATGATGTTGTTTTTCCGCCACATTAAAGTGCGATTTGAAGAGCAAGTGATGCTTAAAGTGCTGGTTTCAAAGGCACGTGAAGAGGAACCTTGGCTCGGTGGGAGAGTCGGTCTAATGTTAGGGGTATCCTAAGTCATGTCTAATGTCATGCATTTCAGTCGAGTTTGCAAAAGAGTGTTGCAACATGATTGAAGAACTCTTAGTCTACAGTAAGGCCTGTTGAATTGCAAGAGTGCAATGTCGATTCGGAATTGAAGGCAAGTAAGCTAAGTTATACATATCACCCGAGATATGTTGCTTTGAAGTGTACACTTAGGCACGGAATGGCTTGAAAGAAACATTTGTGCTGATGCAAGGGCATAGCAACAGATTGTAAGTGGAATTTGGGTGTTGAGATGCGAATGAAGTAGAGATTGAAGCATAGTCGACAATGCGACAATGAAGCTGGAATTCATAGGCTCAATGTCAAAGCAAACAAGACAAGTGGTGGCATAAAGCACTAGGCAGAAAACATTTGGCAAGGTTAAAGGCCAAGAAAAGTTGCTGATTCTGAGAAGGGCTCAGATGGGTGCATAAGGCCAAGGAGTTCAGCTAAAGCTAATCGATGTTGCATTCAACGAGGACGTTGAGCCCATTATTTGGGGGTTTGTTACGGGTGACTGCAAGTGACGCATAATTATGACGCGTTACAGAGTTGCAGGACAGGTCAGTATAGCCGTAATGACGCAATAGGAAGCCATAATAGCGGTATAATGTATAAACTATCAAGTGTCAAGAATGGCATAACCCTACAGGTCCAATGAAGCGCAAGAGTGGCGCTACATTATTAATACATTTGGATAATGAATGAAGCTTATTGGCCGACATAATAAGGCTTCATTGAGGAAAGGCAAGACATGGCCAAAGTTGACAGATGCAACATGCGATGTTGGAATCGATGCATATCCATGGAATTGAGTTGGCCCAAACACAAGGATGATGCAAGAAGAGTGGAATAGACTAAGAGTTAGTCTATGCATTGGTTCATGGCGAGGCGAAGTCACAAACCGATTGCAAACAAGTTGGTAATGCAAGAGTTGCATTGCTATTGTCAAGCTAATTGGCGAAGTGAAGCATATATGACGCACAAGTAACTATAGTGAGCTTAAGGAGTTGGCCTCGATGATGGAAGCTTAATAATTGTCCATGCATGAGTTTAGAGTAATAAGCATGTAGGGCCAAGAGGAAAATTTGAACGTTGGATCAAAGGCGAGGAATCCGATTATGGCGCAACAAGTGGTGCAATACGGCTCAAGTGACGGTTACAAGTTGGCTTATGTTTACTGAATGATGCATTAAATTAATGGTCTGTTGCTTATGTTTCTATAACCATGGTGCTGCAAGTGACGCATAATGATGATGCATTACAGAGTTGCAGGCCAAGTCAGAGTTCCACCGTAAGGGCGCATTGCGAAGCCA
>JAJJWX010002559.1:0-19517 GCA_023529315.1 Papaver bracteatum | reverse complement strand
ATAAGGAGAACTAGTATACGACTCCTAAAATAAGGAGAACTAGTTGATAGGAATGAAAGTTTACTACAGTGAGATATCTTATCACGTGGAAGTTAGAACCACTAAGATTTTCATTTTATTTATTTTTTTGGCACACCGCGTTGGTGATAAGTTCAGTATGTGAATTCAAAGGGCTGAAGTATAAGACGTTGACCATAAAATGCGCAAATACACAAGTTTACTTGTAAATTCTTAATCTCCCTTCTGTTTCTTGAAAGAGAGAACGTTCAAGCAGTTTGAAGTTGGTGGGATTTCCTTCGTCCCAGAATGTTGCGTAACTGAATGCATCACAATCCTCATAGAAAGCCTTTTGGCCTGTTCAGAAGAAGCTGTAACTCCAGTGAACCGAGCACTTCCTTCGTCGTTGAGAAGTATATATTACCCGGCGTAAGAAATGTTAATGTTTGGGGTAAGCTCATTGTTGTACATTGACACGATTCATGGGCAATTTTCCAAACCTCTTGAAAGCCTGTACCCTCAAGGGATATGTTGATCAAATCTCAATTATCATCTAACCGTTGGATGGCCCTCCCCTCTCATATATATGCCCTAAAAACATTAGGTCTCCTCTCTTTAAAGATAAATTCAGCCGTCACTACGCTCAAAACTTTCTCTTTGCTCTTTTTCATCTTCCTTGCTCAGATCTGAAAAAAAATTCTCTACAAAATTGTTTCTGACTCATGGATTCTTCGAGAATAATGTTATTTCTTAGTAATCTGAACATCATTCTTACTACTACTTCTCTCATAATTCCTTTGAAACTTCCAGAAGAAGAAAATGATGAAAACCCTTGTCTTGTTTTTCATGAAGATCCACCCACACAATGATTTCTCCTCTCAAAAAAATGTTTTGGTAGTTGAACATATCCTTGTCAAATAGTCTTTGGCTTCTGTTGGTGGTCATCAATCAAGGGTTGATGACGGTAAACTCTTTAATTTTATTTATTTTTATTTTTCAGGCTTTTTAGTTGTTTGTTACATAGTCTGTTGTTTGATAGCACAATCGAATGCTTTAACTTGATGAATTTTACAACGATGCAGAAAATTGCTTGTGTGAGAATATCCAGTGATCTATTTGGAAATCCACAATGGAATCAACCATTTGAGAAGGACACGATTTTGTCCTCCTCTTACGTTGTAGAATTGGACACCCTCATCTTTTTTGGAAACTTACAATCAATAGCAAGGTAAACTTTCCTTTTCCTTTTCCTTTTTTTTTTTTTTTTTTTTTTAGGGTTTTTAAGGCATAAATACCTGTTCTATCTAATCAATTTTTATAATTTGAAGATCCTGAGCTTAAGATTAGGTTGTTATTTGATATATGTAGCAAAAAAAAAAAAAAAAATTCACATGGGCTTTTGTAGTTTGTGTTCTGATTTGCGTAATTTCGGAAATGCTCAACTTATTTAATCTGTTATGGTGATGGGATGAAGATTGTGTGACTTTTATACCTTTAAAAATTAAGAAACATTGTCTCTCATTACTTTCCGTAGTATCCTTGGTTTGTAAATCAGACTGTATACTGTAGATTGGGGACGCAACATGCTGCTCATTTGTTTTTGTTTTATGCACTCTGATTAGTTTAGGATAAGTGCTGAAGGGCATGTTGTTTGAAGTGCAGAAGCTTAAGTGGACAACATTACACCCAAGCCACTTTCGGATGTCAGCAACAGGGAGCATGAGAGCAAATGGTGGAGTATGCTTACAGATAAAACTGGATTTCGGAGCAATTTTGAAACCTCCTCGTCAACTTTCACGACCTCAGTGGGATTATGATCCTGATTCGTCAGCCTATTTCTATCAATAGCACCAATCCTGGGGCAATTTATGCAAGAATTTAACTGACAAATGGAAGGGAAATCGATGTTGTGACATTGAGGGACACTTATATGAGGGCGTTGTAGAACCTCCCCCCTGCTAGCTTTGGAGTTGGAGACGCTGAATTGGAATTGCAGCCTTTGATTTTTGGATTTTGCAAACCTGGCATTTTCATTCTCGGTGCTATATTACTTTCAGAATCTTTCTTTTTACTGGAGACATCTTTTCTGGTTTCAGTTTTGATAGTTGAACTTTAGTGTAAACAAATACTGTATTCAGACTTATCTGAGACCCTCTTGGTTGAAAGTTGTGTTTATTTCATTCTCATCCATCACTCACTACTCTCCATTAGCCTTTGCCCATAAAAGACCCCTTCTTCAAAATGAGAGCTGTATTTCTGAGGAATCATCTTGGTTTCCCAAGCTGGTTTTAGAACACGAAATGTCCTCGGGTATCTGGTGAGTGAGAAATTCACTCATGTGCAATTGGAGTGGGTTACAAGTTCTTGCTTGTGTAACTCCTCCTTTCTGGTTTTAGCATTTCGTCGGGTCAATGCCCAAAAGTATCATCCGCAGAAAGCTATTTACTAAAAATGTCTAGTTGCAACGCAAAGATAATACCAGCACTAGCCACCGAGAAAATGAAAACATTTCTCCAAGTTAAAACACCAAATCATTTAAGCTCAAGGAACTATGCTATAAACATACACAGTCACAATCAAAGCATAAAGCTCGGCAAAAAAGTAGCAAGTTCTGATTTCAAGCTAGCAAAATACAAAAAGTTGACTCACTCCTTATTCTAAAAATTTACTTGTGTTGCACACAATGGAGAAACAGACAGATCTTTTTGGTGCATCTAACAGGACGACGACTGATTAGAGCACTAGTACGACCACTAACAAGTGAAAACATGCATTTACAGGTCACAGCTCAAGAAATGATCCCATACCAATTTCAGAGTCTCTTGAAGGATTGCAACGGTATGTTCCATTTCAACTGTCCCAGTCATTAGCGAATCGTTGATCCCTTTTAATTCCAGAGTTACTTCCTTGCCAACTTCACCATCAGAAGCCCGGAAATCGAATCGGTCTGCATTTCTAAGCCTGAGCTTCAGCTGTGAATTCTTAAAACTCCGCACATTTGTGTGCCAAACACCTACAACCATATATCTACCATCTGAAGAGTACTTCCTTCCCATAGCCCATCTCAAACCACCTTTCACATTAGAATCCAATGTTGCACACTCAACCAATTGCCTTAAGCTAGTTAACTTCTCCGCATCGCCCTTCATTGACGTCGTCAATCCCCTCTTGGTGGATAACATCAACCTAAGGTCCAAATCTTTATCAAGGCAAGATACATCCACTACTAGGCACCTCTTCTGGTTTAGCTCTATCTTGTGTATATGAAGGAGTCCGGAGATAACTCGGCATTTGATTGAGATAGATGATTCCGGGTTGCACTTGTCAAATACCTTCACATGGTAATACTCCTTGGTGTGCTCAGAATCAACTCTGATTTTTGGAATAACTGTAGCAAGAATGGCTTCCATGTAAGAGTCAGGAAGGTTTGTCCAAAATGATCTTCCGACGTGACCGTAATAAGATTCAGCAGCTTCCTTGCTAGTTACACCTCCTGTAAAGTTCTTTCCATGAAAGAGAATTTTACCAATTCTGACTACGAAAATAGGCTTTAATAATGCTCCAACCTCTCCTGAATCCATCTCTTGTCTAAGATTTCCAAAAGAAGCAAGTAGCTCAGCCCGTATGTTCTCAGTTATGGATACCCATGGAGTACTTTGCACATATCCTCTGCATCCAAGGGAGTCACAAGCCAAAACAAATGGTTCTCCCGAGTGTTTCCACTCAAGTGACTTGAGACAACGAAAAGGTTCCATCCGAACTGAATGTGCAGGGAGCTGATCACCATCAGATGTTGAACCACCTTCAATAAACCATTTAGAAATGGCATCTTTCGCGTAAATGATTTTTCTAACATTTGGAGCAGTATCACTTTTCATCTTTGATCCAGAACCAATTGAAGGACCCAAGTTTAAGCTTTTCTTGAACTGAGGAACAAGCAAAGAAGGTGTTGGAACAGGCCTATTATCATCATCCTTAGAGTGCCTCTTATGTGGAGGTATGTATGCCATTTGAAGACCTGGACTCACTATCTGCAACTTCTCAAATGTGTTCCACAAGTTAATACATTTAAAACGAAAAGAATGCACACCAATCTCTTCAACTTTCCTCTTTGACTTCCTTTACAACTTCTGTCACTTGAGCATTATTATATCAGCCCAAGAATCAGAAAACAGAAGCTGGAGACAGAAAATATGAATGGTACTAAAGAGAAAGATAGAAAACGGCAACGATCTGTAGCCAAAATCACTAACTTTTTGCGCTTAAGATTCACAAGCATTTTCGAGTAGACGACAAGTGATAGCACAAAGATCAGCATGCATTACTGTACAACCATCATTACAGTAAAACATTCTAGTGTTGACATGGGAAGAAAATCCATCCAATTCTAGCTAAAAGGCTCCAGACATACAATTACAAAGTAGTAAATGAATGTATCTAGTGATCTAATTTGTTCATAGCAGGGATCTTAAGCATTCCGACGTTGTGAAATGGGTACCGCAGTATGATTTTGATGAAGATATGTAAGGTAAACTCTGTGTAATTGTAATAAACACTGAAGAACTACTAACCTGGACGAAATTTGTGTACTTGGAGTCTCTATTGGCCACCAAACGATGGCCAATAGATCAAAATTAAAAAAAAAAAACAATTGGCCACCATGCTGATCTCTTTACCGATCAAGAAAAAAAAAACAAACGATGATAAGGTGAAATCAAACTCAAAACCCAGATAAAATCAAAAGTAAAAAAGTAAATTGAAAGAATTTGCAACCTTGTGCTTCTCAGATTCCTCAAGATGAACGCAGTACTTTGTAAGGCGGATTTTTTTTTCGGATTTGCAACGATATGAATCGAATCTGCAGTCAACATATAAGCAATTAAAAGATGCAGATTGCGAGAATTTGTATCAGCAAGACATCAACCCGATCGCTAAATAGAGAGAGAGATTGGTTAATAACTGAAATGATCAGGATCAATTCATCAAGACATCAACCCAAACGTTACGAATTCTGCCCTCTTTCTTCACTTTACATCAAATGAAATCCTCTAATTAGAAAAATACCTAGATGAAACTAATTGAAACAACTAACCAGTTACAAGGATCGAATTCATAAGTTAATTTTAGTAGAAAATAATACCTTAGTAAAAACACTGATTTGTGTGTGGTTTCAAAGAATCAAAGAATCGAGTTCAGTAGACGTGAGAGAATGAAAGACAGTGAAGTGAGGAGAGAGAGGAAAGGGAGTTGGAAAGAGGAAAGACGGTCTGGGAATAATCTGGAACTGGAATATTTTACAGGGGGATTTTGTTAAAATGGGACGGAGGGAGTAGCTATTTTGCATTAGGCTAACCTCTATGGCTATAGGCTAGATTGGACTGTTAGATTGGCTAAAAAGTATTGCAAATCATGAAAAATATGTGGGAAAAAAGTTAACACTCAATCTGGTTACTTCTCTCTCCTAGCATTTGCTCGCAGTCCAACTATCAGCGAGATTGAAACGCTGAATAGTGCGGCGCTCAAAAAGTAACACAAACGCTGGTTTATTCGGCGTTATGCGAATATTCCAGAGAATAACGCCGAATTGTTAGGCGCTGGTGTGGACGTTGTTCCATTCGGAATTCTACTGCGACGCTGCTCCATCCAGCGCTTGACCCTTTTTTTAAATTAACAACTATTTTTTCCAGAATTCCATTTCTACAAGTTTGGCAATTTGTTTCAATCGTATTTTGTTTCAAACTTTGGAAATTTATCAAAGTAAATGTATGCATTTGAGAATTTGTAATCTTCCATTACATTGCAAAATAAAGTTACAATGTTTTTTTGAAGAAACTAAAAAGTACATTGAAATTGAAATCCTACTTCTAAATAACTTAAAACATTAAAAAGTACATTGAAATTGAAATCCTACTTGTAAATAACTTAAATTATCACTTTAGTTTAGGGGATAGGGTCCAAACCATAACGGGTTAAAATCTCTTTCTTCCATATTTTGTTGACGGGTCTCTCACATTCTTGTAATTCATCCAAGGGTTGTCTTAGGATCTTCATTTCCGATTCTCTTTGTTGTGTTTGTGCCAAGATTGAAGAGCTTTCCAAGTTCTTCCTTAGATACTCTTCCTCTTTTTCATATTTCGCATCTCTTTGTGTTTGTGCGTTTTCAAGAAGTTCGATGAGTTTATCCATTTTTTCATCTGATTTCTGCGATGCTTTAGCCTTACGAGCCTTTTTCTGTGAATATAACGAGTCTTCTCAACGCCGAACTGAGCGACGCGTCAACTTAGCTGACTATGGCCAAACGTCGCTTGATTCGGCGTCCTTCAACGTTCAACTGTTCAGCGTTTAACGCCGAATTGTTAGGCGATTCGCTGCTAGATTGGCCATCCCATAGGGGTTAGGATGTTTCCCTATCTGATGTGGATGGCCAATCTAGCAGCTAAATATCTAGCCCATAGGACTAAGCCTTACCCGGTTTTAAATTGATAACAGGTGAAACCCCCTCTTTGTTATAATTACCGTTATCCTAGAGTTAATTGTGCACGTGTAATGCACGTGAGTATAAGAAATAAATAAATACCTGTAAAAATCCCAAAATAAAATCAAAAATAAATAGAGAGAGGAAAACAATTTCTTCTTCGTCGTCGTCTCTGTTGACCCTCTCTACAGATAAAGACTTGAGCATCTAGTAGTAAGAGCTTCTCCAATGGTGAATGTGGATGTTTCATACGTGACATCACTTTTAAGACATCCATTTAGTATAAAAACCTAAATATTAGGAAATATAAAATTTTATCTCCAACCCATAAAGTTTTCTGTTATTTTTTTACTTATTTGTTGACATACAATTGGTTAAAATTATTAACATATTTATTTTTCAATGATTTTTATTAAAAAAAAGTGTGACTAGGATGGGAAGACATCCTCCAAGTGAATGTCTAAAACTAGAGGTTCACCTAGAGGATGTCTAACTTTTTTTTTTGCCACATCACCTTCACATTTGGTTGGAGATGATTTTTTATAAATATGGTTATGGATCCTACGTGGATTAAGACTTTTTTCTTCACACACATTCCATTTGAGAGGCTCTAAAAGAGATTTGTAACTCGTTCCTTCCAGACTCAAATTAAAACACAATCTCATGTTTTTGTATCCCATACAAACCCCGAATACTATTGGATCTTCTCCATCCATCATTATTTATCATCATTATCAACGGCAACAACAACAGTTTTTATCTAATATTCCGTCCAAGCATTTCTTAAATTTCACCTAAATCTCTAATGAATTCGTCCCTAAGTTTATTCTCACCCTTCTATCCAAAACATTTTCAATCTCAATTGTTCATCAATTATATAAAATACTTTATTCATTTTATAAGGAAAATTACTTTTTTATTTCTAGAAGTAAAAAAAAAAAAAAAAAAAAACAGTCAATTTCGATTATATCGCATTTGGATAGAAATCTGCTTCTGACTCCGCTTCTCCAGAAGTAGAAGTTAGAAGCAGAACTATTTTGCTTCATAAAAAGTTGAATTTTTTGCTTCTAGTTTTTGTTCTGGAAAATTATTGACAAATTGACTTCTGATTTTTTGACTTCCAGAAGTCGAAAAGTAATTTCTGAGTGTACATCCAAACACCCTATTAAATTAAAATGACTTATAGAAGTAAAGAAGCAAAATAGCTTTGTTTCTGACTTATGCTTCTAACTTCTACTTTTGGAAAAGCAGAAGTCAAGAGCGGATTTGTTTCCAAACGCACTATTAGTCTCTTGGTGCATTTTAATTCCCTTAAACAAAATTTTGAATTGGAGGATAATGTTGAGGATGATATTGAGGACGATGCTGAGCATTATAAGCAAAAGTATGAACATCTTAAACTTGAATTAGGAAATTATTAGCAATTGTAGGGTCTCTCAGGTTTCGTGTTCGGGGCCTGAAGGAGGATGTTAAAAAGTTAGAGGGAGAAAGGGCTGCTTTGTCAGTTGCGAAGAACAAGGCCATTGAGGATGGAGCGAAAGCTCTGAAAGGTTATTAGAAGGAGAACCTTGACCTTCACGTAATTCTTGAGAAAATTCGAGTCCTTGTGAGTTCGAAGACGACGATGACTTTGACAAATTCTTAGGTGAAATTGATGAGAATAAGGTTGCAATGGTTAAGTACTCTAGTTGGGTAGTACAGCATCAGAAGATTTTAGATTTCTTTCTTATGCAGAAAGAAGGTGTCTTTAATAGCCTTTTTTTTTTTTGATTCTAAAGAGAAAAATTTATTGATCAATAAAGTGGTTTCTTACATTATCACTCTCTATCCAAGAGGAGATATCTGGTGGAAAGTTATCCACATATTCAAAACTAGTACCACTTCTTCTACTCTTTTTAGCTACTAAATCTGCAACCCTATTCTTACTTCTTTTGATTGACTGAATAACAAAATGGACTTGACTTTGAAATAAATTCTTAATGTCTAACACTAAACCTTTGTTCAACCAATGAACATAAGAGATGTCCTCTTTTATTGACTTAACTAAAGATTCACTATCTGATTCAAAAATGACTTTAACAAACTTCTTGGAGATTGCCCACTTCACTGCAGCATACATTGCCAATCATTCCAGCTGCTCCACTTCTTGATCCTTGATCATTCCTCCATTGTAGAAAGTTCCTTTGACTCCATAACAGATTCCTGCAAAATTTCTTGCTATTAGTCCGATGCTACCTGTTAAATTTTCCTTAAGAAAAGAAGCATCCACATTAATTTTTATAAAATCAACTTCAGGAGGATCCCAGTAATGAAACTGCATCTGTTGTACTACTGCACTGTTAGGGACATTAGTAATATTTATTTTACAGCCATCTAGCAGAGACAGAATGCTATGAATACTAAATTTTCTATTTGGAAATTTGTTCTGAAACACAACTGTACATCTATCTCTCCAGATTGTCCAGGTTGTAATCATTAGTAAATACAAGAAGTGTACCTGGTTTGTAGAGGAAGCACCATTGAAAGAAACATTGGAAGTAAACCAACTAATGATCCAGTTAAACACATTACCATGAGCAGCCTTGATGTTACTAACATTCACATTAACCCCAATCCAGATAGATTTAGCATAAGGACAGTCAAGAATCATATGATCCACAGATTCAAAATTAGCATTGCAGATACTACAGTGCACATCAATGCCCTGCATATAATTGGAGAGCTTGTCCCTAGTAGGCACAATTCTTTTTAGACACTTCCACACAAAAAGTTTAACCTTATGAGGAACTCTACAACCCCAAAGGGATTTCCAGACTTGATTACTTACCATCTGAGGTCCAGGCATATCAGCAGTATGACTACTTAAGACTTTGTATGCACTTTTAACTGTAAAGTTACCTTTCCTTTCATGGATCCAATTCAATTTATCATTTCCATTACTAGGAATGTGCATGGCAGTGATCTTAATGGCTACATCCAGATCAAAAATGTTCTGAATAAGCTGAATATTCCAAGTTCTGGTACCTGGGAAGAAAAGCTCATAAACATAAGTTAGATTAGAGTATAAATTAGAACCAGCCTTTGGAGTAGGTGGATGATCAATGCCAATGACCCATTTATCTAACCAAATCTTGATCTTAGTACCACAACTAACAGTCCAAAAAGAGTTATCTTTAATGGTCTGTATCTGCCTATAAATTCCTTTCCAAACCCAAGAAATTTTCTCATTAAGTTTTCCTAAGTGGAGAGGATTAGTAAATTTGAAGTACTTGGCTTCTAAGACCTGAACATAAAAGTCATCAGATTTAGAGAAAATTTTCCAAGCTATCTTAGAGATAAAATGCTCTATTAAAAACCTCTAGGTTTCTAAAACCCAAACCTCTAACTCTTTAGGTTTTTGAAGATTGAGCCAGACCTACAAACTTGATGCCTTTCTTAGCTTTATGACCCCACCAAAAGTTTCTTTGCAAAGAGTCTAACTTATCTGTGTAGTGATAGGAATCTTGAAACAACCCATTTGGTAAGTAGGAAGAAATTCAAAACAGGTTTGATTAAAGTTGTTCTCCCAGACTGATTTAAAGTAATGCTAATCCGGTTAATGAGCCTAACTTCAAAAGATTGAACTATAGGGTCCAAAGTTTGACTTTAGAGTGACCTAAAAAGAAGCCCCTAGATAAGTTTGAGTCAACTTAAGGCAAGCTTCATATTTAGTTCTTTGGCCAAGTCTACACAGATAGCAGGGTCTAGATTACCACTGAAATAAACACAAGATTTATCAAAGTTTAGGGTCTGACCAGACAGAGAGCCAAATTATTCAAGATGCTTAAGATACCATTGATATTCCTCCATATCAAATTTTGTAAAAATTAAGATGTCATCTGCAAACAAGAGGTGAGAAATAGAGGGTGCTCTTCAGCAACTTTAGCACCTGCAATCTCCTTGTTAGTTTCAGCAAAACTTAATTTCATGAAATTCCATAGCTATGATAAAAGATAAGAGGAAGAGAGGGATGCTCCTTTGTCTTATACCTCTTATGGGGAGAATATTCTTGACAAGGAGAGCCATTCGGCAAAAACACTTATACTGGTAGTAAAAACACATTGGTGAATTAAATTCTGAAAATATTCTTGAAACCAAAACTTGCTAAGATTTTCAGAAGAAAGACCACTCAACTTATCAAAAGCTTTGGAAAGGTCTAACTTAGGCCATGGTTCCTCAACGTTATCTTTTGTTTCGTTATGAATTATCTCACAAATATTAATATATTATCCGAATAGCTCTCCCTGGAACAAAGGATGCCTGATAAGGAGAATTAATTTCTTCAAGTAAGGCTTGATCCTATTAGCTAAGATTTTAGAGACAATCTTATAAGAAACATTACAAAGGCCTATAGGTCTAAACTTCGGAAAGGTTTTTTGGATCTTTAACTTTAGGGATGAGACTAATGTAAGTCTTATTCCAACTCTTTGGAGCAGAAGCCAGTGATAGAGAATTGTTGCACTACATCAATAACATCCTTTCCCACAATATCCCATTGGGACTGATAAAAGCCAGCTTGAAAACCATCAGGTCCTGGGGAACTCCAAGCTGGCATAGATTTAACAACACTAACAATTTCATCAGCAGAAGGCATAGCAATCAACATAGCATTATCAGAGTCCTTTATTACAGTAGGAATAATATCAAACCTGTCATCAGGGAGAACAGGGTTACTAGTGCAAGCAATAGTACTAAAATGAGTAGTGAGCAGGTCACTAATGCTATCTCTATCTCTTATCCAGTTCCCCTCATTGTCACGAAGAGAGCTAATGTTATTTCTGTGCATTCTTTTATTGACCAGAGAATGAAAGTATTTAGTATTGTTATCCATATCATGAATGTGCTTATCTCTAGATTTTTCCTTGTAAAAACTGGTTTGAATCTTATACCAGTTTTCTAGATCATGAGTGATAGCTCTAACTTTCATATCTTGGTTAGCTGAGCTTGGTTCAGCCTGGGCTATATTCAGTTTATCCTGCAACAACTTAATGTTATTATGAATATCACCAAATTCCAGCCTATTCCACTTAGCTAAAGAAATCCTAGTATGCTGAAGCTTATTTTTAAATTTATGAGCAGGACTACCTTGGACATCAATATTCCAGGCTTGCTGCATTTGAATCCTAAAAGTGTTATGCTCCATCCAAGTGCAAAAAAACTTAAAAGGTCTCCATAATCTCTTGGGAATTGGATCAGTAATGAGCATAATGGGACAGTGGTCTGATGCAACATGGTTTAAATGATGATTTTAGCATTTGGAAAATATAAGAACCAATCGTATGCACTAGCCCCATGTCAAGTCTAGCTTTTTTAGTACCGATTACCAAAACTATTACTAGTCCAAGTGAAATCATTTCCTTCATAGCCCAAATCAGATAAACCAGAATCTCTAACTCTATCCTGAACCCAAGAATCAGAACTACTTCTATTTCTAGCCAAGTGAAAATTTAGGTCACCTAACACTAACCAAGGTTGGTAAACCACTTCACTAAGGTCATGAATAAAATTCCACTGCTTCTTCTTAGGGTCATTATAAGTTGAGCCATACATAAATGACATTAGGACCTCGGGTTTGCTAGGATCAATAGTAACTAAAGCATGAATAATATTATCGGTTATTACTGGCAATATGCATATTCCATCTTTCCGCATAGATAAATTATCAAAAGGTGCAGCTCTATCAAATAGAGAAAATTTGCACCAGCTTTACAAATGGGGAGTAGGAGCTGTCAACAGGGGCGAAGCTAGGGTTGTAGCAAACATGGCAAAAATAAGGGATAAGAATTTGTATAGACTTTACTGATCTAACAAAACTTGTCCGAAAGATAGTTTCCACATTACGGATATTCCACAAATGGTTGAGTCGACAGGGAAATGATAGAATATCTTCTAGATGGGTACAAAGGTTATAATCAAATTCCTCTTGCTGAAGAAGATCAAGAACATCGTTATTTCGCTCCAAGAGGATTATCTTATTATACAAAAATGCCATTTGGTTCGAAATGCTTGAGTGCAGCGTATCAAAGAATGGTGGAGAAAGTGTTCTCAAAGTGGATACACAAAACGATTAAGTGTATGTAGATGACATGTTGAAGTAAAAAGTGAAGAACCTAAAGATCATGTACAAGATCTGAAAAATTTTTGAGCGAATCGGACAATTTAATATCAAGGTGAATCCTGAAAAATGCGTTTTGGAGTTGCATCAGGAAATTTTTAGGTTACATTGTATCCAAAGAAGGAATGCAGTTGATCCAGAGAAAGTGCAAGCGATTAGCATGACATACCAACACCAAGCGGTGAAGGATGTATGAGAAGTTAATGCGGACTCTTAGCTTCGATGGGAAGATTCATTTCGCGATCATCGATAAATGTAAACATTTCTTCAATATACTCAAAAAGGTACAAAATTATAGATGGACGATGAATGTGAAAGCTTTCAAGGAATAAGAACATTGAATGAATATATCTATTTTGCAAAAGGCGGAACCAGGAGAAAATTATTAATTTACCTACGACAACTTCACATGCATTAAGTGCTGTGCTTATTGCGAATGTGCAGAGTTGAAAAAACAATTTATTACATCAACTAAAACATTCAATACGCAGAAAAAATTATTCAAAGATTGAAAAGCTAATTCTAGCATTGGTATATGCAACATTTAAACTTCATATATTTTCAGCACATAAAGTCAAAGTATTAACAAAGGTACCAATTGAATCGGTAATGAAGAACTTCAAAAGATCAGGCGAGTTGAGAGATGGAATGCGCAAGTAGGACATTTGAAATCAAATATGAAGTATTATCTTCACCAAGATCACAAGTTATCGCAGACTTCTTATGAGAATTTCCTTTAGAAGATGATGAAGTTGTGGAGGAGATGATGGATATAGAAGAAGAACATGGAGATCCAAAGACTTATTAACGAGCAAATAGATGGGAAATATTGGTGGATGGATCTCAATGGAAAGGCAATGGAATTGGAATTGTCTTTATTTGACGGGATGGAATGAAGATGCTTTTTCATTTAGATTGGAATTTGCATCCACTAATAATGAAACAGAATATGAAGTATGTGATACATGCGCTAAAATTACGAATAGAAATGAAATTGAAAATGCTAGAATTACCAGTGATTCACAACTAGTTATTCGCCAAATAAAAGGAGAATACACAACAAATGAACCATCTTTGAAGAAATACAAGAAACTTGTTGAAGAATTGTCAGCGAAAATCCCAAAAATAAAATGGAGGCATATATCAAGGAAGGATAATAGACTCACGAGATGCTTATGCTTTCATTTCAAGTATGATGACAGATCCAAGTGCGAGATGCATAAAAATCCAGACACTTATATCACCATCAATCAATAAAGAAAGGAAGAGATGTAGATGTAATGATAATAGAAGGTGAGATGAGAACAAATATATCAGATTGGAGAACAGTAACTTCATGCATATTTAGCAGGGAACACCAAGAAACAGATTAGAGCACACAAATTAAAAGTCGTGCAACAAATTATGAACTAAGAGATGGGGTATTGTATCAAAAATCATTTAATGGACCATCATTTAGATGTTTGACACGAGAAGAAGGAGAAAAGGTGTTAAAAATGTTACACAGGTGGAGATCTTGGCAGTCCCACGGTGGAAAGATCTTTGCATACATAACAAAAATACAAGGTTATTATTGGCCATATATGCATGAAGATACAAAGTAAATATCAAGGCGTTGCGAAGATTGTCAATGGCAAATACATGCACTGCGTTATCATCTTCAACAAGTGTATGGCCCTTTGGGAAGTGGTTTGATATTTTGGGACCATTTGTACCAGATACAGACAAAAAACTTAATTTTACAATGAGACTATTTACAAAATGAAGTAGTAAAGGAAGTACAACATATTAGCGACAAAGATATCTTTACATTCATATTTGAAAATATCATTTATAGATTTGGAATTCCCCTTATGATTGGTATCTTTAATGGAAATTTGAAGGGCAAGGACATAGAAATATTACTCAATACATTCAAGATAAGTGTGGAAAATCAACCCCCTTTTATCCACATGCCAATGGACAAGCTGACAACAAATAAGACAATCGCGACATATTGAAGAAAACTTTAGAAGGACATCATAAAGCATGGTGTGACAGTGCATTAATGCCTGATCTGGATTACAACACAACTAAGTGAGAGGCTACAAGAATGTCACCTTCTTGTTTGACATATAAATTTGGAAGTGTTACTCATGAAGTTGCTATTCCCACGACAAAGAAGGAGGCTTGAGAGAAAGAATCTTAGTGCTTTGGCATGATCCTAAACAAACTTGATGAGCTAGAAGAGAAGAGGAAAGAGATTTCTACGCATATGGAGAATTATCGGGGAAGATTAGCGAGAATACAATAACGACTGTCAAGCGCGTGAATTTCAACCGGTGATTTAGTTCTTAGGCAGCCAATTTACCAACTGAGAAGGTGGTGAAACTAGCAAAAATGGGATGGACCGTACGTTATAAAAGAGATAATTGGAATGAGGTCATACAAATTGATGGATCCGAGAGGGTAGGATGTTGGTCAAAGAGCTTGATAGACCATGGAATATATTATATTTAAAGAAATATTACCCGTGAAGGACTTTGAGAAACCTATATATATGAAATCATGTATGATGCAACAAAATGAATATGAACAATTTTTTTTATGAAAGAGCTGCTTGAGATTATTCAAGATCAAGACAAAATGAGAATATGTGCAAAAATTTCGCAAGAAAATTAGAACATAATGACATATTAGAATGGGACGAACCTTATATGGCGTACACCTAGTTCGCGAATAAAATTTCGAAGAGGCAAATGTAAGACCTAAAGTGCGTCATAGAAGGGGTATCTAGTTGCATGGCTCAGGGATAAGGTTACACCGCTGCTGGAACCTGAGTCATGGAGATTTTGGGTCAATGAAAGCCCATCCAGGAGAGGCACCTTGGATTCTCAACTTGAGCATATGACTTAAGTTGAGGCGACTAAGGTAATAAGGACTCTCCTAAGGAGTGCAGAGTATGATCAAGGCGCAGAGGTACACAGTTGAGCCAAGTGTGCCCGGGGCGTATGAAACTACCCTGGCCATTCTTGGCAAGTCTTGGCTATGATGCACTCGGCCCGAAGAAACCCCACTTAGGGTGCAGTCTCGTAACCATAAGCCATATAGGCAAAAAGGATAAGAGGCTGCGAAAAAAAACTGGTTGTTGTCGAAGACTGGATGGGAGGATCTAGTCTTGTATGGCGAGTACGTCTCCTTGAAGGGCAACCAGGGGGAAGATAAGGGAGGCACCCTCCATTAGGAGTGATAAGTGTCTTAAGACGCAAATGTCATGAGGCTTTTTACTCACGGGAGTATCAAGGCTTGTCATATTTGTGCAACAATCCTGAAGAGGCAATAATACAAAAGAAAGATAAAAGCGAGATCAATGGGTCGTTACATGCAAGTGTAAAGACGTCCGTGATTTAAATCGTCAAGGCGATTCAATGTCATGGGGCTTTTATTTCACAAGAAAATTTAGACCTGTCATATTGTCGTAGCAAAAATAACAAAAGAACAAAAAGTTAAGGCAAGATCAATGGGTTTCTGCATGAAAGTGCAAAAACGTCCTGCGATTTTGTCCCAATAACAAAAGGTGGCAAAATAAGACCTTTAACTAGGAAGGCAAAATAAGACCACATAGAAGAACAATTTTTATAAATACTAACTATTCATTTATCAGGATCATTCATACAGAAAGATAATGAGAGGCAAGTATGAGAATTAATAAACAAGAAGCATTATCTTTCTCGTATAAAGTATTAAAGAATAAATTTCAAAGTTGGTTGAGGTACATTGTTACAAAAAGTAATGAATATGAAACAACTCAAGAAGACAAAATTAAATAGAAACTCAATCCTCAATGTTGACTCGCATGGGAAGGAGTTAATGGCATTCTTCAGTTAATTTTTCACTCTCACGATATTCTCTTCACCTTGATTAATTCTAGCTTCATCTCCACCTTGATATTCGCGATGATAGTTTATTTGAGAGGAATTTCATTTTTATTTCGTCTTGGTTATCACCGCAGATGTTTCTTTAGTAGGATGTTCTTCCTCCATCTTCTTCTGAGAAATAGCTTCCATGTCCACTTTCATAATCAAAGTCACTATCAATAGCACGAGGAATTTCATCATCATCTACTTCTAGAGGTGCAATTGATACAGGAGAAAGAATTGGACAACAAAATTTCATTCACAAGAACTTCATCTTTAGGTGAACTTGGCGAAGAAATGATTTTTGGTGATTTCTATCTTGGATATCTTTGAAATAGGCAAGATAATCAAGTCTCCTTTACTGCTCGATCGTGAGAGGAGTCAAGGTGAAAGCTGACGAAGACATTCTCCTTGCGAATTTTAGAATACTTCAAATCCAAATCGAGAAAGGAGAAGAAGCGAAGATCTAAATGAAAGATAATTTTTATTTTAAGATAATGAATTAGCAAGCGACATATTATAAGCAGATTCAACGAGAAGAAAATAGCTGAAGTAGTCAAAGTGACTACCATTACTTTTGCGAAATTATGTTTTGAATTAGTGCCAAGCAAGTATTCTCCAATGATTCATTGCATCATCAAATTTATCTCCAACTAAACCCTTCAGTGAGATTTTAGATTCTTTTCTTTAGAGATGAAAAGTATTTTCCATTATCAAGTGAAGAATAAGATTCTTCTAATTTGAATATTATTCTTTGAGTGACTTGCCTTTATACTTAATACTATTCACCCTGGATGAGTGTATTTCTCTCGTGAATAGATGATTGCACTTACTAGAAGTTCATTTTTTAGTGAGTGAAGATTGTTCTAGATTATCACACCTTTTGAAGAATATTTAGTTATTGCGAAAAGACCTCGACCTGTATTAAGAGAGTTCGCTTTACTGAGATAGATTTTGTTTTCATCGATAAAGTTTCCATCTAAATTAGCTTTAGTCAAAAGAATAAGAGGCGAGATATTTCATTACTTAATGAATTTTCCTCATGAACTAATTAAGTATTCTCTTTGGTAAGAGTTATCTATTTGATCAATAGAATATGTATGAAGGTTATCTAATCGGTTATCTTGATCCATCCAAATATCTCTATCAACGACGAGCCTTAACGGTGGCGATTCAAACTGATATCTCATGTCATTGACGGTTTAAAACTTGCGTATGAATGAAAAGGCTTTGAAGAAAATTTCATGAGAAAAGGATAGAACTACTTATTATAGATAAATCAAAAGCGAAGATCGGAAAATCATACCTTTAGTTCATTATTCTTCTTGCGAAGAAGTTACAATCCAATGGAGATATTTTGGAATTTTTGATTTTCAAAGCGAAGAGCATCACGTTCCAAGGTCATCGTTTGGAGATTCTTGTTCAAAATTTCCACTTCCTCTCCAATGCTGATGTTGAAACTATTCTCTCGGAGACAACATGCTTATTTAAAATTTCGTATAACACTCAATTTGAGGGGTTAGTGGAAGATTTCTTGACACCATCCAAAGCATCGAAGATAAAGTTTGGATACAATATCTTCTCATCTAAAGCGTCTTTGGAAAAGAAGAGAATTGGATGAAGAAGTGGTGATATTAGAAGGTTGAGACTGAACGCTCATTCTTATGTAATCATTATGATAGTTTGAGAGGTGAAGTTTGGGGAAAATTAATAGGTTAGGGGATTAAGGAAGAGTTGATTTGAGAACGTATTAACGGGGAGAAGAAGAGAGTTTCATTCATGAAGAGTTAATAAGATGAGTTTCGATTTCAGTAAGAAGACCGGTTGAAGGGAAATGTCTGAGGCAACATTTATTGCCCGAATAGAAGTAAAGAGTTCGATTGCGAAGGTACATGAGATTTTAAAGGATAAGTGAAGAAAATGGAACATAAGTTTCGACAATCTTAAAGATGACGAAGAGATTTCTTGGGGGGTTATTGGTATCTTTGTCACCTACTGCGAATAACAATCATAAGAAGCGGAAAGCAACAATATTGTTGTTAAAAGAATAATGTTTCTTACTACCTTATTATTCACGAACTTTCTTTTCTCATGACAACTTTTGACGCAATTTTTCGGAGAACTAGGGTTTCGAGTTGTAGATTCAACACTAAGAAGTACTTTTAAAGCAGAAGCAGGTATGGGAATTACACAAAAGACAAAATAAACAAGATGATTCCATTAAAATAGATCAGTTTGACAAATCAAAAGTAGAAAAGGAAGAAAGCTAACAACTTAGAGTTCCAGGAGCAAAAAACAATTAAGGAAGATAGGAAGATAAGAAAAGTTGTAGGCGATGAAATTCACGAGAGAATATGAAAATGAAGACGAAGTAAAAGAAGAAAATTATTTCTTCATCGGGTCCTTCTTTAAATAGACAAAATAAGATGACCAGTTTAACTTAGGTAAATAAAGCAATGATGACACGTGTAGACGGTTACTAAATTTGAGAGCGATGTGAAGCAAATTGGGGAAAGATAAGTAGGTCAGGCATTTGGAGTACAAATTCTCATGACACATTCTCATTCACGGAGAAGACATGATAAGAGGCAAGATGTAGGATCGAATATACATAACAAGGATACACTTGCGAAATCTTCAACAACACATTGCAAATGTCGCAGGGATGATTCGAGAATTGACATAGCAACTGACAGCGTAAACACGAGAAAGGTGTGAAGATTTAGTGAGATTTAAGACATTTGCAAATTGTGCATTTGTAAGCTTCGAAATACCGCAAGCCGTCTAAAATAAAGGGCAGTCCAGCGTTTGTCATCCACTATGTAATTCCCTATATAAAGAGCGGCAGCGCTTAAGAGGGAAGATCACACGAGTATTGGAGACAAGTCAAGTTAGAGAGAAAGTCCAGCGATTGATTAATTTCTTAATTTCATTTTCTTTCTTTCTTGTAGAATTTGTGAGATTAATCAATAAAGATTGTGTTTGTTCATCCTAA
>JAJJWX010002558.1:0-333156 GCA_023529315.1 Papaver bracteatum | reverse complement strand
TTTGTTGTTTTAGGCGTGGAGGAACCAAGGGCCAGCCAACGTTATCCGATTTATGGCGGTGAGCGTCTCCAGTAGATTGATCCCTTGAAATATGTAATAGTTAGCATAATTTTTCCACCCAGGCAGCTTCTTGACTTCTGGTCTCGATTGGTAGTGAAGGCTGTTGGATTGGAAGCGATCATTAGGGATGTCGGTCCCAAGCTCGGAAGTTTCGAGCGGGTGAACAGCTATTCTGTAGATCCAGGTCGATGAGGAAATCAGTATGGCATTGATTGCATCTCTCATCAACCCCATATTTACAGGTGTGAATCACACAGACCCGTACTAGGTCAATCAGCCTTGGAACTCCTTAGGTGGTGTTGTTGGACGTTGTTGTTTTCTGTGGAATCCAGGACACGGTTCGGTCAAAAGACCAACCATCCTTCCTTGTTAAACGTATTCAAAGGCGATATTGGGAACGATAGACCGTCTCCACTGTGGTCTCCATTATTTGTAGGTGAAGCGGTTTAGCGTTTAACATTGCGGGTGTGCGGGTGAGAAACAATTTAAACCCTAAACATTGTACAAGAAGGGAGTACTTTAGAATTCGAGAGATCAATTTGTACAAGTCAAGCCTAAACAAGAAATGGTCGTTCCATACTTGCTTCAGTCATGAAAGTGGAGGAGAATGGGTTGGTTTTGGGGAGGGGAAGCAAGGAAAGTGGTGAGACCCGAGATAGTTGATTCTGGAAGAGTAGTTGGGTTACTACGACTTGTTATCGAGAAAAGTAAGAGCTCACGAGGTGAGCTAGCAAATAAGTATTTACGAGGTGATGTATCTCCCGTATGAACTTGTTGTTCATGAAATAGGTAAGACTGTTTATACAAGTCGAATAAGCAGTACTATGGTCTCATTAAGGAGTGGGAAGTAAATGGGAGGAGGTGGTAACCGTATGCATGGAATTGATGTTCCATAAAGTGGTTAACACATGAAACTGCTAACGTTATGGAATTGATGTCCCATAAAGTTTTTAACGCATGTGCTTTATGTCCCATGAACGTTTCACACATAACTTCTCGTATTTACTAACAGCCTCACCCTTATGACATGTAGTTGCAAGAAATCTTACAACTACACCCCCAGTAGAATTCTATTAATTTGGTTTGATGATCTAATTTATTTGATATGAAAATGAAGATTAAAGTACTGAAATTGTAAATGAGACACAAGAATTTTTACATGGTTCGATCATTGTGATCTACATCCATGGTTCTTCACTATGATAATTTGTAGCTACATCAATTTACATTTAAAATCTCCATTAATGGAGTTCTTGGAAGAATTCTAGATCTAGTTTTGGGGAAGAAGATGATAAAGAAAATATATTTTCTCTCTCTAAAAATCTCTCTCTTAAAATATCTTTCTCTCTCTTCTAAAAATTATCTCTCTTTCTCTCTCTTTGCTCTCTTCTTTATATAGGTAATTACATAGTGGATGACGGCTCGTTTCTGACTAGCTTTCCCTTAATTTCGGATCCAGGTTCAACGGTAATATCTTTCCACACCAAGCTTTCTTCATTTCTCTCGAACTCCTCCGTGCTCTCTTGAGGATTTTCCCCTCTTGTTATATTTCTTTACGAACTATCACCCTTATTCTTGCGAGTAATGATAAAATCTTCACATATTTCGTCATTTCTTATAATTATTTGCGACACTTGCCATGTGTGGCGAGAAATATTTGTAAGAGCGTTGTTGTTGTGAGATTATCCTACGTTTTTAATCTTTTTTCTTGAATATTGCTTGAAGAACAATTTTTAAGAAAAAATCTGTTGTTGTGTGATCTTTGATCTTGGTTCATGAAGGAACAAGCGAAATAATACCAAACTTAAAAAGTATATACTTGTCTCTATTCTTTTTGCGACATTAAAACTTTGAGAAGTAATTAAGTCTCCATCTTTTTGAAGTATGTTGTATAGAGTATCTGTGAAGAAGTAAAAGAAGTACTCAACCCTCGGGAAATATAAGAAGTATAAATGCCTTGAATAAAAAATATTGCCTCTATTCATCGAGTGTTCTTCATTTTTGGTGAAATTCTTGCCCATTTTGTAAATGATTCTTGCGAGAAGATAAAGAACATAAAATATTTTCTTGGTAATCCTAAATTTGCCTCTAAATGCTTTATCTATGAAGAAGAATCATGAGAAAATGTTGAATGAGTAAATTATTCTTTATTCTTATCTTGCCTATCAAGTGGTAATCACTTTAAAACAATCACGATGCAGCAGAAAAAATCACAATTCTACTGAGAGTATGGATAAGTGCTAGTTTATGAATGAATCAACATTTGATTATGGAATAACCACTAATTCTGAATATTTACGAATAATGAATAGTGCTCAAATGGTACTGCGAATTATGAATAGTCATCCGAATAGTGTCACAAATAGTGCCGCGAATTATGAATAGTTCCTGCGAATAGTGTCGCAAATAGTGCCACGAATTATGAATAGTTCTTAGCTCATTTTGCTGCAGTAAAATTGATGTAGCTTTAAATTGCCTCCATTCTCCATTTCTTTGTATTTTTTCTCTAGTGTGAGCATTTTCTCTTTGTTCTCGCAAGTTCATTCTCTTGTTCTTCATTTTTCGGCTCATTGTATCTCATTGTTATTTTTTCTCACTGTTTATTCTGCAATATAATCATCTTAGCAAGTTTGCTTGTGTTCTCTCTAGTGGTCTTATTTTCTCTTTTGGATCTTCTTTTTTGTAAAACTTGTGTATTTCTCTCTTTCTTTCTTACGACTATTTTTTACTGGACAAATTGTAATTTCCATTCTATGCATTCCCATACTTGCCTCTTGTTATTGATCTGCAATATGATAAATGAAATAAGACTAATATAAAGTTCGTTAGCAATCGGTTATACGCTTGTAGGTATAACCTCTCTTGTGGTCTTATTTTTCCTTCCCTAGTTAAAGGTCTTATTATGCCACTTGTGCATTTAAGATCATGCGAGGACATTCTTACTTTTATATGTAATAATCCATTGATCTTGTCTTATCATTTATTTTGATCTCTGCGACAATATGATAAATCTAAGCCATCTTGTGAGATTAATCTTTCTCCTTGCTCTTTAAGACTTATGACATTGTCGTCTTTGCGATGAAATCGCATGACGTCTTTGCGATTTATATCCTCTTAACATTGATCTCATCTCCTCTTATCATTGATCTCATCTTAACATTAGTCTTATACATAAAAACATTGATCTCATTTTAACATTTCTCTTAAGGCTTTTTGTCACATTGCGCGACAATATGACGGGCCTAAATATTCTTGCGAATATAAGTCCCATGACATTGCCGTCTGTGTCCACGCGATAATATAGCCAGGCCTATATATTCTTGCGAATATAAAATCCCATGACATTGCCGTCTTTTTTATACGCATCTCCCCTAATGGAGGGCTAATAGCCCTTATCTCTCCCCTTCAAGGATTATACATCGGCCATACAAGACTAGCACTTTCTATCGTTACATGACAACCGGTTGTTTTCGTGACCTTGTCCTTTATGCCTATATGGATTATAGTTACAAGGCTAGCACCTAGTGGGGTTTTCTTCGGGCCAAACACATCATAGCCAAGACTTGCCAAGAATGGCAGGTAGGTTCATCCCATCCCGGGCACCCCTCAGCTGACCGTGTACCTCGAGCGCCTTGGTTCTTTGCATTCCTTAGGAGAAACTCTCGGGGGCGCCCAACCGGGGTATAACCTTATAAAGGCTAGGAATCCAAGTTATCTCTCCTGGATGGATTTCTATAATCCAAAATCTCCATGACTAGGTTCGACGCGACGGTATAGCCTTTCCCATAGTCATACGAAGATACCCCCCCTTAGCGCACTTTAAGGACATTGCCTCTTACGGAATAGAATCATGAACTAGGGTGTACGTCATAAAGGTTCGTCCCATTCTTATGTGTTTTTAGGCGATTTGCGCCCGTCTTATGCATTTGCATTTCTCTCTTGCGAAATTTTAATCGCATTTCTTGCGATAATTTCGCATTTCTTCATTCATTCATTCATTCTTTCTTTCATTTCTATCATTTCTTCTTTCATTCTCATAATATCATTTTTGAAGTAAATTCTCTGTAAAATATTTTGAAATCTTAGAAATCTTTTTGAAATCTTGCGATTATATCGCGTCTTTAAATCAAAAATGTTTTATAGAAATATATATATATTTTTTTTTTTTTTTGTAACTTTGAAATCTTTGAAATTTTTTGAGATCTTTAAATTTTTGCGATGAATTCATTTTTGAATCTTGCGATTGTATTGCTTTTCACCAATCTAAAAAATCTTTGAAATGTTTTGAAATCTTAGAAATTTTAGAAATCTTGCAAGTATATCGCTTTTTGAAAATCAAAAAATCTTTTATCTTCTGTAAATAAAATATTCAAGGAAAATTGTACTTAGCTTTCATACGATCTTAAATTTGTCTCTTCGCGAAGTATATGATTTGCAGGAAATAAATGCGTTACTGCGGAAATTGGACTTCATTTGCTCGCTACTCAATTGTCTGCGTGAAATAACTTGGAGTACTTTAGCGGGCTTGGACGAACTGGGCTTGAATATTTGAACAAATTTTCTTGCGATTCATTTCCTATTGAAGTTGTGTAGTAAAGAATTCTGGGCTTGGAGGATTGCGAATGTTCTCAATGTAAATTTCTGCGATCTGTAGATTATTCGTAGGTGTGTCTCGCAGAATCTGTCATAAAAAAGAAAGAAAAATTGATCAATGGATAAGGCAAAACTGATAATAAAGCGTAAATAGTGAACTTAATATCAAAACTGATTAGAATTATGATCTCTTTAGGATTGATCTTATAGGAGCAGAATCTGTCATAAAGCGTCGCAAAACTGATTACTATTCTGATGACCAAATTTATCTTGTTTCCACTTAATCTTCCAAATGTTGAACTTCTGCGATAACCACCATTAACCCACTGCCTATACCATCTCTCTCTAATATGCGTCTCAACTGTTGTTCAAAACTACTTCTTCGCAGGAATTTGATATTATATTATATACGTTTCTTCGCAGGAATTGATGATACATTTCTTTGCAGAAATGAAACTTCTTCACCGCTGATGTTGATAATACTTCAAGCTAGAAGAGCCTGCAATTGCATAGTCCTTTGTACAGTCCTTGATATTTCACGTTTAAGAAGATTTTGTACACCATCTTTCATCTCCTATTAATGTATATATGCCCCTCTCAATTGTTATGCTTGTTCTCTTTGGCTTTGTGTTGAATTTGTGCTGGTTCTTTTATTTGCTAGTCGTTCTCTCTGTGGTTGTAACTCATGGTAATTCATCAGGTAATTAAAGAAGCAGAAGTGCTGCGAAGATTGATTGCGAAGTAAACTTGGAAAAACTTATTTCATCTCACGCAACGTCTCCATCAATATTTCTTTACAAAAAATAGTGATACAGTAAACTTGTTTTTCCTCCATCAATATTTCTTTACGCAACGTCTCCATCAATATTTCATCTCTTCTTCATTGGTGCGTTATTTCTTCACAACTTCTTTTTGTTGTTCTCATTGTAGCTGTATTCATCCACCTGATGTACAGGAGGTCATTCCCAGACGAGTTGATCTTCCTCCAGAGCTCGGGGTTCTCATAGTATCTGCCTCTATGCATGGGCAAAAGTCCATGTTCTTCTTTTTGTTATAAACCTTATTATGTTTGCGATGTGTGTGCTCGAGGCAGGGTTTTACATTTAGCTGCCTCAAAATTTGGGAACCATGGGTTGTATCAGTTCAAGGCCATTGGATATGATGCTGATGTAGAAGCTTCCTAATCTACGTTGATGGAAACTGATGAAGGTTTTGCCTGATATTTGATTCCCTTTGTGCCCCTTTATGTTTCAATAGCCAACAATTTGTTTTTGCTCTCTGTTTTTGCGTGAATCTTCTTTCTAAAACCTAAGTTGGTGCTGATGACCCTCCGTAAAAACTTCGTCTCTAATCTTTTGTTTCTCCTTATTATATTCATGTTCTAAAACATAGATTACTCGTCTATAATATCCAGAAGATGGTGTTCTGGCGAATTTTACTGCTTGCTTCTCTATTCTCGTGTTTCTTACGAAATAAGTTTTCCTTAACTTCGTGTTTACTTATTGCTCGTAACACTAAGCTGCGAACAACACCATTATTTCGCCTGCGAACTAATGGTTGAGATTATGTTGACCTTTGTATGCTGCTTGACAATGAACTGAAATTTTATTACTGAAACTTTTTATTTTCTTTGCCACGTTCTCCTCTTCGTTGTTTCTTTGATAAAATATTCCTACTGCGTTCAAATACTCTTGCTGCGATGAAATACTCTTGTTACGATGAAATATTCCTTCTGTTACCACTGCAACTTCATAGTTGGTGACTGCAAAGTTCTTTATAGTGTTTCTTGCGAGTTATTGTGGCTGTTAACTTCATTTTTTCTGTCATACACGTACTTCCTAGCTTAAATATTCGCAAGAGAGCTTTTTATGGCATTCTGATTCTTCTGTGAAGATATCTTGTGTTTACTATTGTTACTTCGCAAACCTTTGATGAATAGAAAATAGCAAGAAGTAAATTTCTTCTGATGTTAGTTTATTTCCTTTGTGAGGTAAGTTTCTTTATTCGTATTTATGATGAATGCAAACTTCTTTGTCCTATATCAACCCCAATCTTTCCCCTATCAACTGCAAAGATTCCTTCACGGAACTGTTTGATTTTGTCCTTCTTTGCAAGCAATCAAACTGATTCAATTAGCAATATAGCATATGAGTTTTAACATACCACTGTTAATTCATAGTCTCATACAACTTTGGTCCTTCAGAAAAATTCCCAAATTAATTGAAAACTCTGAAACTCAACAATTTTGAAATCAAATGTTATAAAATTCTTCACATATGTTTGTAAATCAAGTTATGTTAACTATATAGAAGAACAAACAATATTTTCACAGAGGCCTCTTCAGAACTTAAGTCATCAGATTTAAGGGTTTTAAAAGGAAAATAAATAAACTTAGGAGAAATAATTTGTCCTTTCAAGACTAATTGTTGGTGCAGATTTGTTTGATTTTGTCGTGGTTGTTGACGTTTTTTACGAATCCAAATATACTCCATCTCTTTGACATCTCCAACTTTCTTTTCTCTGGTTGTTCATCTCCTGAAGATGTAATACTCCTAATTTCTCAATAAAAATTTAAAGTTTCATTGGATTCCATTACCAACAGTATCTAATTTCTTTAGATCTTTCCTCCATCCAATAATCCCTGTTTCTAGTGCCAATTATGTAGTTGCAAGAAATCTTACAACTACACCCTCAGTAGAATTCTATTAATTTGGTTTGATGATCTAATTTATTTGATATGAAAATGAAGATTAAAGTACTGAAATTGTAAAGGAGATACAATAATTTTTACATGGTTCGATCATTGTGATCTACATCCATGGTTATTCACTATGATAATTTGTAGCTACATCAATTTACATTAACAATCTCCATTAATGGAGTTCTTGGAAGAATTCTAGATCTAGTTTTGGGGAAGAAGATGATAAAGAAAATACATTCTCTCTCTCTAAAAATCTCTCTCTGCAAAATATCTTTCTCTCTCTTCCTAAAATTATCTCTCTTTCTCTTTCCTGCTCTCTTCTTTATATAGGTAATTACATAGTGGATGACAGCTCATTTATATCTAAGCTTTCCCTTAATTTCGGATCCCAATTCTACGGTAATATCTTTCGCAAGCTTTCTTCATTTCTCTCGAACTCCTCCATGTCTCGCAGGATTTTTCCCTCTTGTTATATTTCTTGCGAACTATCACCTTATTCTTGCGAGTAATGATAAAATCTTCACATATTTCGTCATTTCTTGTAATTATTTGCGACAGCTACCATGTGTGGCAGAAATCTTTGCAAGAGCATTGTTGTTGTGAGATTATGCTCCTACATGACACTTCCTTATGACAGGAGTAGTGTACGCCGTAAGCTGTAAACTTCCAAACCAATACCCAAAGAGGATCCCCCCAGTTTGTGTTGATGTCTTGAATTTTTTGGAAAACATGTAGCATGTTGTTGTGGCTTGGCAAGTCAAGCTCGGGAAACTTGCTAGCCTGGTGACCTTCGACGGTCGAGATTTTTCATCTTGAGAAAAGGGACAACCGTTGATCATTGCACGCCTTCGTTTTGGTATCCGAGTAGTGAGGGCCAACGTGGTGGCGCGGCTAGGTTAGCATGTCGTTGGCATGGCATGGTTTGGCATTGCCAAAATCAGGTTTTTGGACAAAGGTTACCATGTGTCGTCTGGTAACCTTGGATGTATAGGATTTGCTCCTGGGAATGAAGGGAAACCTTTGATTGTTGCACGCATTCATTTTGGTATCCTAGTAGTGAGGGCCAACGTGGTGGCGTGTCTAGGTTGGCATGCCGTTGGAAAGGCATGGTTTGGCGTGGACAAACTTAGGTTTTCGGGCCAAAGGTTACCATGTGCCATCTGGTAACCTTTGATGGATAGGATTTGCTCCTGGGATTTAAGGGCAACCGTTCATTATTGTACGGATTCGTTTTGGTAGCCGAGTAGTGAGGGCCAACGTGGTGTCATGACTAGGTTGGCATGCCATTGGCATGGCATAGTTTGGCGTGGCCAAACTTAGGTTTTCGGGCCAAAGGTTACCATGTGTCGTCTGGTAACCTTAGATGGCTAGGATTTTCTCCTGAGATTGAAGGGGACCTGTTGATTGTTGCACTCCTTCGTTTTGGTGGCCGCGTAGGGAAGGCAAACTGGGTGGTATGGCTAGGGTATGGTTAGTCTTGGAATGTGGGGCCAAGGGTTCGCCTTGGTCGTGGCTAGCTTTGGCTAGTTGCGATTTTGGCTTGTCATGTGGGGCCAAGGGTTTTCCATGGGCGTATGGCGTGCCTAGGGCCAAGCCAATGGCGTTTGTCTTGGTATGATATGACTAGCATGGATAGGGTCAAGGCAAAGTACGTTTGGCATGGCACGGCTAGCTTGGCTAGGTTTGATTTGGCTTGGCATGTATAGCTAAGGGTTTACCATGGGCGCATGGCATGACTAGCTTGGGATAGGTGTGGTTTTGTCTTGGCATGTGGGGCCAAGGGTTTTCCATAGGCGCATGGCGTGGCTAGCTTGGCTAGGTGTGGTTTTGGATTTGCATGTGGGTCCAAGGGTTTGCCATAGGCGCATGGCGTGGCTAGCTTGGGATAGGTGCATGACTAAGCTAGGGTTTTGGGGAAAAGGTCATTTGGTAACCTTATACGGCCAGGATTTTCTCCTGGGATTCAAGGGAAACCATTGATTGTTGCACGCCTTCGTTTTGATAGCCGCGTAGTGAAGGCCAGTATGGTGGCGCGACATGGGGACATGGCGAGGTGCATTTGTCATGGCGCGGTAGGTGTGGCTGGCATGATTTTCCATTGGCACGGAGCCTTGGCTAGCATGGTTGGCATGCTTTGGCGCGGTTGGTGTGGATGGCATGATTTTCAATTAGCACAAAGGTGCGGCTAGCATGGTTGGCATTCTTTGGCGCGGTCGGTGTGGTTGGCATGATTTTCCATTGGCATAGAGGTGCGGATAGCATGCTTTGGAGCGGTCGTTGTGGCTGACATGATTTTCCATTGGCACAGAGCTGCGACTAGCATGGTTGGCATGCTTTGGCATGGTCGGTGTGGCTAGCATGATTTGACATTGGCACAGAGGTGCGGTTAGCATGGTTGGCATGCTTTGGTGCGGTCGGTGTGGCTAGCATGATTTTCCATTGGCACAGAGGTGCGACTAGCATTGTTGGCATTATTTGGCGCGGTCGGTGCGGTTGTCATGATTTTCCATTGGCACATAGCTACGACTAGAATGGTTGGCATGCTTTGGCGCGGTCGGTGTGGATAACATGATTTGACATTGGCACAGAGGTGCGGCTAGCATGCTTTGGCGCTGTCGGTGTAGCTGACATGATTTTCCATTGTCACAGAGTTGCGGCTAGCATGGTTGGTATGCTTTGGCGCGGTCGGTGTGGCTGGCATGATTTTCCATTGGCACATAGGTGCGGCTAGCATGGTTGGCATGCTTCGGTGCAATCAGTGTGGATAACATGATTTTCCATTGGCACAAAGGTGCGGCTAGCATGGTCGACATGCTTTGGGGCGGTCGGTGTGGCTGACATGGTTTTCCATTGGCACAGAGGTGCAGCTAGCATGGTTGCCATGCTTTGGCGCAGTCGGTGTGGCTGGCATGATTTTCCATTGGCACAGATGGGAATTAGGGTTTGGCTTGTCGTAACCCTAATTCGAAAAAGATACCCCAGTAATTATTTAGAGACACATTAAAGGTGTCAGTAAATGTTCCTGGTAAATGCTCGTTACTTTAAATGTTATGACATCACTGTCTGCTAGGGTTTAGTGTTTTATGATTTTAACCCTAAGCTAAAAACCACCATCAACATTAATTCCCCTGCTTAGCTCGGAACATGTGCCTTGTTGCGAGGTAAGCATATGATGGTGACATACAAGGATGGAATCGAGGTGTAAACCATCGCAAAGATGGTTAGGAGAATCCGACTAACCTTTTTGAGTGGTAAAGAGAGTTTTAGCTTCCCGTGTTGGCGGCTCTGCGTAAGTTGTACTAGGAATGTAGACCATGGAGTGGTGATATGAAAGTTACCGGCTTTGTATGGTCGTACATTTCCAAGGCAAAGGGGGCGCGGTCTTGGAAGGAAAATGCGCGTGGAGTAGGCGGCTTGGCATAGTATGGCCTTAGCAAGACGATATGTGCACGTAATCTAGGAATGGTGGTTCCGCAACAATAGAGCGAATGGCTTGGAAGGGGGCCCCGCGGAAATGTCATGGTGCAACGTGCAAGGACAGCTAGGCGTGGTGGGGATGTGGTATGGCGTGGGTGGTCTTGGACGTGGAAATTGGTCTTTGCGGGACCGGGTTCCTCTTTTCCTTCCTTAGCTTAAAATTGGAAATCATTTTCTTGTTCGAACTCCCAAGTATGAAGCCTATAAAAAGGATGGCTGGCCTCTCCCTTTGATTCATTCCTTTATTGTTTCTTCTTTTGTTGTTTGGTGAAGCGGCGAGTTGATTAGGTATGTCTTCCAGTACTTCCTCTGTGACTTTCTTTTTCTTTTGTTTTCTTGTGTTGGTGAAAAACCCTAGCTGTGGGCGTACTTTTCCATGACCTTGTAGAAAATTTTGGTGTAAATCCCAACGGTAGGTATGTATTACACAATCTCGTAGTAGTACTTAGGCATGAATACCATAGTAATGTTGACCACCTCAACTAGATGTGCAAAGTAAGCACGCGATAGTAATTGCTATCCCTTTTCCATGAAAACCTAGTTTTTTAGGGTTTACTCCTTGTCTTGGTGCAGCCATGTGCATGGTCCCCCTCTTTTTTTTTGGGCACGTCTATCTGGCTGAGCGCGAGTTTCCAGCTGCATGTAGAGTCTACCAGTCCCCATTTCTTCTCATATGCACAAAAGGACTTTGAAACCAATTAGTTTGTGCCTGAGGTGGCTCCCTTGCGTCCAATAGAATAATTTCTACACGCTTTATGTAATAATTCATGTTATTCTTGTTCCATTGTAGTTGTTGCAGCGGTGAAAACATCGTAAGAAAATTTTGGTTAAGATGTCAACAGTTTCTGCGGTACCAAGGGATGGGGGTAATTCCAAGCCAAACATATATAGATGACGAGTTCTTCACAGCATCATCAACGATTAGGAGAAACCATACCCAATAATTTCCGATCCTTCTGACCGGATCGAAAAGTGAAGGAGAGGATCGATCGGTTCATCCAGGAGGCGTAATAAGGTTTTTCCTTCATAGGAAAGAATGTCGTGCCTCTCCTATCGACTTTAAATCCCTGCAACTTCGTTGAGTTCCTTTGAGAGATGGAGCGATTTATGATGGGACATGAACCTATAAAGACCAATATGACTAGGGCGCAGATTATCGACGCTGTTGCGGCTTCCGCAGTGCTTCAGATTAGGAAAAATATTCCAAGGTTGGTTGCTTTTGTTTCCAGATGGTGTCCAGACACCCATATGGCCGTATCCAGGTGGGGCGAAATGACCATTTCTTTGGAGAGCGTGGATGTGTTGCTAAATCTTCCTTTCTGCAGAAGAAGAAGAAATGCGCGCCACTATGGTTGCGAAGTCAAATGGATTCGTTCGGAAGGAAAACGAGACGAAGTGCTTTTATGACTGGTGGGTGTCTCAGTGGTTTCCTAACGCATAGGAGTTGAACCAGAAGAATAACGTACTTCATGTCGCGGCGTTCTTGGATCTTTGGCTATCCAGTGATATTTTTGATGACGGCTCGGGCAAGAAAGAGATAAGACATGAACTTATCAAATTTGCCATAAAATTGGAAAAGGGCGTCGCTCTTCCCATCGGTGGTTTGTTTCTTGGTTCTCTATATGCACACCTAGATCAGCTGGTTTCAGACATGCGCGCCTAGAACGGTCATATGAAAGCGGATTCGTATGTTCATGCCGCCTTTCTCCAGGCATGGTTGTGTGAGAATTTCTAGAAGTATGCCCCGAAACCATTGGCTATACTCCTTGTATTGGGGTGGCTCCAGAATACTGCGCTGGTCAAACAGGCGCCGAAAAACTGGTTCGAAACTGATTAATTTTCTTGAAAATTCGTATGCAGTTAATTTTCGTCCATGGGCTCCGGTGCATGCATCCATAACTCAGATTAGTACCTTTGCTCCTGCTTCTAATATGTTGATAAGGCTACTCGACATATGGGTTTTGACCAAGGGGTCCCACTTGTTCATCAGCCGGTTTTTCAAGAAATCGTGTTATCAACTGTTCTCGATGCTAGTGCTCTTGTGTAGGGTAAACGTATTTCTTTTCTCGCGGAACGGAATCCATCAACGACCTCCAAATACAACACATTTTTGCAGGATGAGTTTCTTGCTATTCATGGATTTGTGAATGATGTGATAGAGAATCGTCGGGATAAGCCTTCTCTGGTGGTTTTAGCAGCATCCAATGCTGAGGGATCCCAAGCGAAAATCCGTTAGTCCAAATGCGGATAGTCCTCAGGTGAAGGAATGAAGATCTAAAGATCGTGCAGGTGGCTTTCAGTCAGACTCCACGGTTCTTCCGACTTTTAGTTCATCCAATATGCGGGTACGTACGGCTCTCCTCTTGAATTTGGACTGGATTGTTTGTTTCCTTGTTCCTTTTCTGAGAATGCGCCCTTTTATTTTTTTCCAGGGTCTCAGTAGTACGAACGCCCTTGCTAAACTTGCGAGCAGTCAGAAAACATAATTTTTTGAGATAGAGAGTGGCATTGCCGAGCCTATTCATGATGACGCGGAACTCGAAAATGTTGAGAGTTTAGGGTCTAGCGATTGAGAGATCAATTCTTCCGATATCAGTGTTGAATCTTCGTCTAGTCAGTCTGAAAATGAATCGGTGAGTCCCCTCCATTTTTTTCTTCTTTCAACCTTTTTTTTTCCAGTAAACTAAAATTTTGATTTTTAGGAGGAAACCGTTCTTGGGGATGTCTTGAAGTGGAAGACCACCAGAGTAAAGACGTAGTCGTACTTCCTACTGCGGAAACTGTGCCAGCTAGTGACTTGGACATGGAGATTCATCGTCCCGAGGGCGCTGTCGTGACTCAGGTAGAGGAGAGCACTTCGGGGGGCGAAATTGTAATTATGGATCTCCTGCCGGTTGCTGATTCAGTTGCAGGTGCCACTTTCAATCCTCCGTGTCTAGCCCCTTTCCCAGGTCATATGTTGATTGGTGGATTTAGCATGCCAGCTAAACATGCGACATTGTAAACCAAGATTTGGGAAAGATACGGTCACATTGCTACGACTAAGAAGATCACTAGTCGACATACATTGGTCAAGTGTGTGGAGGAAGCATTGTCTTCGATTGATGACATGTGCAACATCACTGGTCATGCAGTTTCTGAAGATGTAATCTCGAGCTGGAGGTTCCATCGTGACATGTACATGTGTGGACTTCGAATTCAACGTTTCTTGGTTCGTTGAAGGTCTCTCTGATGTTGAAAGGTCCTTCCGCAGACATGAAGGTCTCTCTGATGTTGAAAGGTCCTTTCGCAGCAGGAAGCGAAATTCAAGAAGTTGTGTAAGAAGCTGAAACTTAACACTACAAGAAAAATGGACTTTAGCGACTATTCAGATTCGGTTGGTAGAGGGCCCTTTTTGGCGGCCGGAGCTCTATAGCAATCACTATGGCAACATATACGCTCTGTGGCTAAAGGCTTCTTTGCTAAATAGTTGGACCAACCGTGCTGTTGTAGTAGATATCTTCCAACACGAATGAGGCAGCCAAAGTTTTCGTCAGCAAAGTTTTCCACTGACTAGTCATCATCGTTGGTATAACCTATAAAGTATTGTTTCTGAAATATTTCACTCGCAAAAATATTTGCTGCTGAAGACTAACATGTCGCTGGTATGGATAGCCAACTATACAACTTTTTCAGCTGCTAAAGGACTTCACTCTCTGAATTTTAGTCGTCATAGGTCTTTGAGGTTGTCGGCTAAGGATTTTAACCACTCATTGTGCGGATGGTCCAGAGTTTTATCCACTAACGTCACGTTGGTAGAAGGCTTTAGGCGCCAAATATTTGGCTGGTTAAGGTATTAGTTGTAACGTTAGTGAAGAATTCAACCAACACAAGATCCTGTTGACATTAGTTTTAATCCATTATAATTTCATATGGTAAAGGAGTTTAATATTGTTGGTTAATGGGTTTGATCCACTAAATTTTAGTTGGTAGAGGATTTCATCCGCCAAAATATTGGCTCAGTCATCTACGAGTCTGAGCTATTGGTGAGTGATTAATAATGGAGAGGAAAGACAAATATGGATTTCACTTTGAAAATAATATTTAAATATCATGAATATTGAATATCCAAAACATCAAATCACAGAATCCATCCACAAACAAGACATCAAAATACTTGGAACATATTTTTGTGATGTGGTCTCATACAAAGTCAATGTATATCAAAAAGAAAAACCGACTAATATTCTAAGAGACTCTAGACATGCAAGACCTAGAGTGCCATTGAGGGATTGGTAGAAATTGAGAGTCAGGATCTGGATTTGTACCTACTAAGTTTCACAAATGACAGTCCCTTTGTCCCCTTGGGTAGTAAATGTATGTATTATAACTCCATCTCTGTAAATCGTCTTGAATTAAATATGGTTCTCATACGTTATAAAAGTTGGTATGGTTCTCATACGTTGAAAAAGTTGGCTTCCCATGTCTGTAAATCAAAATAATCAAAATAAGGTGAGAAAAAAAGAGTTGTAATATGTTTTCCATGTGTCGAAAGTTTTAAGGTTCTGAAATATCATCAAAACCAAACTCTTTCGGATTCATTGAATTTCCAATCTGATCTGTGAAAAGATAACTACAATTAAAAACATAAAAAAAGCCTTTCCAGCTCTTTAACCTTCAACGTAATTATTGAGTTTGAGTACACTGTACACTACCTTTCTACATTTTCTGATCCCCTCATCTTCTTGTCGTGCATTGTGTTCCCTCGTGAGAGGGTCAGCCACACCACCTCTATACAAAACATCCCTCAGGCCACTGCTTAAACCATGTAAGTATTCCTTACTCACATTAACGACTTTCTCAGATACGTATATGATTAATAAACTGAAGGGAGACTACAAACAAAATGTATTGGATCTATTTTCATACAACTCGAAGTAAAATCCAAACAAGATATGAAGGAGTCGACAAACTCCATAGAACATTCTTACACAAATATAAATTTAATTCACATGATGAAACTAGATACGAATCTTTTGTTATGAATTAACTTCAAGGTGACTAAGCACATTACAATAAACAAGTTCATGCAAACATCAATAACAACAAAGCATTTCCCTTAAAAAGTTCATATAGACATCAATTTTTGAATTAACTTCAAGGTGACTAAGAACATTACAATAAACAAGTTCATGCAAACATTAATAACAACAAAGCATTGCCCTTAAAAAGTTCATATAGACATAAATTTTTGTATCAATAATTTATACCTACAAATGTCAAAGGGAGCGACCATGTAAATACTGTAAACCAATAAATAGAATGACACCCCTGTTAAAGAAAACTGAATGCAACCCTATTGTTACCCTAGATTATTAAGGACAAGTGGACAACTTCTCGGGCGTGGAGAGACTGTACTAGGTTTGAATACCAATATTCAAACATAAAATTCTAGACTACTTTAATGTCAAGACCACTATATTTTGCAGTAATGAGGCTGGACTAGTTTGTAGTAGTCATACTTGTAACTATAACATGTACTAGTACATCAATGACCTAGTAAAACTCAAATTGACTACATATAAATCAACCTTCTTCTTCTGAAACTTCAGTACCAACAAAGAGAAACACTTGATTAGGTAAAGTAGATCATAAGGTGAGACACGAACCTGGACTAGTTTCATGTAACCATACTTGTAACTATAACATGTACTATTACATCAATGACCTAGTGAAACTCAAATTGACTACATATAAATCAACCTTCTTCTTTTGAAACTTTAGTCCCAACCAAGAGAAACACTTGATTAGGTAAAGTAGATCATAAGGTGAGAGACAAGAAAGGTATATTAAGATTAACATTATTTCACAAGCAAAATACCAAATAGCCAAGTGAACGCATGCAATGATTCAAAACCTGAATTTACTGAAAGAAGCACCATATAGTATCATCAACTACCCAAAGAAATTTTGTTGGGGGGTTTAGCATAACATACCTATTCACCCCTTTTTTTCTTTCTATTTTTTTTTGTTTTCTTCTCTTCTTGGAGACGTTTTTCATCTTCAAAACTTCTGTAGCTTTTCTTAGTAAACCACGAGCAATTTTTTTCTTGTATTATGTTTTTCTCTTCTTTTTTTTCTTTTAACTTAATCTCAGTAAACATGAAAGATTGCCACAGTATATCCATCAACAGAACCAGATAGCAGATTCTGGCATGGTTCAACATCCACAAGGCCGGATAACTCTTAATGAATAAAGGAGTACTCTTCGACTTAAGCAATAGCAATCAAAAGTTACACATCTCCTAAAAAAAATTAAAAATAAGAGAATAAGCAATTACTAAATGTGAGACAACGACTCTTGAAACTCAATCATTAACTATTTTAAGAATTTGTTTATCCCCACTACTCGTTCTGATTATTATAAAAAAAAATTAACTATCAACTAATTAGGCAGGGAGAGCTACCGTTTGCACTATCGTAACTGGTAGGCTCACCTACTTCTATTTATAAACTGCAAGTGCACAGTGTCGACAAGCAACACAGGGCAAGCACAAGTCGAACCACAGAGACTTGGAGAGTGTAGAAGTTGATTCTAAATCCTGAATAAGAACTGATTCAGAGAGTAACCAAAAGGGGTTTGATTTGTCGATACGACGAGATGATTTTCACGTAACGGAAATAATAAAAGTAAAAGATGCAAATAACACAGGGTGTAAACACTGAGAATATGGATACTAGGGTATTCAAATCTACCACTAACATATGATATGCATTCAACTTGTAATATTATTCTTGTCCTTATAGCAGATTCAAGTCTACCTTATATGTAAGGTGTTTCTCCAATGGATAATTTAATCACAATTAAAGTATTTCTCCAAAGCATTAACTGTCTAATTAAAGCACAACTAATCTGAGGATCAATATTTGGTTAAGCATGAGTTGCAACATAATCAACATGGAGATATTCTAACTACAATGGATACATGGCATACATTGTGAGAGCAAGATGTTGACAAACTTGGATTAAATTATACTTTAAAAAATTCTAAACTTTCAAGAACAATATACAAGATATGAATACATACCAATAAATTACGGCTTCATTTAAACCCTAGAAAATGAAACTAGAACTTGAAGAACATTACAACAAAACTGAAATTTAAGAAACTAACATGAACAAGCTATTCTTGGAGGGTTTTTCAACACCATAACCCTCTCTATTTATACACAAAAATTCTCTCATGCTTGGATTCTAATTTGGCACTCATCAATTAAACAAAACATGTTTTCTTTAATTGATGGATGAAATGGAATACAATGGGGGTAAGGTGGATGTTTTGGAAAGAATCCAATGGGGATGAGGTGGATGTTTTGGAAAGAATCCAATAGGGGTGAGGTGGATGTTTTGGAAAGAATCCAATGGGGGTGAGGTGGAAACGGATTTGGGTTTTGGGTCTTGGATTATGGGTAGTTTAATCCCATGTATTGTAAACAGGTTGCCACTGATGCGCGAGCGGGTTGCAACGCTTCCAACTTTCTGCTCTTTTGTCTTCTCAATTCTTCCAAGCTTTATTTAGTACTTACAAACACAAAATTAATTAATACAAATATTTATTCTTGAAAATGGTAAAAATGCAGAATTTGGGATAATATATGACTTTGAAGCGTGAAAGATGAGTTAAGTGCCAATGAAAAGGTGTAGAAATATGCACTATTTGGCACTCATCAAATACCCCCAAACCTGAATTTTACTTGTCCTCAAGTGAAACAGAAATTAAGAAATCCTCACTATACCACTGTCGCTGGTCTCTCGAATGCATTTAGCGTATGCATTAAGCCTTTAAACCCCTAGGTATCCTTAGTGGACGAGTTGTAGTCTCGTTAGGGCCTACCAAAGATGTACCCACAAAACCTTCTCCAATTTCAGAGCATCCATAGAAACGTCTTCGTCTTCGGTCTTCAACTGTAGATGATGAACTTCGGAATTTCGTAGAACCTTGTAACCATTTTTTTTTCTTTTTAAGACCCGCTACACATCTGATCATCATTTTTTTTAGTGACCCACTACACAGCTGGTCATCAGATTCCAAACATAAGACCCGTTACACAGCTGGTCATAGAAGACAACAACCAAAAAAATGCAAAAGACTACAAGAAACATACAAAAGACCCGCTTCACAGCTGGTCATATAAAACACTCTACAAAAGACCCGCTACACAGCTGGTCATCCTAAAAACAACAACAAATAAAATGCAAAAGACTACAAAAGATCCTACAAAAGACCCACTACACAGCTGGTCATAAAATACAATAACAAAAGAAATGCAAAAGACTACAAAAAACCTACAAAAGACCCGCTACACAGCTGGTCATAAAAAATGCAAAAGACCACAAAAAAAACCTACAAAAGACCCGCTACACAGCTGGTCATAAAAAACGATATGCAAATACTCCCCCAAACCTAAATCTAACATTGTCCTCAATGTTTCAAAAGATAACAGAAACAACAACAAACCATGAGAACAAAACAGATTCAAAGGAAAGAGATTACCAGATGCCAAAAAGGGTGGTGCTAACCATAATTGAATGAATGCTTTGAAATCAAACAATATGAGTGCAAGACAAAAAGTTTGGTTAGCACACAAATATATCAACAAGATTCAAAATTTTACCTACTAGATTATACAATGATGACTCACCATGTACCAACAATCTAAAAAGTTGAGGATCAACCCAAAAGACGTAGTGCGGAAACATCAACAGCCTTACACAATTATAACAGGACAGCAATGCAAGTGAGACTGCATATGTGAATAAGTTACCCCCAAACCTAGATTTTTCAATAGATATACTTTTGGGTACAAAATCTAACAATTTCAGGGGTGCAACATACACAAGATCTAGTTCAAAGTGGATTTTGTCAGGGATGGATGGAGAGACATGAGTGAACTCTAATTGTGGCTCATCAAAGGTATTATATTTAACTGCAAAATAGTCCAAGAGGACTTGAGAGGCACACAGTTCCAATCCTAGATTAGGTACTCGTAGAAAAGTAGGTTTAAAAATAACTTTACAAACCAAATCTAGGTTGGGTGCAAGATTACCAGTTTGTGACATGGTCAGGGAGGTAGGCACATCATTAATAGGCACATCTATAACTCCTAAATCATTTGCCAGTGTCGCAGCATGCTCACATTCATAGAAAAATCCATCAAGACCCAAATAAGTATCATGCTCATCCAAAGTTTTATTATCATGCATAGACAAATCCAAAGAGACATCACAATGTGACCCAGGCAGAGAATCAGACACGTCAATTATATTTTCACGCATAAGATCATTAGTGTCGACAGGAGATTCAACATTACCTATGTCAGACACAAGTACAACATCATGCTCATGCTCATAAAACAAATAAATAAGCCCCAGTTCACAATCATCCCCTAGAACTTCAGTTTCATGCATATGAATATCACAAGAAACTTCACACTGTGACTTAGACAGAGAATCAGACACATCAATTATGTTTTCATGCATAAGATCATTAGTGTCTACAGAAGATTCAACATTACCTATGTCATGCTCCTCTTCACAGAATAATTGCACAGGCTTAATATCAGTATCAACATCACATGTATATGGAACATTAGAAGAAATATCGTTCATTAAGGTCAAGGCAGAGAAGCCTAATGTCTCTGAACCCAAAGGTTCAACAATATTTTCAACATTTTCTTCTAACATCATATCATCATCATCATTATCATAACATGAATAGTTTATCTCATCTAAAATTATAGTGTTTTTAGTCCATTCATCTGTTTCCACAACATGTTCATATGCAATATTAGTTGCCTGAGTAAGACTAGACACACTATCGTCATAATTGACATCATTATGGGTGATAAACATTGCATTTTGAAAGTCCTCCCTTTCCTGATTTTGTAAATGAATTAAATTCATCCTTAAAATTTTATTATGTTGTTCAATGAAAGGAGAGTCATCAACAGTAGGTATCTCATTTTCATATGAATATTCAGTACATGGTGATGCATGAGATTCACTATTGAAGGAAAATTCATGGATGTTGCTATATGGATGATACATGTGTGCATGGTCATTAAGGTATATAATAGACTGATCGCAACCTTGAAAAGGTTGACTATGGTCCCAATGACTATCAACTTTGTTTTCTGTGGGCATTTCATATTTTGGATTTTCATTATATTCTCTAGATTCCCTAAAATCATGCAAAATATAGCAATTCTCAGCAGGATGGCCTAAGCCTCCACATAAGGTACAAGCATAGATTTCAGATTGCCTAGAATAATTATATGCGACATATTGATGTATTTGCATTTCTAAAGCTGCAGTTCCAGCTTCTAACTGGTCCAAAAGTGATGATTGTGAGAGTTGGGCACGGTAAAAATGTTCATTTTCACCCTGTGGTGGATGATACATGTGTGAGTAGTTATTAGGGTCCATGTATTGATGCTCAGGACTGTGAAAATTTCCATAAAAATCCCTATAACTATTGACATCCTGGTCTGTTGGAGGTTCATAAGGTGAAGCATGCCCATAAGCAAGCTCTCTAATGGATTTTTTTTCCATCCCCAGTTGCAGACCAAAATCCTGACATGATCTCTAACTAGCACTAGGCTTGTTGGGATGTACACACTGAAAACAGACCAATATTTTTTTTCATTATTATTATTATTATTTTTTTCTTTTTTCAAAACCCGTTCTCTAATGACCTTGGGCATACATTAGAAAAACAAAATAAAATAAGAAAAAATCCTAAACGGAATGGAAGTTTTATTAAATCACAAACAGGCTGACTCCACCATAGTAAACCTACTGATTTCTAGCAAACAAAAAGCATGATGGCTCCACTTAGATTATTTTCTAGACCAGCTTCTAATCCTTCGAAATGCAATTCGTTACAATCTGAGAAAACTCCTCTGAAATCAATCCGAGTTTAAGTAAATTGAATAGAGGCGAGGGAAGCTGCTAGAGCTTTGATACCCAAGGCCTCACCGTATTACAAGGCGGCGCAGTCACGTATTCAATTTACAGAAACCGTCATGAACTTCGAAGTATGCTTAAAGAGTAACCAATATTTTTCGAACGACTTTCCTACTAAGCTCGTTACCCTATCGGTCTCGTTCTATTCCAAATTTTAAAGCTTAGGTTCGTGTATGTTTCATTTTCCTAAGGCGGGCAGGAAGAGAACGGTGATGAAATCCGAATCCCTTATCTTGTATGGCCAGTCCTTGCCCTTTACTAGGAAAATAAAGCAGCCGTATTCAAATCCTCAACATATATGCAAACGAAGGAATACAGTAACTCACTAACAGGATATTCGCGAGTGTTTCGACAAACTTACCTCCCGTACCAGACGTGGGATGAACTGTTGTTGTCGACTCGGGCCACGACTCCTATGTCATGAACGAACCCGAGGGGCTGAGGTGATATTGTAATCACCGTCCTTCTCTGCAAACAGTTTGATATTTAATACTACCCTTCCGTAGGGTTTAAAAATAAAAATCACAATAGAATGTCCAAGTCCAAAGTCCAATAAAATAAAGTGCAAAAGAAAAAGAAAATTACAAGAGTAGAGGAATCCTAATACAATCTAAAAATAAATAAAATAAACTCTCTCTTTTTTTTTTTATAAATAAAAATAATATCTTCTTCTTTCGCTTCCTTTCGCTTCCTTTCCTTCGCCTTCACAACAGCTGCTCAGGCACCTGTTGAGCTCAAAAGAGGTAGTTAGGGTTTCGAAGTTTCAAATCAAAAGCAAAATTAAACAAAATATCAATATTAATTGTGAAATTGACTGTGAATAGTTGTGTTGCTACAGTGAAATATGTACATTGAAATAGACTTTGTACAACGAAATATGTACAATAAAAATGCTACAATTGCGTTGCTACTATTTTAAGAACTTGTTTATCCCCATTACTCGTTCTGATTATTATAAAAAAAATTAACTATCAACTAATTAGGCAGGGAGAGCTACAGTTTGCACTATCGTAACTGGTAGGCTCAGAACGATACCTACTTCTATGTATAAACTGCAAGTGCACAGTGTCGACAAGCAACACAGGGCAAGCACAGGTCGAACCACAGAGACTTGGAGAGTGTAGAAGTTGATTCTAAATCCTGACTAAGAACTGATTCAGAGAGTAACCAAAACGGGTTTGATTTGTCGATATGACGAGATGATTTTCAAGTAACAGAAATAATAAAAGTAAAAGATGCAAATAACACAGGGTGTAAACACTGAGAATATGGATAATAGGGTATTCAAATCCACCACTAACCTATGATATGCATTCAACTTGTAATATTATTCTTGTCCTTATAGCAGATTCAAGTCTACCTTATATCTAAGGTGTTTCTCCAATGGATAATTTAATCACAATTAAAGTATTTCTCCAAAGCATTAACTGTCTAATTAAAGCACAACTAATCTGAGGATCAATATTTGGTTAAGCATGAGTTGCAGCATAATCAACATGGAGATATTCTAACTACAATGGATACATGGCATACATTGTGAGAGCAAGATGTTGAAAAACTTGGATTAAATTATACTTTAAACAATTCTAAACTTTCAAGAACAATATACAAGATATGAATACATACCAATAAATTACGGCTTCATTTAAACCCTAGGAAATGAAACTAGAACTTGAAGAACATTACAACAAAACTGAAATTTAAGAAACTAACATGAACAAGCTATTCTTGGATGGTTTTTCAACACCATAACCCTCTCTATTTATACACAAAAATTCTCTCATGCTTGGATTCTAATTTGGCACTCATCAATTAAACAAAACATGTTTTATTTAATTGATGGATGAAATGGAATACAATGGGGGTGAGGTGGATGTTTTGGAAAGAATCCAATGGGGGTGAGGTGGATGTTTTGGAATGAATCCAATGGGGGTGAGGTGGAAACGGATTTGGGTTTTGGGTCTTGGATCATGGGTAGTTTAATCCCATGTATTGTAAACAGGTTGCCACTGATGCGCGAGCGGGTTGCAACGCTTCCAACTTTATGCTCTTTTGTCTTCTCAATTCTTCCAAGCTTTATTTAGTACTTACAAACACAAAATTAATTAATACAAATATTTATTCTTGAAAATGGTAAAAATGCAGAATTTGGGATAATATATGACTTTGAAGCGCTAAAGATGAGTTAAGTGCCAATGAAAAGGTGTAGAAATATGCACTATTTGGCACTCATCAGTAACTATCTATACAGGTTGAGAACCTTGTAATCTCATCCCTATCAATACAAATATGGCAAGTCAGTGGACTATCAAGTTCCATTTATATAAGATTAAATTAAAATATTTCTTTAAAAAAAAATTAACTTCTAGGAGTTCAGAGAGACTAAGCAACTCATTTTTCCAATTACAACTTTCAAACCAGCCAATTAAGAGTCATAAGAGGATGAATTACCCCGACTTACAATCAAAATACTACATCAAAACCAATCATTTTCTGTGTTACACCACTACTACACCCATACAACACCAACAACTATCTGGACTGAATTGAGAAAACAAACACTGTCAAACTACAATAAATTATTTTGAGTATGTCAATTTTAATGTTGTATCATAAAAATATGTAAAAATAGTAACCTGAGCTTGGAGGAAATCAGAGAGAGAAAAGGTGCAGAATTGGTCAGTGTAAATGTCGTTCTCATCAATATGTCCAATATTGAGCTGAACAAAAGAATGATCTTTTGCAGTAATTATTCTATTTGTATCAGACCAACAATTCAAAATAGTAGAAATTATCAAACTATTTACTTAATTTAAGCTAAAAATTAAAAAAACTACAGACATAGAACAAGCAATGGAGTTTTACCTAGGGATGTAAAGACCAACATTCTGTCCCTTTTTTTTTCATCTTGGCAAGTTGGTAATGGATCAGTAATGCTGGTAGTATTTACATGGATTGAATGGGATTAAGGTTCATCAGATTAAACCATCTAATACCAAATTTGGTTCCTCACCCCAAAAATGATAAATTTGGGTCTTGTACATAAACAAACAAGGAGTAGTAACATATATGAGCAGAACTCTTTTGCCTAATATGTTATAGCGTACTGTGTACATAATTTGATTCATTACTTATGTAAAAACCTTGAAGTTGTCTTCGTCTGAACGAAATGTTATTCCCGGAATCTCTTAAAGCCAGTATGGGAATCCTCTGCACAGAGTAACAATACACCTCAATTATAAGAAAATTGAAGGAGAACTTAAGAACCAATTCCGATTAAAAGTCGGAAAACATAATGAAGCAAGATATAAACAAAAATATACCCGAAGTTCCATAATGGTCTGCTCCTGAGGATTACATACATACCAGTCTTTTGGATAAGACTGGTGAATTTGACTCTATCATACTTCCCCTCAAAATTAAACTGCATTGCAGAGATAAATCCATATAGTTATCAATCCAAGACACAGAGCATATGGAGAAGATGAAAACATCAAACAATAAATGCCAAAATTGAACCACATATGTATTACATGTCCTTGTACAGGTTCATGGATGTTCCAGAAGACGTATGTCTGAATCACATTTAGCCCTCCGTGTTTGGCTTTATTTAAGATCTCCGACCACTCCTATGGAGGACTACATGGGTAATGAATAGAACCAGAGAATAAAAGATTATCATTGCCCTCCGTGTTTGGATTTACATTTAACAGAAACAAACTTCTTATCATCTAACCAGATACCGAAACCAAAAAAATCAACATATCCACAAATCAAACCCTAAAATAAAAACTAGCTAAATGAAAATAAACCATGAAATTGAAAAGATAAAGACTTTCTTTATCTAAAAAATCGAAAAAATAAAAAAAAACTCAAACTAAAACTCAAACTACATATTCATAATGATAATAAAAATCAAACCTAAAATAGGCAACACTATAAAATCAAAGGAAAAAATATTGAAATCCTCATTTTTCAACTCATGATTGACCATCACAGTTGAAATCGGACCAGAAAATGATCTCAAATACACAAGCAACTGCACATTAGAAAAATACCAAATTGTTTCTTAAGAAAATTCCAAAAAAATAAATGAAATCCTCATTTTTCAACTCAGGATTGACCATCATAGTTGAAATCGGACCATAAATGATCTCAAATACACATGTAATTGCAGATCCAACATATTACCTAATTTTTTCTTCGGAAGATCGAGAATAAAATGACCAAGTGTCTGAATCCAACGGAGACAGATACCATGAAGTGTTATTTTACTCTTTTATGAAATTAAAATCGGAAGTTGATAAGAAATGATTACTGCACAAGCCGTTAAAGTGAGGTTTCTAACTTGTCTCTATTTGAATCAAACAAAAAATATATGGAATGATCGAGAGAGAAACGAACATGGAAGAATCAAACCCTAGCCTAAAATCAAAACTAGCTAGATGAAAAAGAAACCTGAAATTGAAAAGATAAAGGGTTTCTTTACATAAAAAATCGAAAAATAAAAACTAAAAACTAAAAATCAAATACCCCCTAAAACATAAAATCAAACTAATAAAAGTGAAATTAACAAACAAGGTAGAGGGTTTCATCAAACATACCAAGGGATTGATCTGATTTCGTCTCAATCTCACCAAGAAAAAGGGTTTGAAAGGAAGAAAAACACTTCGATGGAGTTTCTGAAAGGGGAGAGTTTTTTTTTTGTTAAGCAGGTGGAGAGTTCATGGTGAGGAGATGGAGAAAGAAGAGAGAGCATTTTCTGGAAGGAAAAGAGTTTTGAGAAAATAAAGAAACTTCTAGATAAGATTTCCGACCAGAGTTTGTTTTTTTGTTTGCGTTTTTATATTAATTAGGATATAGTAATAAAAAATTCATCTCTTTGAGTTTGGGTAAAAATATCCAACTAATACATTTAGTAGTTTAAAATGGGGTGGAAATAATTATATCCTAATTTTGCCATTGTATTTCGACGGGAAGAATTCCCTCCAAAAGGATTCTAATTATTTTCATTTTAGCAATTTGAGGGAAAATTCCCTCCAAAATATTTTATTTTTTTCAGCTCGTGTGGAAAAATCCTCGCTCTGATATTTGTTGTTTTAAATTTGGGTTGAAATATTTTTTCGAAGAAATTTGTGAAATTACGATGGATTACAGGGATGGTTACCCGGACTAAAAAAAACGAATGTTGTATTTCAGCAAATATTTCCATCCTTCAAGGCCTTGAGATTTTTTTCAGCAAATATTTCCATCCTTCACAAATAATTGGCGAGTACAATTGGTAAACGAAACAATGCTCTTTCAGGAAAAAAGGCGTTTGTAGAATTTTTTGGAAACCGAATTAGGTTTTCAAATTCAATATAATAAAAACAAATACGAGACACTGTTTCGCACTCTTCTAAGGGGCGCTACCCCCTAGACCGTCGCGATTGTGGAAACTGGATTAGGTTTTCAAAATCAGTTACGTAATCCATATTTTTTGTGCATGATGAATATATGATTCACGATTCGATCCGTAAAAGGTGAAAATGAACTCGTGTTATGATGCACGGTTTCATAACCTTAATTGTTACTCATCATGTTTTTTAGAATCATATTGGGTTATGTGTCACTCAGTTTCTTTTACCGTAATGCGATATATAGGATTTACTCTGATGTGTATGTTGTTGTTGTTTAAGTATTCAATAGTATTTTGTTGTAGGTGTTGTTGCAGTCAAATTTAAGTTAAATAGTGTATGTTGTACAATTGATGTATCGAATTAATTTTGGTTATGAGCAAATTTACATTCTCTAACAATTTCGTAAACTGCATGTTTAGGGTTTAGTTGGATTTCATGTTAATCGATTTCATTCAATCTCACAAAATAGAATTCAATCTAATAAGATAAAACTCTTATATTAATTAATAATTTTGGTCATTCTTTTCTTTAAAGCCAAGAAGATCATATACCATAATAGAATTAAATTCAGATATAAAGCTAAGTTGATAAAATATAAGAACTCTACTTCGAACACGTTAAATCTTGTATGTCACAACCTTGACAACTATTCATCATGCTTTATAGAATCGTGCGATTTACGATATGATTCGTGTTGCAAAGTCTCGAATCAAGCCGGCTCGTAATAGATAATCAAATCTCTTTGGAATTGGAAAGATTCCTTATACTTATTCGATTCTTGACTTTTAACGAGTCAGATTTACATTCTTTAGTGGAAAATTTCAACTAAAATATAAATTGAAGGAAACAAGAATCGAGTTAATCTCTTAGGAACCGAAAGATTCCTTATATTTATACGATTCTTGAGTCTAAACGAGTCAAGTTTACATTCTGTAGCGAAAAAAATATTAGCTAAAATAAAAATTGAAAGAAATAGAATTGCACGATTTCACAACCTTGATGGCTATTTATCATGCTTTATAAAATCGTACGAGTCGCGATACGATTCATACGATTCGTGTTGCAAAGTCTCGAATCGAGTCAGATCATAGCCTATAATCAAATCTCTTATGATTCTTGACTTTTAACGAGTCAAATTTACATTCTTTGGCGAAAAATGTTAACTAAAATAGAAATTGAAGGCAATAATAATCGAGTTAATCTCTTAGGAATCGGAAAGATTCATTATATTTATACGAGTAAAAGATCATGTTAGGTTTTCTCTCTCTTCTTAGCTTTTATAATATTTTTTCGCATCCATCATTTATTTAGTTACAATATAGTAGAGTTGGATGCTTATTTCCTTCAATGCAAATCTAATTGGTTCATAAACAAGGAATGATTGGGGGCCAGAGGTTTTAATTGGGGGCCTGACAAATTTTGTTTACACCCAGGGGTGTACCAATAGTTGCAATTGAAAATCTTTGTTTTACCCTTTATTTTATTTTATTTTTTTAAATCAAAAACAAAACTTAAAAAAAAAAAAAAATCAAAACTTTAAAATTAAAATCAAATTTTTTTTTTTTCGATTTTTTTTCCTGCTCAAATGTGTATGAAAAATCGTCACCATTTAAAAAAAAATATTAACGACTGTTCTAGAGTCGTCATTGTTGTTTGACGATTCTAAACAGTCGTTATTATTTCCAAAACGACTCTCAAGAGTCGTCATTGTTTCAGTGACGACTCTAGACATTCGTTAATTTTTAAAAAAAAGCATATGACGACCCTTTTTTGTATTCTGCCATTAATGAATCTTTAAAAAAGGTAACGACTCTTTTATAAGCAATAACGACTGTCTAGAGTCGTCAAAGAAACAATGACGACTCTTGAGAGTCGTTTTTGAAATAATAACGACTGTTTAGAGTCGTTAAAGAAACAATGACGACTCTAGACAGTCGTTAATTTTTAAAAATAATTGATGACGACTTTTCATATAATTTGAGCAGAAAAAAAAATCGAAAAAAATAAATTATTTTGATTTTAAAGTTTTGATTTTTTTTTTTTTTTTTTTTTTAAAGTTTTGTTTTTGATTTAAAAAAATATAAAAATAATAATAATAATAAAGGGTAAAACAGTATTTTCACCTGTAGTATTGGTACACCCCTGGGTGTAAACAAAATTTGTCAGGCCCCCAATTAAAACCTCTGGCCCCAATCATTCCTTGTTCATAAAGATCTGGTGACTAAAATCTTACCACGTGTCAAAAACAATACCCATCGAACGGTTCTCCTTGTTAAGTCCCCCTGCAACTCCTTCATCGTCTCCAACAAATCTTTAATGACTTAATCATCACTAATCATTTCCAGTTTGATTACAATCATTAATCTTTTCTCAAACATCAATTTCTAATCATTTAATGTAATCATTACTAAACATTACCATCTTCTATCTTATTCTAAATATCTAGGAATCTCAAAACTTCCTTCAAGTTGTTTTGAAATTCAAAACTCCCATCATTTTCTCAACCAACCTGATATCCCTGTAAGGGAATCAGTGTTGTAAACTTGTAATCATCTATTCTCATCCACTCACTCCATGATCTCTGTCTTTCCTTGATTTAGATCTTCAACTCCATTACGATTGTTTCTGACAGTTATTTAATTTCTAATAACCGTCTCATTATCTTCCTATTATCGGTTTTATTCGAACCTCTAAAATAGCCATATCAGGCTCTTTTCTTCCATGTCCTATTTTATCACAATGGCTTCATCCTCCAAACAAACTCCTTCACCAAATTCACACCCAGATTTTCTTGATCAGTTTGCTAATCTTGTTTCTCAAGAGAAATCTTCATCCACCATTCATGTCAATACCAATATACCTGGCGCAAAACTAAACCATAACAATTGCCTAGTTATGAAAGTTATTGCACCAAAAACCCCTTCTAATCAACCGAACTACAGAGAGAAGAAGATTGTTTCGAAACCAAACTCTTTTGGAGTAGTATTAAATAAAGAGTGGAAGACGATGGAAAGAAATCAAGGTCAAAGTTCTACTACTGGTGGTAATATATCAAATGATCCAACATATCCGAAAAGAAGACAAGATGCAGATTACATCCATAGGACTTCTCCACAATCAAAACTCTCAAAGAAAGGTTTAACCCAATATGATGGTGAGGCGGCTGTTCCAAAAAAGCCGCATGATAAATGTTAATATTTTCTTGGAATTGTTGGGGTTTGGGGAATAACTTAACAATTCGTGCTCTCCACTCATTCCTCAGAGGTACTGATCCTGTAATTGTTTTTTTATCAGAAACTAAGCTATCTGTTCTACAACCATAATTAATCAGTTTGGTTATCAACACAAATGTATTGTCCCATCTATCGGTAGAAGTGGTGGTCTTTGTATTTTATGGAAAGATTCAGTTAATCAAGATCTCATATCTTCCTCAACAAATTTTATTCACGTTCGAATTCATAATGATGGACCAAGACGTGCTTGGAATCTATTCTGTATCTATGGCCCTCCCAAACTTACAGATAGGGCAGCATTCTGACAGAATATTTCGACTCAAATACAACAAATTCAAGGAAGTAAATGCTTTATTGGAAATTTCAATGCCATCTCATCTAGCAAAGACAAATTTGGTGGTCTTCCTATCATGGAATCTAGTATATCTTATTTAAAGGACTTTATCCAACAGAACTATCTAATTGATTTGGGTTTCAGTGGTCCGGCGTATACCTGGACCAATGGTCGTAACATTGATAATTTAATCAGACAAAGATTGGATAGAGTTGTTGCGGATCCAGAATGGTGCATCTCGTATCACAACTCTGGCGTGTTACATCTTCCAAGACTTGCAAGTGATCATGCACCTATCTTACTTAATACTTCCAGAAATATTGGAAGAGCTCCTCCATCTTATAAATTTGAAGCTTTTTGGATTTCTCACCCAGAATTTAAGAAAAAAGTTGAGAAATGTTGGTCTCTAAATCCAGATGATAATATTCAAGATAAATTGAGGAAATTGGGTTCTTTTCTCACTCATTGGAGCAGAAACATAATTGGATGTGTAAAACATAAAATAGGCATTCTCAAGACTCGGTTACTAAGGGTTCAATCTTTAAGTCCAACTTCTCGTACCATCGATCAAGAGAAAGAAATCACCTCTCAACTGAATGAATATCTGATCATGGAAGCTACTTTCTGGGACCAACGTATGAAACAGAATTGGGCCAAAGAAGGAGATCGTAATACTAGACACTTTCATCTTTCAGTTCAACAACGAAGAAGGAAGAATACTATCTGTCATATTCAAACTGCGGATTCCAATTGGACTTCAGATCAATATGAAATATCTAGGGAATTAGTGAACTATTTTCAAGGTCTGTTTCAACAACCACAAATGCAGCATATACCGGTCATTCCATCAGTCAATTCTTCTCCGATATCACAAGAAGAAAATGACAGCATATCTAGGTGTCCTACTCAAGAGGAGATTTGGAATGTTATTGTGAAAATGGGCTCATATACCTCACCAGGACCGGACGGGTATTCTCCAATCTTTTACAAAAATTGCTGGTTTGTTGTTGGTAATGATGTGGTGAATTTAATAAAGTCTATTTTTACTCATGATGAGTTTCCAGATCTACTGAATCACACTCATATTACCTTTATACCCAAAATAAAAAAATCCTTCATTGCCAAGTGATTTCAGACCTATTGCACTTTGCAATGTCCTCTATAAAGTTGTGGCGAAACTATTATCAAATAGGATAAAACCCTTCCTAAATGATTTTATTTCATGGTCACAAAATGCTTTTGTCCCTGGAAGACAAATTCTGGATAGCATTGTGATTGCTAAGGAATTATTTCATTCTATGAACATCTCAACTGCTTCTAATGGTTATTTTGCATTGAAAGTAGACATGTCTAAAGCATATGATCGTGTGAATTGGAGTTTCCTTGGAGATATGCTACAATTAATGGGTATTACAGGTTAATCTCATTCTCTAATCATGAGATGTGTAACTTCAGCTTCCTTCTCAATAAATCTCAATGGAGGTCCTCAAGGTTTTTTCACTGCTTAGAGAGGAATTAGGCAAGGTTGTCCATTGTCTCCAACTTTATTCATCATTTGTTCTCAAGGATTATCAATTTTGATGCAGCATTATGAAGATCAGGGTCTTTACCAAGGCTATAAACTGAATAGATATGCTCCAACAATAAGTCACCTGATGTTTGCGGATGATTTATTCTTTTTTTGGTGAGAATTCTAGAATTAATATAAACCATTTGAAAGATATCATTCAGCAATATTCAGACTTGTCTGGTCAAATGATCAATTACAGCAAATCTTCAATTCACTTCAGCAAAGGTAATTCTTTGGTGAGAAAACAAACCATCATACACGATCTTGGGGTTAAAGAGATGTCTGAAGATGAGAAATACTTGGGTATCTATCTTCTTAAATCAGATTATAGAATTGCTAGTTTTGATTTTTTGGTAGATTGGCTGGTTGGAGACAATACTTCCTAAACTATGCAGGTAGAACTGTTTTAATCAAATCGGTGTTATCTGCAATACCGATATTTCTAATGGGAATTTGTTTACTTCCAAAAGGGGTCACTAATCATCTAGACAAGATAATACGTTCATTCTGGTGGGGTCATCCTTCGGATACAAGAAAATCTCACTTTATTAATTGGATGAAGATGCAATTACCAAAAGAATTCGGTGGTTTAGGTGTTAGGAACATGGAATGGGTTAATAAATCTTTGGTTTGTAAATTAGCTTGGAGATTCTTAGAAGATAAAGAGGCAAGATGGGTTCAAATTCTAGAGGCAAAATACCTCAAAAGGGACTCTTTCTGGACTATAATGGAGCCTAACACTTGTTATTCTATCTGGTCTAGCCTTCTAGAAGTAAGAGAAATTCTGGTTAACAGGGTCTTTTGGCAAGTGACAAGCACATCAACTATTAAGATATTTGAGGAACCATGGTTACCAAATCAACAGGAACATCTCATCCAAAAACCAATTAATAGTCCATCCAATATTCATGTGGTGTCAGATCTTCTTATTCCAGGGACAACAAGTTGGAACGTTAGCTTAATCAATAACATCTTTCCAACTAATGTAAAAATGGCTATTCTCAGTATTTATGTTAGCGGTGAGGAGAACAAGGATAAACTTATATGGAAGCCATCCAAAATAGGTAAATTCTCAACTAAATCTTGTTACAGAGTGTTTGCTGATTCATTACCTACTTCCTCCGGCATAATTAATTTCCCGTGGAAAACATTTTGGTCTTACAACAATATAATCCCAAAGATATTGCTATTTGGTTAGAGAATTCTTCATAATGGTTTAGCAGTTAGAGAGAATATTTTCAGATTCAACAACAACATTAATCGTTTATGTCCGATCTGCAATATGGAAATGTAGACGATCACACACTTGTTGTTTAACTGTCCGTGGGCGAAAACTGTCTTTCTCAATGTTCCAGCTTTTAATTTCTCGGATCAAGAGGTCTTGGATCCAAAAGATATATTTATAAAGTGGATGGATGATAGTAACTCCCAGATGTTTGAAATGGGTCTCTGCATTTTATGGAATTTGTGGAAAATGCGCAACGACATTATCTTTTCAAGAGGTGCTTTCTCTCCTGGCAAAGTGATACACTTGGAAAATCTGGACTTTAACAATTGCACTAAATAAAATAGGGAGGCAGCTAACTGTCAGGCTATTTCTCATTCTATACAGTGGGATCCTCCTTCTCTTCATCAGGTGAAAATTAATGTGGATGCGGCGTTCATCCCTAACAACGGTGCGGCTGGTGCTATCGCACAAGATCATGCTAGATTATTCTTGGGGTGTAGTACGTCTACCTTTGATGCTACTTCTCCGTTGATTGCTGAAACAAAAGCAGTCTTATTAGGAGTGGAATTGGCAATAAAATTACATCTGAAGAATGTTGTAATTGAAGGGGATGCTTCCAATGTGACTAAAGCTATTCTAGGGAACATCTGTGATATTCCATGGAGTATCTATTCTTTGGTCAGAAAGATAAAAGATTCGGCTAGTTGTTTTGAAAGTTTACAATTTAAACATGTTCCAAAGTGTATTAATCAATTAGCTCATGATCTTTGTCAATTTGCAATGCATAGCAACTTTGAGGGATGGTGGAATGCCTCATCTCCTCCTGATTGTATTTCTTCAAACCTCAACTTAATGAGGTAATCTAATTTTAGTTCTTGGCCTTTTCGAAGGCCTTTTCCCTTCAAAAAAAAAAAAAACTGATGGTTCCTTTTATAGCGTAGTGGACAATGTAACACCGCTATGTAGGGGATATAAACTTGTCAAATTCAAATGTTAATGTCTTTTCTGGCTTAGTAAACCATCAAACTTAGTAGTTCCAATATCGTGGTGGCTGAAAGCCACTAACCACACCAACGAACTAATGGGTTGGTATAAATGTCTACCTACAAAATGACTTGGTGGATACACATGGTGGCTTGAAATAATCACCTTCTATTGTACTTTGTATTTGACAATTCTCGTGGCCAAAAACTACTGACAACGCCAACAATTTGATGGTTAGTTAAGGTGTCCACCAACATTTTGTTTTAGTGAGCAAGAAGAGTCACAAAAAATATATAACTTCTAAGGTACAATTTGGTTGCCGAAACATGGTGGTTAGTGCCTAATAACAACTAAAATAATATTTCGGTTGTTAAGTCATTGTTGCTAAAGAGTTCCACTAATTGTCGTTGCTGGAAAACTAGTGTTTAGAGGTTTCTGCCAACCAGAGTTGTTTTTAGTTAAAACAATTGTTGCTGAAGAGTTCCACCAACTATAGTTGGTAAGAAAATAATTCCATGTTTTTCTTCTTTCCCCTTTTTTTTCCAGTAAAACTAAAATTTTGATTTTTAGGAGGAAACCGTTCTTGGGGATGATCTTGAAGTGGAAGACTACCAGAGTAAAGACGTAGCTGTACTTCCCACTACAGAAACTGTGCCAGCTAACGACTTGGACATGGAGATTCATCGTCCTGAGGGCACTGCCGTGACTCAGGTGGAGGAGAGAACTTCGGGGGGTGAAATTGTAGTTAGGAATCTCCTGCCAGTTGCTGATTCAGTTGCAGGTGCCACCTTCAATCCTCCGTATCTGGCCCCTTTCCCAGGTCATGTGTTGATTGGTGGATTTAGCGTGCCAGATAAACATATGACATTGTACACCAAGATTTGGGAAAGCTACGGTCACATTTCCACGACTAAGAAGATCACTAGTCGACATACATTGGTCAAGCGTGTGGAGGAAGCCTTGTCTTCGATTGATGACATGTGAAACATGACTGGTCATACAGTTTCTGAAGATATATTATCGAGATGGAGGTTCCATCGTGATATGTGTGTGGACTTCGAATTCAATATTCCTTGGTTCGTTGAAGGTCTCTCTGATGTTGAAAGGTCCTTCCACAGACATGATGAAGAAGCAGGAAGCGGAATTCAAGAAGTTGTGCAGGAAGATGAAACTTAAGAGGGCGGCTCTCCAAAGCACGAGGGAGTCTTTTGCAAAAAGGATCAAGCCGTTGTTGGAGAAATTCCATTGAATATATTTCTGTCTTTTGGACCTCTTATCTTTAGTTTTTTTTTGAAATGCAAATGAGACGCATGGTTTTTGGTTTTTGATTTTCTGATTTTCTCGGGTTAATAGATAAATGCTACCTTGACGGTTTTGGATTATATATTTTTTTTTGTTTGAATGAAATGTTTAGAATTGAATTTTCTTTAGCTATGAATGAAAGTGACGCAGACGTCCAAGGAAAACCATGGAACTGTGTGTTGGTAGATGACATGGGATGAAACATGGCTATATGTTTTATCAGAACTTGAAAAAGCAAACCACATATTTTTGTCTAAATAAGACTTACTCGGTTTCTCAGGTCTTCTAATGAGAATAAACTTTCCGGGTGTAGGACCAAGTTTTTATTTCCGAGAAACATGGTCATGGGGAGTCCCTAGTCTTCCAAGCCGTTGATGAGTTGTCTGATAACTGCGTTATTAATCCCTGGGCGGATATTTTTGCTTCTAGCTTCTGAGAAGTCCCCAATCATCCATTGTCGTGTCATGACTGATAATCAGGCCGTCGAGTAACTGAGTCGGAGTGGATCACCTTCCTCTACCATCTTGACATATGGGTCGAAGAATGAGATTACTCGTTGAAAATTGACATTGTAAACGAAATATCGAACCTCCCGATGTGGTCTCCAATTGTTTTTAGGTGAAAATGGTTTCTGCTGATTTCAGGAATTGCGGGTGTGCAGGTGAGAAACAATTTAAACCCTAAACAATTTACTTCAAGGGATTACTTTAGACTCGAGATATCAATCTGTACAAGTCCGGCCTAAACCAAGAAATGGTCGTTCCAGATTTGCTTCGGTCACAAAGTGGAGGATAATGGGTTGGCTTTGGGTAGGGAAGCAAGGAAAGTAGTGAGACCAGAATAGTTGATTCTGGAAGAGTAGTTGGGTTACTACGACTTGTTATCAGAAAAGTGAGATAACTAATAAGGTGAGCTCGCAAGTAAGTATTTCTGAGTGTTGTATCTCCCGTATGAACTTGTTGTTCAATGGAAATAGGTAAGACCTATTTATACAAGTCGGAGTAAAAACTTACCCTGGTCTCATTAAGGAGTGGGGAAGTAAATGGGAGAAGGTGGTAACCGTATGCATGGAATTGATGTTCCATAAAGTGGTTAACGCATGAAACTGGTTTTCATGAAACTGCTAATGTTATGGAATTGATGTTCCATAAAATTGTTAACGCATGTGCTTTATGTCCCATGAACGTTTCACACATAACTTCCCGTATTTATTAACCGCCTCACCCTTATAACACTTCCTTATGACGGGCGTAGTGTACGCCGCACGCTGTAAACCGCCAAACCAATACCCAAAGAGGATCTCCCAGTTAGTGTTGAAATCTCGAATATTTTTTGAAAACATGTAGCATGTTATTGTGGCTTGTCAAGTCAAGATATGGAAACTTACTATCCTGGTGACCTTCGACGGTCAAGATTTTGCATCTTGAGAGGAGGGGAAACGATTGATCGTTTCACGCCTTCATTTTGGTAGCCGAGTAGTGAGGGCCAACGTGGTGGCGCGGCTAGGTTGGCATGCCCAAACTTAGGTTTTCGGGCCAAAGGTTAACACGTTTCGTATGGTAACCTTGGATGGCTAGGATTTTCTCTTGGGATTGAAGGGAAAATGTTGATTGTTGCATGCCTTCGTTTTGGTAGCCGAGTAGTGAGGGCCAACGTGGTGGCACAGCTAGGTTGGCATGCCGTTGGCATGGCCAAACTTAGGTTTTCAGGACAAAGGTTACCATGTGTCGTTTGGTAACCTTGGATGGATAGGATTGGCTCCTGGGACTGAAGTGCAACCGTTGATTATTGCACGCCTTTATTTTGGAAGCTGAGTAGTGAGGGCCAACGTGGTGGCGCGGCTTGGTTGGCATTCCATTGGCATGGCATGGTTTGGCGTGGACAAACTTAGGTTTTCGGGCCAAAGGTTACCATGTGTCGTCTTGTAACCTTGGATGGCTAGGATTTTCTCCTGGGATTGAAGGGCAAATCATTGATTGTGGAACGCCTTCGTTTTGGTGGCCGCGTAGGGAAGGCCAACAGGGTGGTGCGGCTAGGGTGTGGTTAGGCTTGGCATGTGGGGCCAAGGGTTCTCATTGGGCATGGCTAGCTTTGGCTAGGTGCGATTTTGGATTGGCATGTGGGTCCAAGGGTTTTCCATGGGCGTATGGCGTGGATAGGGATAAGGTAAGGGCGTTTGGCTTGGCATGATGTGACTAGCATGGCTAGGGCCAAGGAAAACTGCGTTTGGCATCACGCGGCTAGCTTGGCTAGGTTTGGTTTGGCTTGGCATGTGGGGCAAAGGGTTTTCCATGGTCGCATGGCGTGACTAGCTAAGGCTAGGTGCGGTATTGGCTTGGCATGTGGGGCCAATAGTTTTCCATAGGAACATGGCGTAGCTATCTTGGGCTAGCTGTAGTTTTGGCTTGGCATGTGGGGCCAAGGGTTTTCCATAGGCGCATGGCATGGCTAGATTGGGCTAGGTGTGTGACCAAGCTAGGGTTTTGGGGCAAAGGTCGTTTGGTAACCTTAGACGGCCAGGATTTGCTCCTGGGATTTAAGGGCAACCGTTGATTGTTGCACGCCTCCGTTTTGATAGACGCGTAGTGAAGGCCAGTATGGTGGCGCGGCATGGGGCCATGGAGAGGTGCGTTTGGCATGGTGCGGTAGGTGTGGATGGTATGATTTTCCATTGGCACGGAGGTGTGTCTAGCATGGTTGGAATACTTTTGCGTGGTTGTTATGGCTGACATGATTTTCCATTGGCAGAGAGGTGTGGCTAGCATGGTTGGCATGCTTTGGCGCGGTCAATGTGGCTTCCATGATTTGCCATTGGCACAGAGGTGCGACTAGCATGGTTGGCATGCTTTGGCGCGGTCGGTGTGGCTGGCATGATTTGTCATTGGCACAGAGGTGCGGCTAGCATGGTTGGCATGCTTTGGCGCGGTCGGTGTGGCTGGAAAGATTTTCCATTGGCACATAGGTGCGGATAGCATGGTTGGCATGCTTTGGAGCGGTCGGTGTGGCTGGCATGATTTGTCATTGGCACAGAGGTGCGGCTAGCATGGTTGGCATGCTTTGGCGCGGTCGGTGTGGCTGGAATGATTTTCCATTGGCACAGAGGTTCGGATAGCATGGTTGGCATGCTTTGGAGCGGTTGGTGTGGCTAGCATGATTTTCCATTGGCACAGAGGTGTGGCTAGCATGGTTGGCATGCTTTGGAACGGTCGGTGTGGCTGCCATGATTTTCCATTGGCACAGAGGTGCGGCTAGCATGGTTGGCATGCTTTGGCGCGGTCGGTGTGGCTGGCATGATTTGTCATTGGCACAGAGGTGCGGCTAGCATGGTTGGCATGCTTTGGCGCGGTCGGTGTGGATGGAATGATTTTCCATTGGCACAGAGGTGCGGATAGCATGGTTGGCATGCTTTGGAGCGGTTGGTGTGGCTAGCATGATTTTCCATTGGAACAGAGGTGTGGCTAGCATGGTTGGCATGCTTTGGAACGGTCGGTGTGGCTGCCATGATTTTCCATTGGCACAGAGGTGCGGCTAGCATGGTCGGCATGCTTTGGCGCGGTCGGTGTGGCTGACATGATTTGCCATTGGCACAGAGGGGAATTATGGTTTGGCTTGTCGTAACCGTAATTTGAAAAACATACCCCGGTAATTATTTAGAGACACATTAAAGGTTTCAGTATATGTGCCTAGTAAATGCTCGTTACTTTAAATGTTGTGACATCACTGTCTGATAGGGTTTAGTGTTTTACGATTTTAACCCTAAGCTAAAAAGCACCATCAACAGTAGCGTCGTCAATATATATAAGCGAGTCTTCATTGAACTCTTTTGGTTTAGAATAGATTCGTCACCCATATATTGTGACAGATGACGAACCTAGTTGCAAATAAAAATACTCATTGTCCAAAATATTGATAGGGTCGTCAATCTCTATCACACTACCCTAACGATTTTTCATAACCTAGAAAAGTTGTAGGTTTGAGTCATTATTGGTAGTGCCAATATATTAACGACCTCACAGAGTCGTTTAGGTGTACACCCCCCGACTGTGACGACCCTTAAACTGAGTGGTTCCATAGTGGGGATAATTTGACCACTTGGAGCAACAAACACACAAATCGAATGGTATAAGATGTTTACCTGACTATTTTGAGCTTGGGGTTCCTTATTTTGAGGGTTGGTTCTTTCATTTTGAGCAATGATTCATTAGCACCAAAATTCATGGCTTCCTCTATTAACATCTCTTCATCAAATATCCAATCCATGTGATTAGTTGAGACAATATCACCATCAACACAATCATGTTTGTTATTTGAAGCTTCACCAACGTCATTTCCTCCACTACAATCAATCATTTCTAAAAACCCCAACTTTTCCCACAAAAACTTCTCTTCTTCTTCTCAACACACAAAAACACTACCCTTTTTTTTTCCCCAAAATTTTAACTCTTAAATTTGATTTTAACTTAAACAAACTAATTAACTTAACTTAACTAATCATTAACACTAATCAAATTACCTAGAGAAAACATAGCCAAATAAGAGTGAAAATACTGAACTCAAGGAGTAACTATAGTTGGGTTACTAACTATAGTTGAGGGGTAAATAAGGAAAAAGAAAATGAAACTTAAGAAATAAGAATGGACAAACTCGGTTCGTCCGGCAAATGGGTTTGAATGATAGTTTGTCTGTCCATAAGGTTTGACTAAAACTTTAGGATTTCTGTGACGTTAGCTCATGTTTGATCGTTCTGAAAAAACAAAACTAGTGACAAAACCCCTGGGTGAACAAACTAGTGATAAGAAAAAACCAGTCATATTATTTCTAATAAATAAAAACCGTTTCAAATAAAAATGGGACAAAAACCCCAATCCAAATAAATTTTTTAATATTTAGTTTTTATTAAATTTATATATGCCAAATCTGCCCTTTACTGTATGTATGCGCATAAATTTTTCTTCTCCTTTTGTGATTTCATTTTCGATTTCCTCTTTCCCCTAAAACCACCACCACCTCCTACCGTCACACCACCATCAAACCACTACCACTTCCATTTCCGATACCAGCACCTCATCCTCTTCCTCCTCCTTCATATCCACCACCAACAACAACACGAGCCACGCCACCAACCTAGGTTCACGATGTTGAGATTCGACATCAACACCATCTCCTCCATCGCCTCCTCCTCCACCTTCACCACCAGCAATATCACCTTCTCGATTAATATGCTGACAAATCTCTTAAATTCAAGAGTAACCCCTAATGATTCAAGTTATTACAATCTTAATTAACCAAATTCATTACATTTCGGTCATTGTTAATATTTGTCATAGATATTTTTTGAAGACGAGTGATGAGTTATTTTCGTGGAAATGTATATAATGCTCAGATCTATAAAACCAAAATGGGAAAGTTGCGGTGGATTAACAAGAGGCAATTGCGGTGTTCTGGTTTTTTCTTAAAAAAATCGTTTTTGTGGTGGCGACGAAAAATTTAGCAGAAGATTTTCTAGGGTTTTTTACTGATTTTTGTTTAATCTCTTAAATCTTTATCTCAATTGAAAATCTGATGTTGCAATAGTCTTGATTTGCAGGTGCTGGTATTTTGTGCTGGTATTTATGAATTTTGGAAATCTCAATTTTGCAGATTGCAGAAAGCATATGAAACTGGAAGAAAGCATATGAATCATAGATTGCAGAAAGCATATGAACCTGTGTTGCAGCAATATATATATGCTCTATCTTGATGCTGGAAGTGGATGGTTTGTTGTTTTGGCTGGTTTAAAGTTACTTGTTAACAGTATTTTGTTTCTAAGGTGTGGGTATACACAAAAGTAGTGTGAAAGAGAGTGGTACTATGCATATGAAACTCAAACTCAAAGTGGATAGTGGTGATGAAATTGGGCATGACATTCTGTTGTCCTTTGGTCTATGTCATATATCATTTTTTTCCCAAAGATTCAATTGTTGGAAGATGTGTACCTAAAACAGAAATTCTGCAAGTTTAAACTTGTACACAATTACAGAAATCAAAACAGATGATTAGGAAATTTTTTTTTTTTTTTTTGAAATTAGATGGCTAGCCGAATTCATGTCCTTAAGATAATTAGCGCCCCGCAGAGATGTCGTATGGTTTTGTGGCATTTGTTTTCTCAAGACTACAACGATCTTTACTTCTTAATGATGCGTGCATCACTTCAAAGAACAAGAAGCCGCAAACTAAAACCTTTACAAAATGCCCTGCTCTAGTCAATGTGCACTTGGTTTGGTTTTATGGATTTGGGTGTTCCATGGGGTGTCTGCTTTGGAAACAAGTGCTGCAGAAAGCATCTTAACTAGTTTTTTGTTTTAGCTTAATTTGGTCATAGTTTAACACAATATGCACGTACGTATATTTAGTTATTTCATTTTTATGTACATTGTTGCATCTAATTAGTTTTATTTTCCACATATAGCTTGTCTGGTTTGACACTAGTATTATTAGTTGGTGGTAGTTCATTGTAGCATCTCTTCTAACATAGTTTTATTTTAATCTTGATTAGGTTTGCTATTACTAGTCTTCACTCATGTTATTTTTCTAGTCATTTGTGAGACTTCAAACCTATTGTTGTGGCTTCATAGTGTTTTACTCCTGTCGCTTGCTGTACGTTGTAGTTGAATGCTAATATATAGGTATGAAACTGCAGGTATAGATGAATGCTAAGATACATGTAAATGAGGTTGTAGTTGCTGCCATTGAGAATTGCAGTTGGACATGGTAGGTGGTTGAAATGAGCTGAACAAGAGCATTTACAGGTGTAGTGATGTTGTTGCTGTGCAGGAAAGCTTATGGATTAGTTGCAATGATTTTTTCCTAGTTTATTTTGGTTTGGTTTCATCATTGAAGTTGTGCTGGTGAAATGACAATACGTAGAAAAATGATGAAACCTAATTAGGTTTCATCTAGTTTTGGTGAAACCCTTTTTGGTTTCATCATTTTTTTCTGTTTGGTTTCATCATTTTTTTCTTATTTTGCCTAGTTTATTTTGGTTTGGTTTCATCATTGAAGCTGTGTTGGTGAAATGACAATATGTGGAAAAATGATGAAACCTAATTAGGTTTCATCTAGTTTTGGTGAAACCAATTTTGGTTTCATCATATTTTTCTGTTTGGTTTCATCATTTTGTTCTGTTTGGTTTCATCATTTTGGTTTTCATCATTTTTTTTATGTTCGGTTTCATCATTTTTTTCTTATTTTGTTGAATATTGATCAATGAAATTCATTTTTTGTGGCGGTGACGCTGTGTTGGTTGGTGCAGTGGTGGTGGTGGTGGCGCAGTGGTGGTGGTGCAGTGGTGGTGGCGGTGGTGCGGTGGCGGTGGTGGTGCCGCAGTGACCGTGGCAGTGCGGCGGTGGTGCGGCGGCGGTGGTGCGGTGGCGGTGGTGGTGCGGTGGCGGCGGGGGTGCAGTGGCGCGGTGGTGGCGACGGCGTGGCGGTGGGGGTGCGGTGGCGGCGGGGGTGCGGTGGCGCGGTGGTGGTGGCGGCGTGTTGGGGTTGATTTTTTTTTTTTTTTGTTGGGGTGATTTAAAATTAAATGTGGGGTTGTTTTTATTTTTGTTGAGGTGATTTAAATTAGAAGCTTAATATGGATAGTTTATGTTTAATGGGGTTTTGTGAACAATTTGTTTTGTTGGGGTTTTTGTACATGGATAGTGACACCTTTGTGGTTATAATCCGCGCGCCGAAAAAAATTAATAATTTTGTTATTTACCTAATGGTTCGGCATTAAAGAGTGATAAATAGATTAAAAAAATGAAAATATAGTTGACCGGTTTGGGTGAAAGGGGACCTCTTCTCATCCCACGGTAGCACTTATCTGATCCGATGAATGAGAGTTCACATCCCCGTCACCTTTGCTCTAAGGCCAAGCACTAGTATGGTGCCCCTTTTTCCTTCCCTATCCCTCGTATGTAGGGAAAAATCCGAATTTCCAACCACTATAGTCTCACATATCCCTACTTGTGTAGGGATGTCCTTCCCTTTCCCTATAAGGTGGATCACGTCTGATCCGGATAGTAGGGAAGAGAAATCACACGGAAACTGAGTTTCCGTGTAAAAAAACTACTTTATGGAAACTGAGTTTCCGTGTGATTTTACACGGATACTCAGTATCCATTTGAGAAACTTTATTATTACTCTTGGTTTTCACTTTTAGCACTTTTGTTTCAACTAAAACTCTTTATTTCGAATTATCTCCATTTTTTTTTTCAATTTTTTTTACCCATACTAAATATTTATCTAAACCCGTAGAAATAAAATTTGGAAAAGAAAAAAAAAACGGAAATTGAGTATCCGTTTGGCACTATTCACACATAAATTGAGTTTCCGTATCATGTAGGGGAGGGATAAAAGGGCACCATAGTGAGGCTGCCTTCCGTGTGATTTCCCTTCCCTACAAATGAGGGATAGGGAAGGGATGCCCTGCACCATAGTGCTTGGCCTAAGAGTTTACAACAAGTTCTATAATTTTGTTTGAGAAAATAGGCTTGGAAGAAGTGAAAAGAGGATGTCGTGGGACGGGGCTGATTCAGGTAAGCTACTCATGTATGCAGGAAAAGTCGTTCTTGTGTAAACATCCCAGTAAATACTTTATACTGGGCATGACTTAGTTTGAATCATGCAGCCGCTAGTATATCCTATGTAAATATGCACAATTGTGATAATTCCTGAAAATATAGTAAAGATTATGTATTATTTTTGCATCACTTGTGATATATGGGTAATCTGTAAGATGCTTACAAGAAATGGCGTACCAGAATGGTATATAACTGTTGTGAAAAATAAAAAGGCACAAAGTAAAGTTAAGGAGAAAACATTATTAATTCTAACTTAAGAACCCATCAAATTTGCTTCTTTTTCTTCTCGAAATTTTGTGGAACTCGTTGGAAGTTCAAGACCGCCCATATCAAGTGCCATAAAGAGATCTCAGGCCAAAGAACCGTAGGTGAATACAGACATGTGTTTGTAGATTGCCACAGAAGAAAATTGCTAAGCCGCTTTGTGCCTGAAGTGCGAATTAGAATGTCAGGCTCAGGGGTCGTTGACATGCACATGTGTCCCTCTATATCTGTTACAGTAATTTCAAAGTCTTGATCAATACCAGAATAAAATGATCCCTGTAATTTACACAGCTTGTCATTATAAGATTTTTGGATCGCGTTCATGATCTCGTCGGTGGAGGTATATGCTACGCAGATTAGTAACACAAAGTTGTCATTCTTGGCCGTGGCTGCCATTGCTCTCCCGGCTGCTTCCCTGGTAGAATCCTTTAAGAGCTTCAAGTTTCCAATGAATTGTATCCTAACACCAAATTTGTTCACAATGCTCTCTTCCATGAGCAACTCTTCGATTTTCTCCTCCATCAGAGCCATCAAAAACTCCACTTCTTCAGGTCGTCGGTTGAAATTGTCGACACTAAAAGCGTACACACTCACATACTTCACTCCTAACTCATAACAGTACTTCAACATTGACATAAGAGTAAAAAGACCAATTCTATGGCCAGACCCTAGTTGTAGTTTATGTTTCTTAGCGTACCTCCGGTTTCCATCCATGATAAAGGCAACATGTGAGGGGATTGGACCAACAGAAACCACGCGGAAGATGAACATCCGGAGAACACGAAAAGAATTCTCCAAAAACACTCTTAGAGCCATCTTAGCTGACTGCATCATATCTCTATGACTCAGATGAAGTAATTCTCATGAGCTTTTAAGGTTTCATCTACTGTATATTACGGTAGGCACAGTGTTATTTGCATGTCTTACCTTCATCATGAATTCCCGCTTACAGTCAGGTGCTAAGTAGTTGAGTGGTATGTCTTGGATGATTCATGTTCGCATCAGATTGTTGGCTTACTTACGTCATAATGAGTGCAAACTTAATATAGTTTATAGTCATGAAATTGGTGTGGAGAGTCTCGACTCAACAGACTCCCATAACATGGCTGCTCAAAAGGTCATATGAGACGCACATTATCATCATATGAGAAGCACATTGATTAAGTTGGTCCATGAGGGCGGCAAAAAACGCAACAGTTTTATTTATTTTTGAAACTGTGCTGATTAGTTTAATGGAAACAAAAAGCAAAGCTGCAAGCAAGCTTAGATGTGATTTACAGCTTTAAATTAAGGTAAAGCACATCTAAATGAAAGATAACACGCAACCAAAAGAATATATAATTTATGCACAGATGCAAGAGCCAATGTGCTTCAACAAAATTGCTTTAAGATAAACAAGATCACGGGAACATATAACCATTGGGTGGTATTTTGTTCAGGAGTAGCTGCAGACTAATATTTCCTTCTGTGTTGCAGAATCGGAAGGAGCGGAACAGGCTAAGCAAAGAGGACTCTTCGATGAATGTGGATGAAGTGGCGTTTCTGGTAAAAACTGAGCTCTATCACCAGCCATCATCAGATGAACCTCTATCATGGAGATCCTTTTACAGGGAGACGATCAGTTGCGGAAGATAATGCAGACTTTCTTCAGAGGCATGATTACCTTGATGCCTAGTCTTTGGCTCTTCTGTATCCTTGTTCTCGATTCTCGAAGCTATGATGTGAAGTTGGGGTTTGGATGCAGCAGGAACACATCAAACGCCTAGGGGACATATATAAAGATTGCAATTGCATGCTTGACAATCGTATGACAGAGAGAGAGAGGGCACTGTTGCACACAATCATGTTTTTTTTTTTTTTTTTTGAACCGTCCCAAAAACGACCTAAGAGACAAAACCAAAATTAATGGCGGACACCCTGCTAACTCCCGCGGGGCCCACGGGACCCACCAACAAAAAAATGTGAGACAAATTTGAAATGTAGTTTTGGTGTTGTTTGGGAGAGCGGTCTGTGCAGAATTGTTGTTATATTAAAGAAATAAGAATAGCTTACAACTAGACCCACACACAAATTACAGAGATACAACTTTCAGTTGAAAGTGCAAGGACTATCGAGATAATCCAAGATGACTAAAAGAAAAGTTCCTTACAAAGAGTAAAAAACAAAAGCCAGGGGACACAACCTCAACCAAGCTAGTAAGCCCATTACAAGCCCATTAGATAAAACAGCCCATTAGAGATACCCGGATGGAACTGCCCATCATTGAAGAGATGAAAACCCTAACGAAATATCATCGCTACCATAGCCGCCCCGGACCACCATATGGACTACCATTGCCATCACCGATTCACCACTGCTGCTCTACTTTTGGATAGTCTAGTATCATCTCTCGACAGCAAGATTATGGAGGAAGATAATAGCAACTAGCCGAGCCATATCTTGTTGGGAGAAAAACTTAAAATTGTGATGAGAACGAGCATATTTCGTTTACAAGCTACTTTCAAGATTGGGTCTCTTGTTCGAAATATTCAAGATCTTGAACGGATACGTATCTTCTACCATCTTATTCAGACTTGAAGTGCTTTGCGTTCTCTCATGTAGGCCCGTGTAATCACGATTGTGTATATGTGATCATCTTCGTAATCTATGAACAAAATAGTCGATGAAGTATTGTAATTTGACGAACAACTAAAATACCACGAAAAAAAAATCATCAAACTATGTCTCAGGTTATCTCGATGCATTTTTGTTTTTTGATACACAAATTCTTTTTTACAAGACTTCATGTAGTCGTTGAAGTAGGTGTATGTATATCCATTATTTTAGGTAGAACTAACATAAGTTTAGTTCTTGTAGAATTTGCATTCACATCGGCTAATGGGGAAATCTACATTAAGCCATTAAATTATTAAAAAAATTAGGGTTAAACGGGATATAGACGTAGTTTAGTTTGGGAAGATTGACATAATATTTTTTTTTTCATAAGGGGAAATTTTATTTTAAATCCACCCAATGATGACCACAAGTCAAATATCATAGACTGATATCGGCTTTCCCTTTAGTAAAAGTGGTTTTCCCCCTATTAATTATCTACTTTTGATGACCCTGATTATCATCGGAAACCAGCACCATTGCTGATTAAGAACCGAGATTGGAAGCCATTTTCATCATCAAAAGCCAACATTTTTGTTGGTTAAGATAAGAGATGGCTGCAAGGGATGGTTGTAGGAGATGTAAGAGATTAGAGATGAATATAAGTGATGGGTGTAGGAGATGTATACGATGAGATGTAAAAGGGATTTGATTTGATGGAGATTTAATTTACTTTGAGATCTGGTGGCTGCACGTTGGTATGATTTCGATTGGTGAGAGTTAACACAGGATTCACTGTTTGATGGATGTAGGAGATGTATTAGTACTTCAAACTAAGTTGAGGTAAGATATGGGAAGAAGAAAAAGGAGATCTTCAATTGAAGATAAATGGGTATGGGAAAACAGAGATTCAAGCCATGACTGAGATATGGGATAATGAATAGGGGATATCTTCAAATCGGTACAATGAAGATAGAGATTCAAGTTACCACTGAGATATGGGAAAATGAAAAGGGGATATCTTCAAATCGGTATAATGAAGATAGAGATTCAAGTCACCACTGAGATATGGGAAAATGAAAAGGGGATATCTTCAAATTGGTAAATTGTAGATAGAGATTCAAACCATGGACATGGGAAAAAAAATACAAACTATGAAATAGAAGCCATAACGGAGAATCAACAAAACAATGAAATCCTTGCTCGGATCTAGTCTCTGGAAGGGGAGGCGGCTGTTTCTAAAAGCAGAGGGGGAAGAGGAGAGAGAGAGAATGTTTTTTTTTTTTTTAAGCAGAGGGGGCTGTTTCTAAAAGCAGAGGCGGCTGCACACAAGAAATTAATCAGTACGTACTTTCTGAGTCTCCAATAAATTAAGTACTTGTATGTATTTAGTGTTTTGATCATCAGAGAGTACACCATTGCATACTGAGCTGCTGTTGCAAGCGCCATGCAAAGAATACTTGTACAGAATAGACTATTGGTAGAAACTAGTGAGAAGGGATGCTGAACGAATATAGATCTTATCTACTTCATATATATAGTGGTAGTAGAGATTTGCAATAGAGATCGAGACTAATGCACGTATGTCTTATGTTTTTGCTGGTGGTTGGCATCTCAAATCTGCAAACAAATCGTGCTACCTAACAAAATGAAACGTGACATTTCTACCTCTCTCACTTACAAACTACCAATGTTGTTAGTAGGCGTAACCGTTTGTTTTGGGCTGTTGTTAAACACCCCCAATTAAATTAGTACTCCTAAAATCAATATATTGCATTATATCTTACTTCCCAATCAGTCTCTTAATTTTTTTTGATTTTTACTTTACCTACTTTTTTTTTTATCACATTATCCCAAATCTATACCAAGATCTTATTGTAGTCGAAATCATTGCAAAAAAAAAAAAGGTATCTAATTTGAAAGATTTGAGAAAAGAAAGTTTCTAAAAGTAGAAATTTTAAAGAACTAATCATAATTAATGTGCACAAATATATAAACAAAAAATAATCCGAGTTTACTGAAAATGCAAAATAAATGAGTCCGAATTTGTGCACACTCCTTAACGAGTGTGCACATAACATTTCAATCTCTACCATTGTTTTAATTTAGGGAGTTATCTGACGAGGGTCAAGATTCTAAACATGGGGGGTAATGGGACAATTTTTTTAGAAATAGGGAATGGCTAAAAAAAAAATCGAGAAGAAAAGGATATATTGAATGAAAAAAATTATGTACAAGACATGAGTCAAGAGACTCCTAATATAAAAAGAAAGAAATCTAAGTATTTACAGATTAGCTACAAATTTCCCAGTGATTAACAATTTGATTCATTGTGTAATCTTTGAAGATCTCAGTGGAAGAGCTCCATAAGCAAATATCCAGAATTATAGCATGAATCAGCTCCTCTTTAGTCTTTCTTCTTCCTCCATGAACTCTCTTTATATGGGTGAGAGAATTAATGTAATCTAATTTTAAATAGATAAGTTTATTAAAAAGTGGGATATATTTATTGTTGTATAAGAATATATTTATCGGAAAATGGGTCATTTGTTCAAATATTTTTAAAACATGGTTCCAATGGACGAGTAAAAATTAGTATGGGTGAAATGGACACCAAAAAATAGCAAGAATGAAACTGGAATCATCCTGGCTTAAACTTAAAAAATAGCGAGGAAGAAACTGGATACATCCTGATGCAAATTAAAAATAAGAAAAGGTATTTGAAAATGGGTAGGATGAAACTGTTTACATCCTGTCTATTTTTATATACTCGTCCATATAAACAGTATCAAATTCTACATGTCCATTTCATCCAGGAATTATTGATTTTGGTCTTTTTAACCAATTTTGTACATATTTATTGAGTTTCAAAAGTAAGGACATATAAATAATGTACCCGTATGAGACATACTTGCATTAGTCTCGATCTCTATTGCAAATCTCTACTACCACTATGTATATATATATGAAGTATATAAGATCTATATTCGTTCAGAGCAACCGCAGTCATATGACTATAACTAAAGACTAAATACTAAAAAAAATGGGTTTAGTCAGGGGTGAGACGTTACGGTGGTGGAGTAAATTTTGTGGAGCGGATGTATAAGAATTCGTCTCACATTGGGCGTAGTTATAAAATGCGTTTGGGTGGGACGTAACTTTAATTTACGCATGATGACGGGCAGAGTCTAAATTTACGTTTGGTGTGCAGTGTAATATATAAACCCGCCCGATGGAGAGACGTAATAAAAAACTACGCCTGACTGGGCGCAAATACGAAATACGCTGGGTGGGATGCAAATCAGACGTTACACCTAATGGGGCGTAACTTGTAACTATGCCTGATGGGGCGTGACTTGTAATTACGGCTGATGGGGAGTTACAGAAATGGGATGGTGTTTAATCTTAAACTGAATTGGATTCTAGAATCATGTTTAATTTTGGGATTATTATATTTATATATATATAATTATGTTAAGCTTTTATCTTTACTATCTTTTGCATTACTTTTTTGTTTTGTGCTATCTCTTTGCATTTGCCTTTACAATCTCGTCTACTACAAACATGTATAGCCACTTCCTACTTGAATTCTTTCGAAAACAACTCCTTCAAGTAGTTGGGCTTACTGCAAAGATCGGGTTCTAATCAATTTTTGCTGTATGTTTAATTGATATAGTACCAGGTGCCAATTCCCATTTTCCTTATTTGTGTATAATTTGTATTTGCTTAATCGGAGTATCGGGTCAAAAGGTATCAATTGCCATTGTATGAAATTGGTGGAAGGATGGGGCGTAGATTTAATTTGCGCCCCATATAGTAACAGGGAGAACTAATAATTGCGCCCGTTGTCAGGTGGATTTTAAAATCATGCATGGTCAGACGTAACTTGTAACTACGCCTGGATGAGGCGCAATTTAAACGTACCGCCTGGTATCAGGCGAAAATTTTAACTACGTCCCATCGGGCGTAGATTATAATTACGTTTCAAACAGGCGTAGATTAAAGTTACGCCTCACTACCAAATGTAACTCATAGTTGCGCCCCAATCAGGCGTAGCGTTAAATTACTCCCGACCAAAACCAAATCAAAGACCAAATATAGTTTGGTTTTTGGTTTTGGTATAGTATTTGGTCTTTACTCCTAGCCGTAGCATCTGCGTTTTAGTCCATTTTTTTGGTCATATTCGATGACTGGTTCCTCTCAACGTCCCTTTTCACTAGTTTCTACCAATAGTCAATTCTGTACAAGTATTCTTTGCATGGCGCTTGCAGCAGCAGCTCAGTATGCAATGGTGTACTCTCTGATGATCAAAACACTAAATACATACAAGTACTTAATTTATTGGAAACTCAGAAAGTACGTACTGATTAATTTCTTGTGTTGGAAAGGCTAGTTTACTTGTCAAATATATTATTCTCTGATATTCCTCTAATTATATGTACTCGTTATATTTGCAGGAACTGGATACTAACAGTAACATCACCTGCGAAAGGCTTGTGGTTTGGAAGACCGGAAGCAGACGAGCAGGCAATAACTAGATCAATATGATGATTGGAACACCCGTTTGAGCAAGATGATACAACTAAGTAATCTAGGTATATGATAATAATTTCTGAAGCTGAGAGGGCCTCAACCTCGAACCTTCATTTTATTTTTATCACTAAGAGAATCTATTGATAAAAGAAGAGAACAAAAAAAAAAAATCAGGTGTGGAGAAAGAAAGAATAATTCTCTGAGTTTACCCTAAACATCTGATTTGAGAATTGATAACCTAGAACCTTCGTGAATCGCGATAGATATAGTAACTAATTTGTTCACGTAGCAAGGTTCGAATCTCAATCTCAAGACATTGTAAAATGACACCACAACCACTAGTACAAGATTTTCTTTTGATCGACAAAGAAAGAAATTTTTAGATCAGGAGAGGGGTACAAGAGGCTTGAACAGCCAAGGAGAAAAGAAAAGAGATAGAAAGGAAAAAAGACTTGACAAATCAAGTAAAAAAAAAAAAAAAAACCTAAAATAGACAAAGAATGGAAATAAACATTAACCCAATTCAAACAAGCTGTATTTGACCATATGAGTAACATGAGCATTGTTGTGAGCTTTGTTAGTGAAAACCCTTGCATTTCTTTCCTTTCAGGCACTACGAGAAAAATATACATCTACAATTGGAGTTTTACAACTCTTTGATAAACATCGTAAAAAGTCTTATGTTTTACAACTGGTTTCAAAGGAAGAGTTGTCGTATATTATCACTACCAACCCTTAGGAACAAGGGGTTCCGCTAAGAAAACAAACGACAACTCCTTAAGCAACCAAAATATGATAGTGAAAAATAGTGTTAGAGGGGAGATTCAAACATGAACATACTGCATGGAAGACTAGCTCATCAACCATCCTTACAGTTCACAAGTTTTGTTTTTTTTGTGTGTTTTTTTTAATAAAAAGATATAACAACACTCATAAGAGTTGTTGAAGTAAAAATATAGAATGTTGGAAAATGAGGTTGGGGGTATTTAATCCTCAGCCTCCTGCTGTTTATAGGTGAAAATGGTTTCTGCTGATTTCGGTAATTACAAGTGTGAAAGTGAGAAACAATTTAAACCCTAATAACCTATTTGGATACGCAAATATAAGTAACTTATTGACTTCTGTAAGTCAAAAAGTCGGAAGTATGGTTGGATAGTTCAAATAGAGCGACTTATGGAAGTTACTTATAAGTTGAAAAGAAGCTCCGTGGAGAAGCAAAAAAATTTGGCTTCTCACTTCCGCAAGAAGTGGCTTCTAGTGGGACCCGCTATCATTTTTTTTATCGATTTCTACCCTTCATCACTTTTCTTCTTCGTTCTTCCTATCTTCTTTCTCTCTTTCATCCATCAGAAAACTTCATTTTAAAGAGAAATGAATGTTCAAATCTCATACATAATTTTTCATTTTACTAGTAGTGTTTGATTTAGCTTATAAGATTTCTATCATTTTTGTTCTTATAAAAATTTGGATTAGATTTCGAACCCTATTTTTACCATCAGTTGATGTCATAGCAATAAAAATCAATGGGTTGATCAAAAAAAGATCAATTGGGTTTGGAAAAATTAGGAAGACCAAACTAATAATTCCATTGTTTGTATACTAGAATTAGCAGTAAACAGCAAAGAAAAGATTGAAAGTAAACGGGAGATGAAATGGGAACAGGGGAAGAAAAGAATGATGCTACAAAATTTCAATCGATTGTTTAAAGCTTTGAAAATGAGGTTAGTTGTCAATAAATCTCACATATATGATAACAATAATTTAATTTCATACATATCTAGATTGTTGATCTTTAATTTAATTTGAGTGTTTAGGGTTTATCCAAAATGGGGATTTGTTATTTCTTTTGCGTAGTGCTGATTCAAATTTGTAGAATACTTCACCATATTCATGTAAAATTTTCAGTGATTTTACTATGATATGATAATAATTGAACTTTGGGAGGCATGAACTGGTGGTTTAGGTTGATATAGTTGTCTATTGTTTGTCCATGTCAAGACCCAGATTCAATCCGTAGTGATTCTGTAGCCCACACTTCAGTTCTAGCTTGCCTTAGCAATTCTATAGGTTCCGGTACTGATTACACCTTCCTGCAGCTTATTTTCATATGAGGTTTGTTTGAATAAGTGCACACACGAGTTTGAGTTGCACTATGCAATTGCAATCAGTTGATGTCAAAGAATGAAACCTGATATTGTAAGTGCTCTTGGTTGTTTCACTTTTTTTCCTTTCATTTTTCTCCTGTGTAATTTGATTGAGACATAAACAAGAAATTGGGTGCTCCGCTGAAATTTAGTAGACCCTCACTTCTCAAGGTGATGATGCGAGATTTTGGAAAAAGGCTTGTTACGCTTGTATGTAGTTGCTCACATTTTCTTTTGTTCTAACATGTTCATTCTCCCACTGATTAATTAACATGGATTTGATTTGTTTTTGGCTTGATGTGAACTAAACCATTACCCACTGTGGTTGTGCTCAGTGGGCTATTAAAACAAAGACGTTAGTGTTGTAAGAGTGGTTGTGCTCTTTTGCAGTATCCAGAGCACTGTCAGTCACTGTTATGGTTGATTGTCCTTCTATTATCCAGAGCAAGAACGAATGAACATGTTGCTTTCTAAACTTTGGTATCAGTGGATAACAAGCTATATTTTTGATCAATTGCAGGTGAATTTAGTCACTGGTTCAAAGGTAACCTGAATTTCGTTGGTTGATCGCATCAGCTAATACAAAGAATGGAGAAAAAGGTCATTTTACCATAACTTCTTCACAAAGAGCTACTTGGATGTACCACAACAAAATCTTTTTCCCTTGTTCTCGTTAAATTTAGATGTTTGGTACATTTTTGTTTTGGATTTCATGAACTCATATAATATAGTAGTTATAACAATGAACATATTTTGACTTCCATCCTTGTTATGTTGCCAAACTTGCTTTTTGACTTTTTAACTTATAAGTCAAGCAGTTGCCAAACTCAACTTATCTGCTTTTTAGCTTCTGAGAAGCACTTCTGACTTCTACTTCTGTATCCAAACAGGCTATAAACAATGTACTGCAAGGAAGTACTTTAGATTCGAGAGATCAATCTTTACAAGTCCGGCCTAAACCAAGAAATCGCCGTTCCAGACTTGCTTCGGTCACAAAGTGGAGGAGAATGGTTGATTTAGGGAGGGAAGCGAACAGAGTGTTGAGACCAGAATAATTTCGGAAGAGTAGTACTTTACTTGTATCAGAAGGTGAAAGCTTTGAGAAAGCTGACAAGAGTTGCCTTTCTGAGTGTGGTATTTTTCCCTTACCAAGAACTCGTGTCCCTGGTGGAAATAGGTAAGCCTATTTATACAAGTCCAAAAAGAAACGTACTCTGGCCTCTTAAGAAAAGAAAAAGTTAAATGGGATGAGGTGGTAACGCCTGGTATTGATGGGATTTGATGGAATTGATGTCCCATAATGAAGGAGCGTTTCACCGTTGCTTCTTGCATTTACTAACTGCCTTATTCTTATTACACTATCTTGAAATGAGCATTTGTGTATGCCGCACGCTATAGACCACCAAACCAAAACCCTAATGAGCATCCCCCAGTTTGTGTTGATGTCTTGAATGTTTTTGGAAAATATGGAGCATGTTGTTGTGGCTTGGCAAGTCAAGCTAGGGAAACTTGCTAGCCTGGTGACCTTCGACGGTCAAGATTTTGCATCTTGAGAGGAGGGGAAATCGTTGATCATTGCGCGCCTTTGTTTTTGGTAGCCGCGTAGTGGTGGCGTGACTAGGTTGGCATGTCGTTGGCATGGCATGGTTTGGCGTGGCCAAACTTAGGTTTTCGGGCCAAAGGTTACCATGTGTCGTCTGGTAACCTTGGATGGCTAGGATTTGCTCCTTGGATTGAAGGGCAACCGCTGATTGTTGCACGCCTTCGTTTTGGTAGCCGCGTAGTGAGGGCCAATGTGGTGGCATGGCTAGGTTGGCATGCCGCTGGCATGGCATGGCATGGATTGGCGTGGTCAAACTTAGGTTTTCGGGCCAAAGGTTACCATGTGTCATATGGTAACCTTGGATGGCTAGGATTTGCTCCTGGGATTGAATTGTAACCGTTGATTATTGCACGCCTTCGTTTTGGTAGCCGCGTAGTAAGGGCCAACAGGGTGGCGCGGCTAGGGTGTGTTTAGGCTTGGCATGTGGGGAGGGTTCGCCTTGGGCGTGGCTAGCTTTGGCTAGGTGCGATTTTGGCTTGGCATGTGGGGCCAAGGGTTTGCCATGGGAGTATGGCGTGTCCAGGGCCAAGGCAAGGGCGCTTGGCTTGGCATGACGTGACTAGCATGGCTAGGGCCAAGGCAAAGTGCGTTTGGCATGGCGCGGATAGCTCGGCTAGGTTTGGTTTGGCTTGGCATGTGGGGCCAAAGGTTTTCCATGGACGTATGGCATGGCTAGGGCCTAGGTAAGGGCATTTTGGATTGGCATGTGGGGCCAAGGGTTTGCCTTGGGCGTATGGTGTGGCAAGCTTTGGCTAGGTGCGTGACCAAGCTATGGTTTTGGGTCAAAGGTCGTGAGGTGACCTTAGACGGCCATGATTTCCTCCTTGGACTGAAGGGCAACCGTTGATTGTTGCACGCCTTCACTTTGGTAGCCACGCGGGGAAGGCCAGCATGGTGGCGCGGAATGTGGGGTCATGGCGAGATGTGTTTGGCATGGCGCGGTCCGTGTGGTAGGCATGATTTTCCATTGACACAGAGGTGCGACTAGCATGGGTGGCATGCTTTGGCGCGGTCGGTGTGGATGGCATGATTTTCCATTGGCACAGAGGTGCGGCTAGCATGGTTGGCATGCTTTGGCGCGGTAGGTGTGGCTGGCATGATTTGCCATTGGCACAGAGGTGCGACTAGCATGGTTTTCATGCTTTGGCGCGGTCGGTGTGGCTGGCATGATTTTCCATTGGCACAGAGGTGCGGATAGCATGGTTGGCATGCTTTAGCGCGGTTCGTGTGGCTGAAATGATTGGCCATTGGTACAGAGGTGCGGGTAGCATGGTGTCGATGGTGGATTTTAGATAAGAGGTAAAATCGTAAAACCCCATGACCTAGTGTTACCAGCAACACATTAACTACGAGCATTTAATTCAGGTGTCAATAATTAATGGGGGTATTTTTTCAAAATACCAGATTAGGGTTTTCGACACAGAACCCTAATTCCAAAACCAAGCCGCATACTGCGCACCATGGCAACGACGCCAAAACCAAGACGCATACTGCGCACCATGGCAACGACGCCAAAACCACGCCGCATAATGCGCACCATGGCAACGACGCCAAAACCAAGTCGCATACTGCGCACCATGGCAACGACGCCAAAACCAAACCACATACTGCACCCACAGGCAACCATGCCAAACTAAGCCGCTATACCGTTTGGCACATGCCAATAATAGCGCCCTAGGCTTGCAAATCGTGCAACTGGGTCAACTTGGTCGTGCGTGCCATTGGCACATGCCAACACGCACCGCTAGCCAATTTCTAAGCCGCTATACCGTTTGGCACATGCCAAAAATAGCGCCATAGGCTTGCAAACCGCGCAACTAGGTCAACTTGGCAGTGCGCGCCTTTGGCACATGCCAACACGCACCGCTAGCCAATTTCTAAGCCGTTATACCGTTTGGCACATGCCAAAAATAGCGCCCTAGGCTTGCAAACCGTGCAACTATGTCAACTTGGTTGTGCGTGCCATTGGCACATGCCAACACGCATCACTAGCCAATTTCTATTTTCAAGCCACTATGCTAGCGCCCACAACTTGTCCCAATAGTCGTGTGTGCCATTGGCACATGCCAAACGCACCGCTAACCACTTTCTCTTCCTCAGTTTCACTTACGGGCTGATTTCACACCTTAAGTGGCCTCAAAACTTAAATACTTTCGCGATGGGGTATAGGAAATTCTTTTCCCGTCAGATGGACAGGCTAACCGTCAAAATCCGAGTTCGTATGAGAATTCTACAATGGTTTTAGTGAAGGGCGCCAATTAGGGTTTCAAAACCCTAAACCACGAGCGTTTCCTTGAAGCTTGGTCGCGCGTGCCATCTGCACATGCCAAAACGCTCACTAGCCACTTTCTATTCCAAGCCGCTATACCATTGTAGCGCCTGCGACTTGGCCAAAGTGGCTGTGCGTGCCATTGGCACATGCCAACACGCAACCACTAGCCACTTTCTATTCCAAGACGATATACCATTGTAGCGCCCGCAACTTGGCCAAAGTGGTTGTGCGTGCCATTGGCACATGCCAACACGCAACCACTAGCCACTTCCTATTCCAAGCCGCTATACCATTGCAGCGCCCGTAACTTGGCCAAAGTGGCCGTGTGTGGCATTGGCACATGCCAACACGCAACCACTAGCCACTTTCTATTCCAAGCCGCTATACCATTGTAGCCCCCGCAACTTGGCCAAAGTGGTCGTGCGTGCCATTGGCACATGCCAACACGCAACCGCTAGCCAATTCCCATTCCAAAGCCGTTATACCATTGTAGCGCTCGCGACTTGGCCAAAGTGGCCGTGCGTGCCATTGGCACATGCCAACACGCAGCCACTAGCCACTTTTATCCCCAAACTACTAGCCAATTTCCAAGGCATTACGCACATGCCATTGGCGCATGACACACATGCTCCACTAGAGACTTTGGCATTGTTATTCGCACTCAAAGTGCAATTAGCGGCCAAGTCATTTCGCACATGTCATTGGCACATGCCAAATACTCCACCAAGCGACTTTGGCATTGCCATCCGCACTCAAAGTACAAATCGCGTCCAAGGCATTCCGCACATGCCATTGGCACATTCCGCAACGCTTCACTAGCAACTATGGCTTTGCCACTTGCGCCCACTCTCGAGACATCAACATAAACTGTGGGATGCTTTCTTGGGGTTTTGGTTTGGCGGTCACAGCGTGCAGCGTACACTACGCTCGTAATAAAGCAAGGCATGCAAGGAATGAATTCGGTCAATTAAATAAGGAAATTTATGGTAAAAACGTTTTTCACCATAAAGCCAACGGTTTCCACCTCCTCTGTTTTAATTGACACATTTACTCAATTCCTTAATGAGGCCATGGTACGTTAAATCTCACTTGTATAAATAGGTTTCACCTATTCTGCCAAAAGACAGAAGTCTTGGTCAGGCAAAATACAACACTATCAGATAGCAACTTTGCGAGCTCTCTCAAAAGCTTACATCACTAGAAATCTTCCGCAAGCTTCTACACTTATGATACAAGTTGAGATACTACCTAGCCACAACTCTCTGGTCTCATCATCCTTCTTTACTATCCTCCCCAAATCAACCCTTCTCCTCTACTTTGTGACTGAAGCAAATCTGGAATGTCCATCTTCTTGGTTTAGGCCAGAGTTGTACAGATTGATATCTCGAATCAAAAGTGCTCAAATGCAACACATTTGTTTAAGGGTTTAAACTAGTTTCTCCACCATTGAATTTACCAAATTCGGCAGAGGCGATTTTCTCCCATAAACACATGGTTGGCATGCTTTGGCGCGGTTGGTGTGGCTGGTATGATTTTCCATTGACACAGAGGTGCGGCTAGCATGGTTGGCATGCTTTGGCGCGGTCGGTGTGGCTGGCATGATTTTCCATTATCACACGTGGGAATTAGGGTTTGGCTTGTCGTAACCCTAATTTGAAAAATATACCCCGGTAATTATTTTAGAGACACATTAAAGGTTTCAGTAAATGTTCCTAGTAAATGCTTGTTAATTTAGATATTGTGACATCACTGTCTGTTAGGGTTTAATGTTTTACGATTTTAACCCTAAACTAAAAACCACCATCAACATTAAGTCCCATGCTTAGATCGGAACAGGTGCCTTGTTGCGAGGTAAGCATGTGATGGTGACAGACAAGGACAGAATCGAGGTGTAAATCATTGCAAAGATGGTCAGGAGAATCCGTCTAACCTTTTTAAATGGCAAAGAGAGTTTTGGATTCCCTTGTTGGAGGCCCTGCGTAAGTTGTACTGGCAATGCAGACCGTGGAGTGGTTAGGCGAGAGTTACCGTCTTTGTATGGTCGTACATCTCCAAGGCAAAGGGGGCGCGGTCTTGGGAGGAAACGCAAGTAGACATCTTGGCTCAAGGGTCCAAGAGGTGGTGTGGTCTTGGTAAGGTGAACGCGCGTGGATGATGGGGTCGCATCAGTGGAGCAGGTGGCTTGTCCTAGTGCGTCCATGTCAGGGCGCGGCTCGGTGGGGTGAAGCGTGTACATATGGCTAGTAGCGATGAGGCTGAGACATGGCACAGACTGCTTGGTGATTTATCTTCAAGGGCTTGGTTGCCTTTTTCATTATTTGACTAGACCAGGAAGTTCTTTTTCTATTCAACCCAAAATGTTACTCCCACAAAAGAGGAAAAGCGTTACTATTTCTGCTTTGGTTATGTTGCTGATTTTGCTTCCGAAGCTTAGCGTTGGCGGTGGGAAAGGAACACACGATCTAGTGGCCTCGAGCACGTTCTTCCACGCTTTCTCACCAACCATAATTATTTCTCACAGCCAGGCATGAGGTTTAATTAGGATCGGATATCATGCCTTAACTCATGGCCGGTATAAAAACATTCCCTTTTGAGGTTGCAGCACCTTGATGTACATAAAAGATGATCTTGAACTCTACATTCGCGTAGTTTGTCTTCATCCATCCTATTTACTGGTATCGCCTCGCGTTTCCTTCTTATTTTTTTTATCCTCTTTCTTATGTGTGTATAGATAGGATGGAACTTGATCATTTTCCTTGTTCTTTGTAGTATATGATGTGACCCTCTGGGGATAGCCATGTCTTTGATTCTTCGGAGAAGGACTTCAGGATTGGCGTAAATCGCTCTTATTCTCATGAGGAGGCATTATCTAGAATCGAATCTATGTTCCATGAAGCAGGTGAAATCGTCAAGGACCTCCCTTCCATCTATCTTCATGAAGTGCAGGCGCGTGTTATGACTTTCTTGGATTCGGTGAACATGGAGGAGGGACGAGAGAATGAGGAAGAACCTTGGCATGTTGAGAAGTTCCAGTGCGGAAAAACCTCCCCTCGGTCCAGTTATAGGGCGGATCGAACTGTTTCTAGGTCGGAGCAGCGGAAAATCAAGCATGTGAAGCTTTTGGAGGCAAGCGCCATGGTTCTCGAATTTGATGTTGATGAATCAAAATCTTCTTCGAAGGGTCAATAAGAGAACCTCCGAGGAAGCGTCTGACGGGACCGAAGTAGCCTTTGGAGTTGACGTCATAGGTGTCGTTGGCGATATTGGAGGGGTCATGGTGGCGTATGTTGAACCGGTCGTCGAAGCGGATACTGTTACTGCTGTGGTTGCTTCTGTATGGGACGTTGAGGTTGCTGCTGCTAACACCATTTAATGGAATATTTGTTGCCCGAGAGATTGTTGGGGGAAGTGCTTGAAGATGGCCTTGACCAAGGGTACACGTGTTCCATCCTTCGAGGGATAATTTCTCCCTTTTGTTACTCATGTTAGTCGCTTAGTTCCCTTGATGTTTTTTGTAAACTCATCTTTACCTTCTTCTTCATCAGTCAACATTTCGCTTTATATATATTTTTTTTTTGAATGATTGAATGAGGTATTTCTGGTTGTGGTATGATGGATTTGCAGTGGTTTTCCGGGTTAGTTTGATGTATTTCTCTGATGTCTGGGGAACTCGTTTGGAAAGAGATGTATTTATACTCTCTCTTTTTTGACGAAAAATAAAATTCAAGGGAAGAATACAAACGGTGTATTCATCTTGGGGAAATACAACTACGAAGAAGAATTGTTAAAGGAAATACTAAAGGAAGAGTGGCTCGAAAAGTAAAACATTTTAGGGATTGGAGGCCTTGAGATATCATGAGTGAACTATCATGCCTTCAGGTGTGTCCGTGTTGATGAGCTTGCAATATCCTCCTAAAAGGGTGTCTGCCACCAGATACGGCTCGTATTCTCTTCCATTGGGAGAATCAATTTGAATAGCCATTTTTACCATCTTCTTCCCAACCTGAAACGAATTTACCATAACCACTATATCTCCAATTGAAAACGGGTTCAGGCATTGTGTAACCGTTTGAGTCCTGGCTTTATTGGTTTCGATTGAAGTTTCCAAGCTTTTGGAAAAGTGTTCAAATGGCATAACACCCCATTCACATTTCTTGACAGCGTCCGTGCCAGTAATCAATCCGAGTCCCCATGACGGAATAAAGGGAGGAATGACTAGTTGTAGAGCCAGACGTTCGGCCAGACTTACTTGCATTTAAAATCCATGAGCTAGCGCCAACAGGTCTTCTCCAGATGTCTGGGTTCCATTGATAACTCGTCGATGCGATAACCAGTAGGATGATTTGTTGGAAATTCCTTCGTGCGTGGACGTCGGTAGGGGGTGCACATCTAGTTTCGATTTGTTGTTGAGTACCCATAAGTGCCCCAATATCATGTCGTGACCCAGTTCTTTGAAAATATGGAATTTTCTATGCGTTATAGCGTTCCTATCTTGATCTCGAGGTTGATGTATCCATGCTTGTTCAAGGATTCTCCTCTTGGGATCTTAATCATAGATGGGGAATGCGTAGCGTCTTATTTTGTAAATCCCGCAGACTTTAGTGTCTTGAAAGTAATGATATTGAGGTTAGAGGCCGCGTCGATGAGAATGTTGTCAAATTTGATACCTCTTAAATGAGACGTGATCAGCAGTCCCCAGTTCTCCCCTTTGATTCCGTCCGTTTGGAAAGCTTGGGATCCTGGTATGGTTTCCGGGGAGAGAAAAGTCGTTTGCCGGATACAACGCGATTGAGAGATGCGAAAATATCTTGGAACCGCACCTTGGAAAGATAGAGAATTTCGCATACATGCTGCATCATGGATTGTATAGTCTCGTGCACGGAGTCCCCAGAGAACCCACATTTTCTTATTGGGAGTGGGTCTCGATGAACTCCCTCGTCTCCTAGTTGGAGCTCCCCCGCTTCTATCTTCACTTTAAAGATATGCTTTAGTCTATTGCAATCACTGGTTGGGTGGTGAACAAATCTGTGATAGTGACAGTACTTGGGGTTTGCCATCTCGTCCTCAGTCGGTGAACGTCTGGGAGGTGGCAGTCTGATAACATTGTCTTGAATCCATGCTTCTAGGAGATCAATCACCTCCTCGATGGGAAACAAGAAATCTTAGGCATTCCGTTCAGTTTCCTGTCGACGCATGGGAGCTTTAGGGGAGGCCTTCCGTGGCGGGGTTTCCCGTGGTGCCGGTGTTTGACATTTAGGTTGATGATCTACAACTAAGTCCTTACTTTTCCATCTCTTATTTACTATGTTTACAGAGGAGGGGCCAGCGTTAAATTATGTGCTGGTGAGACATCTGTTCCCGCGAGTTTTGCATATGTCTTCGGCTCGAGTCGGTCTATCCCTATCCAGTAACGCTGGTGCTTTCGTTGCAGAACGTCTGGCGGCTTCATGGAGTTCTGAGAATGTCTGGAAACGCAAGTTTTCTAGCAACGCGTGGTAAATAGGAACCATACCGTTATTGCACCCGTTCATCAACTGTTGCTCGGTCACGTTTGGGTCATGACAGTCCAGTGCTTCAACCCTGAATATTTTGACAAAATCATTCGGGTGTTCGTTATCCCACTGGTACATCCTTCCGAGGTCTGAGAGAGTAACTTGTTTAGACACGAAGAAGTACTTCCTGTAAAACGCGGTAACCATGCTACTCCAGTTGGGAATACTGTTCGGCGGGAGGTTGTTGTACCATGTATACTCCCTTCCGGTAAGTGAATTTGAGAACTCCCTTAGACAAAGAACGTGATTATATGCATTTTCACCTAGGGATTGCAAGAAACAGGAGACATGCTCATGTGCATTCCCAGTACCATCATACAAGGTGAATTGAGGAGAGGAGTACCCCCTTGGCAGAGGGATTCTTTGCATTTCGGATAGGTAAGGGTGTTGGTGCTGATGCATGTCCATTTCATCATTCTTGACTCAGTTGCGGAGAAGTTTCTCCAGATCTTCTCGCGTTACGAAGTTGGACGACTGACTTCTTCCCGATGGGATTATGGCGTGAATCTCCTCGTCTACGGAAGCATGTTCTGCCGGGGTGCTAGTGCCGGGGCGGTTGGAGACGTTCCTAAATGACTCTGGAGGGAGTGATTCTCATGGTAGCCGCTCTGTCAGAGCCTTGAGAAAGACGAGTACTTCCTTTTGTGTCGAACCCATATCCGTTTGAGCTCGGACGAGAATTTCCTGTCGTTCCATCCAATCAGCGATAGTGACATAAGGACGGATTCCTCTGGTCCCTCCCGTCTCTCGTCCCGTCGGTGGGGTAGTTGGGACCTTAGTTGTGGTCGGGGGTGCCATGTGAGACGAAGCATTAGGAGCCATAGCGGCAGCTCTGGCTCTGGTGACTGGTTGTGTAGCGCCCGAAGAGGTGTTTTCGTTACTGTGATTAGAGGGTTGTGCAAAGATATTAGAGGTGACGACGGCTTTGGCCCTAGTGATTGGCGGTGTTACGCTTGAGGGAGTGCCTTCGGAGTTACTCTAGTCAGTAGGTGATGTAACGATGTTATTTGGAGAGACGTTAACATCAGGGACGTGCTCCGTGCTGGTATTCTCGGCATCCACTCCAGACCTGAGTTCCAACATATTGGGATTGACATTCGGGAAATGAAATCAGGAGTTGGAGTTGATATTGTAACCGATAGATCAATCCTCCCGCTGTGGTTGCCAATTTTTTATAGGTGAAAATGGTTTTCGCTGATTTCGGTAATTGCAGGTGTGAAAGTGAAAAAAAATTTAAACCCTAAACAATGTACTGCAAGGAAGTACTTTATGATCGAGAGATCAATCTGTACAAGTCCGGCCTAAACCAAGAAATCGCCGTTCCAGACTTGCTTTGGTCACAAAGTGGAGGAGAAGGGTTGGTTTAGGGAGGGAAGCGAAGAGAGTGTTGAGACCAGAATAATTCTGGAAGAGTAGTACTTGACTTGTATCAGAAGGTGAAAGCTTTGAGAAAGCTAACAAGAGTTGCCTTTCTGAGTGTGTTATTTTTCCCTTACCAAGAACTCGTGTCCCTGGTGGAAATAGGTAAGCCGATTTATACAAGTCCAAAAAGAAACGTACTCTGGACTCTTAAGAAAAAAAGACGGATGAGTTAAATGGGAAGAGGTGGTAACGCCTGGTATTGATGGGATTTGATGGAATTGATGTCCCATAATGAAGGAGTGTTTCACCGTTGCTTCTTGCATTTACTAACCGCCTTATTCTTATTACACTATCTTGAAACGGGAATTTGTGTATGACGCATGATATAGACCACCAAACCAAAACCCTAATGAGCATCCCCCAGTTTGTGTTGATGTCTCGAATGTTTTTGGAAAACATGGAGCATGTTGTTATGTCTTGGCAAGTCAATCTAGGGAAACTTACTATCCTGGTTACCTTCGACGGTCGAGATTTTGCATCTTGATAGGAGGGAAAACCGTTGATCATTGCGCGCCTTTGTTTTTGGTAGCCGCGTAGTGGTGGTGCGACTAGGTTGGCATGCCGTTAGCATGGCATGGTTTGGCGTGGCCAAACTTAGATTTTCGGGCCAAAGGTTACCATGTGTCGTCTGGTAACCTTGGATGGCTAGGATTTGATCCTGGGATTGAAGGGCAACTTTTGATTGTTGCACGCCTTCGTTTTGGTAGCCGCGTAGTGAGGGCCAACATGGTGGCGCGTCTAGGTTGGCATGCCGTTGTCATGGCATGGTTTGGCGTGGCCAAACTTAGGTTTTCTGGCCAAAGGTTACCATGTGTTGTATGCTAACCTTGGATGGCTAGGATTTGCTCCTATGATTGAAGGGAAACCGTTTATTGTTGCACGCCTTCGTTTTGGTAGTCGCGTAGTGAGGGCCAACAAGGTGGCTTGGCTAGGGTGTGTTTAGGATTGGCATGTGGGGCCAAGGGTTCTCCTTGGGCGTGGCTAGCTTTGTCTAGGTGCTATTTTGGCTTCGCATGTGGGGCCAAGGGTTTGCCATGGGCGTATGGCGTGGCCAGGGCCAAGGCAAGGGCGCTTGGATTGGCATAACGTGACTAGCATGTCTAGGGCCAAGGAAAAGTGAGTTTGGCATGGCGCGGCTAGCTCGACTAGGTTTGGTTTGGCTTGGCATGCGGGGACAAGGGTATGCCATGGACGTATGGCATGGCTAGGGCCAAGGTAAGGGCATTTTGGCTTGGCATGTGGGGATAAGGGTTTGCCTTGGGCGTATGGCGTGGCTAGATTTGGCTAGGTGCGTGACCGAGCTAGGGTTTTGGGCCAAAGGTTATGAGGTTACCTTAGACGGCCAGGATTTTCTCCGGGGATTGATGGGAAACCGTTGATTGTTGCACGCCTTCACTTTGGTAGCCGCGTGGGGAAGGCTAGCATGGTGGCGCGGCATGAGAGGCCATGGAGAGATGTGTTTGGCATGGTGCGGTCGGTGTGTATGACATGATTTTCCATTGGCACAGAGGTGCGGCTAGCATGGTTGGCATGATTTGGCGTGGTCGGTGTGGCTGGCATGATTTTCCATTGGCACAGAGGTGCGGCTAGCATGGTTGAAATGATTTGGCGCGGTTGGTTTGGCTTGCATGATTTGCCATTGGCACATAGGTACGGCTAGCATGGTTGGCATGCTTTGGCGGGGTTGGTGTGGCTGGCATGATTTGCCATTGGCACAGAGGTGCGGATAGCATGATTGGCATAATTTGGTGCGGTTGGTGTGGCTGGCATGATTTGCCATTGGCACAGAGGTGCGGCTAGTGTTGCGGTGCTACAAGTGACGCATAATGATGACGCGTTACAGAGTTGCAGGCCAAGTCAGTGTTCAGCCGTAATGGCGCATTGCGAAGCCATAATAGCGGTATACTGTATAGACTGTCAAGTGTCAAGAATGGCATAACCCTACAGGGCCAATGAAGCGCAAGAGTGGCGCTACATTGTTAATACATTTGGCTAAGGAATGAAGCTTATTGGCCGACACAATAAGGCTTCATTGAGGAAAGGCAAGACATGGACAAAGTTGACAGATGCAACATGCGATGTTGGCATCGATGCATATCCATGGAATTGAGTTGGCCCAAACTCAAGGATGATGCAAGAAGAGTTAAATAGACTAAGAGTTAGTCTATGCATTGGTTCAAGGCAGGGACAAAGTCTGAACAGTGCAAACAAGTTGGTAATGCAAGAGTTGCATTGCTATTGTCGATCTAATTGGCGAAGTGAAGCATATATGACGCACAAGTAACTAGAGTGAGCTTAAGGAGTTGGCCTTGACAAGTAAAGCAAGAAGAGTGTCCGTGCATCAGTTTAAAGTAATAAAAATGCAGGGCCAAGAGATCTAAACGTTGGAGCAAGGCAGAATCCAGTATGGCGCAACAAGTGGTGCAATACGGCTCAAGTGACGGTTACGAGTTGGTTACGAGCTTCACAAGCATGCCAATGATGTGAGACAAAGTAGAACGGTTATAAAAGAAGTTATAACCATGTGGGAGTGTTTCTAACCACCAAGAACATATGTGGCATCTGTTGGCTTGACAACACAAAAGGTGGCGGTTGAAAAGTAAGCTGGCGGTTATAGAAACTACCTGATGGGACACATGGCTGTTCCATGCGTGTGCAAGTGTTGTGCACGGTTTTGGACATTGTAACCACTGTATAAATAGTCCTAAGGAGTTGGAAAATCAGTAGGCTACATAGGAGAGAGTTAGTCTCATGTTTGAGAGAGTTAGGCATTCACCAAGAGGGTGAATGGCCTGTTTTTGGTCCATGTGATGGACGAGTTTTGTAATCTTCCTTTGATACAATAAAATGGGTTAATTGTGTCATGTCTTTGTGTTCATTGTGTTGCTGGTTTGTGTGAGAATTGTTGATGTGCATGGCAGAACCTCTTATGCTTATGGGGACATGAAGAGTTAGAGAGAAAGAAGAAAAGACTTCCGTTGCGTAATGCCTTATGAGTGAAGGCAGATGCATACTTTGATGCAAGTGTGCAAGGATGAGTACTTGTGGGTGAAGTTGATTCACTGAACCACATAGTATTGCCGGTCATGTCCCGTGAAAATTTTAGGAGATTAAATGGGCATGTGACAGCTAGCATGGTTGGCATGCTTTGGCGCGGTTGGTGTGGCTGGCATGATTTTCCATTGACACACGTGGAAATTAGGGTTTGGCTTGTCGTAACCCTAATTTGAAAAATATACCCAGGTAATTATTTTAGAGACACATTAAAGGTTTCAGTAAATGTGCCTAGTAAATGCTTGTTGCTTTAAATGTTGTGACATCATTTTCTGCTAGGGTTTAGTGTTTTTTTTATTTTAACCCTAAACTAAAAACCACCATCAACACCTGCATAGAAGTCTACACCACTAACCATTCCTACACTATCACAAGTTCTGTCAAGTTTGTGGTTCTTTAATATACTAAGTTTATGACAACCCTTTATAAGAGTTGTAAAACAAAATATATGTTAAAAAAAAATGCTCAGGTGACTGAGCCGCAAACAGCGCGAAGCCTTCTCGGTAAACAATCACATACATTCTACAATCATAATGCATATCTTTTGATATCTATTGATTGATGAAAGCATGGGCTGAAACCTCAGCTGCACTATTAATCATTGCCATCGCATAAGTCAAGTACTTCTCAAACTGCTCTCCTATTACTTGGAAAAATCTGGCATATTCTGCAATCACAACAACTTCACCAAAGCGGGTTAAGTTCAAAAATGTAACTGGCCCTTCAAAAACATAACTCAATTTTCAAAACAATAAGTTCCAAAGTTAACTCATATCCTCAGTAGATTATGTTGCATTTCATGACATAAGCAAATGTAAAAAGCCAACAATTAGATAATGCAGCATTTCAATGACTCCAGCAGATACACAGGAAAAACTCTCAATCCCTGTATGTATGGATACAGATACAATTAGATTATGCCAAAGAAAATCCACCGTGCAAGTATGTTACACAAGCAAAGACACATAACTCATGAATTGAAACAAAGAATACACCTAATTTCATGTGGAATTTTTAAATCATATACTGGAAAAAATTATCCATTTCATGAATTGCATCACATAAGAACGTAATTGCTCATATAAGACCACCCACTTTAAGCAAAGCAATGCCTGCAATGAACTACATGAATAAGTTTGGGGAATTATGGAAAAAGTATACCGTCATGTTATAAGTTTGAAAAGAGGGAGCATATATTTAGTGTTTATATTAACGAGTTATTTTAATCAAATTTATATCAATTACTATTATTAATGTGTGTATTATATTTGTAGGTTATGGTAGACCCTGAGAGCAGTTCCTTTGTCAATGGCCAAAAACCAAATTTTGTTCAGCCAGGTGGATGGCCAAACTTGGTTTTCCACCATGGGAAAGGACTGGGCGCTCGGTGAACAGACGAGCGAAAGAAGCACGGAGTCGAGCGTTTTGGTGGATGACTTGGGTGACAGGGAGGCTGACGCCCAAGTTAGGAAAGCGGTCACGGGAGTTTGGAACGAAGTCTCCAACGGTTGGATCCCTAACGCCCATATTTCCAACGGTCGGGAACCTTACCTATAAATTCCCTCTCCTCATTTTATTTTCAGTCACACTATTTCACACCACTTCCATTTCCTTCTTCTAAATTCAAATATTTCGATTCAAATATTACCTATAAACTCTTCTAAATTCAAATATTTTGATTACGATATGGATTTTGCGAGAAGAGCGATAAACAGTTTAAAGCATAAAAGGGATCGAAAAGGTGAATCTCTGCCGTTACCTCACACAAATGTAGATTTTTCTCAAAATCAAGAAGAAGAGTTTAGTAATCCAGTCATAGTTGTTGCTCCATTATTAGTTCCTGGTCATGTATCGGGGCATAAAGAACAATCTGAGGAATATCATACCATGAGAGGTGGATTTTCAGAACTAAATGTTGTTTATCAATGTTTACCGCAAGCCGTCCGAACAAGGGTTGACAGATATCCTTGGCGTGCGCTTTATAGAATGGATCCTAGATTACATAACAAAAAAATTCCAAAAACAATGGTAGAAAGGTGGTGGAAGACGACGCACACATTTCATTTTCTGTATTTCGAAATTGGTAAGTTTCTTTAAGTTAACTTAACTTAAAAAATTTAAATAATTAAATAATCTAAAGAATTAATCATAGTTGATATTATACTTATCATAGGAATTACTCCCCTTGATTTGTATTTCATTTGTGGGATCCCAAGTGGAAGTGGAAACCCGCCACCATTCGACGATAGTGAATGGATCTTAAATAGTAAATGGGAGTCGCGTTGTTCCTCGTTTATGGAATCAAATATCTCTAATGATAAAAGTCTGAAAGGAAAAGGGGTTAGATGTTCGGCATTGAAGAGTTTCCTAATGACACCCAAAAACCCTGGAGATGTAGACGACTATGATGAACTCGAAATATTGTTTATCTTATGGGTATTGGGTCAGGTCTTCTTACATAAGACTGCTGCTATTCGACAGTCTATCCAAACCTTTAAGCAGAAATTAGGTGAACACCTACACGGTTATATAGAAAGGTTTAATGAATTGTTATACCAATTCCCACATCACGGCTTTGATAAAGCCCACATGGCCCAAATTTTATATGAGGGCCTTGATAGTGAAACTAGAATGCAGGTAGAAACAATGAGTGGTGGAAAATTTACCCATCAAAACCCAGATGAATGTTTTGACGAGTTGGTTGAGTTAGCTGAAAAGACTCGTCAATGGGCTTCAATGAGGGAGCCCGAAATAACTAGGAACCCTATCCATAGGGTCAATAGAGTTGATAATGGGTCTGACATCCTTAGGCGTCTAGAGGCCTTAGAGATAAACCAAGGGTCCAACCAAACTATGAGCTGTAATAGTGAGCCCAGAATATATCCATGTACCAATTGTGGTGATCAAAGTCATATTGGATCTCAGTGTCCCCAGTTTTACCTAACTGAAACTACTCGTGACCAGGTTAGTGTCCTACATGGTGGTATGAACTCTAAATATGAGGTTCAACCCAAGTTTGACCCATACTCAAATACCTATAACCCTGGTTGGAGACATAACCCTAATTTCTCGTGGTCTAAAGGTAACCATCAAGGTGGCCCGTCGAGTAGCTCACCACCCAATTTTCCTAGGAACCGAGGCCAGTTGATAAAAAGGTGTCATCCCTAGAGGAAAGTCTAAAACTCTTTATTGACCGTAGTGTGATAAACCATGCCGAGACTACCCAAAATGTCAACCATTTAGGTCAGAAGCTCGATGAATTTGTCCTGACGAGTCAGCGTAACCAACAAAATAGTGACCGAGCTATTGCCAACCTAGAGACTCAAATAAGTCAACTTTCGAACCGGTTAAATGATAGAGAGTGGGACATTCCCTAGTCAAACAACTCCAAATCCGAAAGGATTTAACCAGGTTAATATGTCGGGTAGTTCTAAACATAATGAACATGTCAAAGCAGTTATCACCCTTAGGAGTGGTAAAACTCTAGAGAACTCGGTAGAACCACCTAAGGACAAGAGTCCAGCTGAAAAGGAGACAGAAGTTGACCAAACTTCGTCTAAAGACCTTGATGGGCCTGAGTGTGCTAAGAGTCCAAGTGAGAAAGATACCCCTGAGAGAGTGTACATACCACCTGCACCATTTCCTCAAAGACTAGCTAAGAAAAAACCTAGTACATATGCTGAAATCCTAGACATCTTTAAGCAAGTTAAGGTTAACCTGCCGTTGTTAGATGCAATTAAACATGTACCCGCTATGGCCAAGTTCTTAAAAGAGATGTGCACTGTCAAGAGAGAGGCGAGTGTCCATAAAAAAGCCTTTTTGACCCAACAAGTTAGTTCCATAATCTCACAAAAGTACCCAATCAAATTTAAAGATCCTGGTTGTCCTACTGTCACATGTGTCATAGGTAACCAAACGATAGACAATGCTCTATTAGATCTTGGGGCTAGTGTGAATCTTTTACCTTTCTCGGTTTATGAACAACTTGGACTAGGGGAGATGAAGCCAACTAAGATTACACTACAGTTAGCCGATAGGTCAGTCAAAATCCCACGTGGAATTATTGAAGACGTTTTGGTTCAGGTAGAAAACTTTATTTATCCTGTTGACTTTGTGATTTTAGACACTCAACCCATCTCTAGTCAAGATATCAATATCCCAATCATCCTAGGTCGTCCGTTTCTAGCCACTGCAAATGCAGTCATACATTGTCAAAATGGCCTAGTAGAATTTTCCTTTGGGAATCAAAAAATCTCAGTGAACGTCTTTAAGGCGTTACAAGCCCCACCAGATCCTGAACACTATGAGTCTATATGCATGATTGACTCTCTAGTGGAGAATACCTTTACCACCAATAGTGTTAGCGATCCTTTAGAGGCGTGCTTGGCCCATTTTGGAGCTTACTATGATGAGGATAGTCATTTTGAAGAAGTTAATGCGTTGTTAGACTCTCACGCCAAGAATGGATTATGGAAAATGGCAGCGTAAACCAGAACCTCTTCCATGACCATAGATAAACCCCTCCCATCATCGCTTAAGGCTCCCACCCTTGAATTAAAGCCACTACCAGATACACTGAAATATGTATTTATTGGTAATGAGAATACTCTTCCTGTCATAATTGCCTCTGACTTAGAGCCCGACCAGGAAAGTAGACTAGTTAGTGTCCTTCGTGAGCACAAGACTGCAATAGGGTGGACTATAGCAGATTTGAAAGGAATTAGTCCTGCTGATTGTATGCACCACATCTACTTAGAAGAAGGTGCCAAAACCTCAAGAGAAATGCAGAGACGTTTGAATCCTAATATGAAGGAAGTTGTTCGCACTGAGGTGCTCAAGTTATTAGATGCGGGTATCATATACCCCATATCTGATAGTAAATGGGTCAGCCCTGTTCAGGTTGTCCCAAAGAAGTCTGGGATTACGGTAGTTGCGAATGAGAATAATGAATTGATACCTACCCGTGTTACTACCGGGTGGAGAGTTTGTATAGATTACCGTAAGATGAACTCAACAACTAGGAAAGACCACTTTCCTTTACCATTCATCGACCAGATGTTAGAAAGATTAGCGGGCCACAGCTATTATTGTTTCCTAGATGGTTATTCTAGTTATAACCAAATCCCTATAGCCCCGGAAGACCAAGAGAAAACAACCTTCACATGTCCATTTGGTACTTTTGCTTACAAAGCGTATGCCTTTTGGGTTGTGTAATGCACCAAACATTCCAACGTTGCATGCTAAGTATCTTTTCGGACATGGTTGAGCAATTTCTCGAGGTCTTTATGGACGATTTTTCAGTGTTTGGATCCTCTTTCGATGAATGTTTGCACCACCTTACACTAGTTCTAGAACGTTGTAAAGAAAAGAACTTAGTCCTTAATTGGGAAAAGTGTCATTTTATGGTTAAATCTGGAATAGTGTTAGGACATGTGGTGTCCTCTAAGGGAATAGAAGTTGATAAGTCCAAGGTTGACCTAATTTCCAAATTAAGACAACCTAAGAATGTAACCGATGTTAGATCTTTCCTTGGACATGCTGGATTTTACCGTCGTTTCATCAAAGACTTTAGCAAGATTGCTTTACCTCTATCGCACCTACTTGCTAAAGATACTGCCTTTGTATTTGATGAAGCATGTGTTCAAGCTTTTGAGAAGCTTAAATTATTGTTGACTTCTGCCCCTATCATCCAACCACCCAATTGGAACCTCCCATTTGAAATCATGTGTGATGCGTCCGATTATGCGGTTGGTGCTGTCCTTGGCCAACGACATGATAAAACACCTAGTGTGATTTATTATGCTAGTAGGACCCTAAACGATGCCCAGATGAACTACACAACCACTGAGAAAGAAATGTTAGCCATCGTTTTTGCTTTGGAGAAATTTAGATCATATCTCCTAGGGTCTAAGGTCATTGTCTATTCTGATCATGCCGCACTCAAGTATCTCCTTTCAAAGAAGGACTCTAAACCACGGCTGATTAGATGGGTATTGCTTTTCCAAGAATTTACTCTAGATATTCGTGATAAGAAAGGGTCTGAAAATGTTGTAGCTGACCATTTATCCCGTATCCTTGATAAGACTAGAGATGATGAGATACCAATCCATGACACGTTCCCTGATGAACAACTATTTTCCATCTCCGAGTTACCCTGGTTTGCTGACATTGTCAATTATTTGGTAATGGTCAAATGCCCGACCATTGGTCTAAACAGGATAGAGCTAAATTCTTGTCTGAGGTTAAATACTTTTTCTCGGATGATCCATACTTATTCAAGTACGCCTCGATCAGATCATCCGTCGTTGTATTCCTGACAACGACATATCCAGTGTTCTGACTTTTTGTCATTCTGGAGCTTGTGGGGGTCACTTTAGTTCTAAGAAAACAGCTGCTAAGATTCTACAATCTGGTCTTTATTGGCCAACTCTGTTCAAGGACTCCCACCTATTTTGTCAAAGTTGTGAGAGATGTCGGTTAGGGAAGTTGACCCAAGAAATATGATGCCACTTAATCCTATACTGATAATAGAAATATTTGATGTGTGGGGCATAGATTTTATGGGCCCGTTTGTCAATTCCTATGGAAACTTTTACATCTTATTAGTTGTTGATTATGTGTCTAAGTGGGTTGAAGCAATAGCTACCAAAACAAACGATCGCCATGTTGTGATCAAGTTTGTTAGAGAAAATATTTTCTCTCGATTTGGTATGCCTAGAGCAATCATTAGTGATGGAGGATCACATTTTTGTAACCGGTCTTTCGAGACGCTCATGAAGAAATACTCCATTACTCATAAGGTTTCTACACCTTACCACCCACAGACTTGTGGCCAAGTAGAAGTGTCTAATAGGCAGATCAAGCAAATTTTAGAGAAGACCGTAAACCCTACCCGAAAGGATTGGTCTTTGCGCTTAATAGAAGCATTATGGGCTTACCGAACCGCTTTTAAGACTCCACTTGGGATGTCTCCGTATAGACTTGTCTTCGGTAAAGCCTGCCATTTGCCTGTAGAATTAGAACACCGAGCTTATTGGGCCATTAAACGGCTAAACTTTGACCTACCTGTTGCTGGTGATAACCGTAGACTTCAGCTCAATGAGTTGGAAGAAATTCGTAATGATTCTTACCAAAATGCGAAAATTTACAAGGAGAAAACAAAAGTTTTTCACGACAAATCGATTCTTCGAAAGTCGTTTACACCAGGACAGAAAGTTCTCTTGTATAATTCTCGCCTTCACCTTTTTCCTGGTAAGCTTAGATCTCGTTGGACTGGCCCATTCTATATCAAGACTGTGTATCCACACGGTGCTATTGAGGTGAGGAATCATGATACTGGAGAGACTTTTAAAGTCAACGGTCAGCGATTGAAACCATTCATCGAATTGACCAACCCGGATGTGGAAAATACAAATTTACATGATCCCGTTTATCACGACTAATTTTCTGCAGATACAGTTATGTCTGGCTGAAGACGTTAAACTTAGCACTTCTTGGGAGGTAACCCATGCTCATGCAACACGGTAATATCTTTCCTTAACTCTTTTTCTTCAAATGGTAACAGTTTCTCCTTGTTCATGCTTTTTATTTTTTTCGTTAGAACATTGAGGACAATGTAGAGTTTAAGTGTGGGGGAGTGTTTTGACCTTTTTCATATAGAATTTTTAGCCTTTTGATTCAAAATTTTCAAAAAAATAAAAAAAAATAAAAAAAATTATTATTATATATTTGAATAAAACCTCCAACTTATAGAGATTTTAGAGTCACTAGCATACTTATAGGTATGTTTACATAGAGAGTTCTGACCGACATAACTGAACTTGGAAGTATTAGAGAACTACGTTCGGATTTCTTACGAATTGGAGTGTTAAATAATGGATTTAATCATGCCGGTGATGCAAATTAGGAGCAGAGAGAAATGCATTATTAGAGTTGCTGATCAATCATTAGTGGAGACTACCTATTTTCAAATCAACAGAGGCACCAGACCAGATTTCTTTGTAGCTGACTAAAGAGCTTTCTTTTGAGTGTGTGTCACCATACGTAAATTCCGGTAGAATGGTGAGCTACCCAACTTCACACTATTTTCAAAGACTATTTTTGATCTCTTGAGTGCTAATTTTGTCAATCATGAGGATGACGTCTATAGATGAAAACCTCCTTCTTGTAGTTTGATTTGCAGTTAGCACCATTCTCTCTTGCCAACAACAGGTCCATAGAAACACATCATCAGCAAAGGAGCGACATCAAAATCTACAAGGAAATTTGAAGAAGTTTAAGGTTTTTAAGCAACAATTCAAGGAAGAGCAAATTTTATATCTAAGTATGAAGACTTATTTACAAGAACAGAGAAAATCAAAAGATGAAAAATATTGAAGTTTATGATACAAAGACAATACAAGTTGTGAAGATCAAAGTGGTAAAGTACTTCTTTCATGGCCATGTTAATTTTATTATTGTAGTTGCAATCTTAATTAAAAAAAATTTAAATTAAAAAAAAAATATACAAAATACAAAAAGATTTGCATTTAGGATTTATTTGTTCAATAAGGCCATGGGGAAGAAAAATATATAAAGAAGTTTCAAGCGACAAGAAATAGAGGAAAAAGAGTTATAAATTGTCAAAGTTCTACGAAATTCAAGAATTTATCATCAACAGTTGAAGACCGAAGACCAAGATGAAGAAGACGAGCCGAAGGAAGACGTTTCTATTGGATGCTGTGAGAGTGGTGTTATCATCAGTGCAATCAGATGTGAAGGTGGTAAGTACTCTCATCCTTGCTATAAGTGGTTGATTTCCTTTCTTAGAGATCATCAAAAAAAGTCTTTTACTTCCCACGATTTTGTGGGGTCTCCAGAAATAATTCGGAAGGTTTCCTTCCCACCATTCAACGTGTGTAGGAGTTCTATCTTCATTCCTACCTGCACACATGTGAGACCCATAAAAAAGCTGTCTTATTGAGTGCAATTATCATAAAATCCTTTAAGTGAGGCGGAGTCGAGGCGAAATGCTTATTGGTCGTTTCTCAAACACGCGTTCTCTCATTATGGTGTGATTATTTCTCACTCAATATTTAAGAATGAGAATAAGTTCTTTGGTATTTCTAACTTCTTGTTACTAGCATGCAGAAACTCTATGTACTCATAACTCTTTGGATGCTTGGGACGCTGGAACGCTTTGAAGTTGGAGTAGGTTTTGTGGGTATACCTCTGGTAAACCCTCCCGAGACTATAACTCGGCCACTAGGGACACCTAGGGGTTTAAAGGCTTATTGCATACGCTAAATGCAATCATGATTCCTGCGACAGTGAGTTAGGATTTTTAGTTTGCTCAAGAACTAGCAAAATCCAGTGTGGGGGAATTTGATAAGTGCATATTTCACATATATTTGGTGTTAATTCCATGCTAGTATTTGATGGTTTTCTTGCAGATTATTGTGTGTTACGCGTGTTTTCTCTTATTTGTGTGTTAGAAGGTGAATAATCCAAAAAGAAGTGAATTCGAGCTTAGTTGTGCAGTGAAAGAAGCTAGCTAAGAGTGAGGAAGAGCCAAAGACCAATTGTAACTCGTTCAAATACAAGATTTCTACTTTTCATGGGGTAGAGGACGAGAAGGCGAAGCCAACGGCGAAAGAACGGAGTCATTCGGAGTTCGTATGAATAAGTTATGGGCAAAACAAGGAAAGGGGCAAAAATGGTCATTTTACAAGGGAAGTGCTATTGGCACCCTCACTTTGGATAAGGGGCATCCTAAGTAGACACCTTACAAGAGAATCAAACCCCTATACTTACCACTTGTAAAAATCACCCTAAACTGATGCAGTTTTACAAGTGGTAAGTATAGGGGTTTGATTCTCGGACTTTTTTTAAAGATTCGGTTTTTAGACAAAAAGATGGTGATTTTTATAAAACTTATAAAATAATGGAAATGCTAAAAATGATTTTTTGTGTTCAATTGAAAGAGTCTAGGATGTCGAGATTCCATCACTACTACACATACTAAATGATTATAACTATTTCCTATAATACTCTCCAAAAATTACTCAAGACGATTTAGGACAAATAATACATCTCGGAAAATAAATCTTTTCAAGCAATTAATTTTCTCAAAGAATTAACAATCTTCTTCACTATAAAATGCTAGTTTCTAACATAGAATATATAAATCAATTATCAAGCATCATAGGACACATGAAGAAAATTATTACCGTTACGAATCAAGAATAAGGACCAAGAGAATTATTATAGAAAATAATCAAAACATTATAGCACACATAGTAGGATTTCCTCCCTAATCCTAGATAGAAATTTAGCTACTCATAATTAAAAATACTAACCAATAAACAAAGAAGAAGGAATTTAAGAAGTGGTAAGTATAGGGGTTTGATTCTCTTGTAAGGTGTCTACTTAGGATGCCCCTTATCCAAAGTGAGGGTGCCAATAGCACTTCCCTTGTAAAATGACCATTTTTGCCCCTTTCCTTGTTTTGCTCATAACTTATTCATACGAACTCCGAATGACTCCGTTCTTTCGCCGTTGGCTTCGCCTTCTCGTCCTCTACCCCATGAAAAGTAGAAATCTTGTATTTGAACGAGTTACAATTGGTCTTTGGCTCTTCCTCACTCTTAGCTAGCTTCTTTCACTGCACAACTAAGCTCGAATTCACTTCTTTTTGGATTATTCACCTTCTAACACACAAATAAGAGAAAACACGCGTAACACACAATAATCTGCAAGAAAACCATCAAATACTAGCATGGAATTAACACCAAATATATGTGAAATATGCACTTATCAATTACTCCCCTTGATTTGTATTTCATTTGTGGGATCCCAAGTGGAAGTGGAAACCCGCCACCATTCGACGATAGTGAATGGATCTTAAATAGTAAATGGGAGTCGCGTTGTTCCTCGTTTATGGAATCAAATATCTCTAATGATAAAAGTCTGAAAGGAAAAGGGGTTAGATGTTCGGCATTGAAGAGTTTCCTAATGACACCCAAAAACCCTGGAGATGTAGACGACTATGATGAACTCGAAATATTGTTTATCTTATGGGTACTGGGTCAGGTCTTCTTTCCAAACTCAACTTATGTTGCTCATGTCGGTTGGTTTGAAGCATTAGAAGATCTGGATAAAGCACCAGATTATGACTAGGGGTCTACAATTTTAGGAGAACTGTACTTTGCGATGGATAAAGCGTCCACGGGCGATAAAAACATATGTGGTTTTTGGAGCATCATAAAGGTAAATATCAAAATTATTATTTTTAAATTTATGAACAAATGTGGATTATTATTTACTAAAATGATGGAGTAATTTTCAGTATTGGTGGTATATCAACTTCCGTCTTTGTAAACCAATCCTAAAAGATGAGACATATAGATTTCCAATGTTTGACATGTATACGAGGACAAACATGCAGAAGAACACTGGGTCGGAAGTCTATGGTTCCAGTTTTCTGCAGAGAGTACAACAGATGACTCGGAACCACAACAACGTAGTTGTTCTCCCTTACGATCATTATCCTCAGTATAATAAAGCGATTGGAGTACGTATTCTTGATTATTCTTCTCGTAAAGTTGTTTTTTATAGTCCAGAATCAAGAAGAGGGGTTTGGTATCTCGGAGAAAGACTGCAGTACCAACTAAGAGGTATACTTGTAAGGGAAATTTACCCGCCACCACAAATGTAAACCTCTGCATCGGATTTCTTTAGGTTGAGAGTAACCAATTGGGAGAGTTATGAACTAAATACATGGGAGGTTTTCAGTGATGCGGAGTACCAAAACTGGTACAACTAAATTGCGAAGCCTGTGATTGGGACACATAGTATGCACGTCTATGGGGTTGATTTTCCAGGGTTATCAAATTTTTCCCATAATTCAAATATCATTCCTAGCCAACCACCTCCAAAAGTGCAAGCTTCGTGTCTTATCCCAGGACGGGTGCAAGTTCTTCATATTCCTCATCAAATATGCCTCAAATTAGTTGGGAGATGCAAAGTATTACTTAGAAGGTGAGCTAACCACGATCCCCATTGTTTCCCAAAGTATGGAACGTGATTATCCTTACAACAATGTCACTGCAAGTGAGGATGAAATGCGAAAAAAACTCAACGATCTGCACTGGATTATAAGACAATTACAAGCGATGCACTTGGAAACAGTCCGTAATTGGCATACAAACACAATGTATAGAATATATCCAACTCCACCGCCAACTGCAAATGATTACGTGACAAATGCAAATGATTATGTGCGGCAGTCACATTCTTCCGATTCTAACACATTATCATGGCACGAAAGCCCAGAAAATAACATATCAGCATTGCACGAAAGTGAAGAAACAATGGTGCGAGAGACACAACACATCCCATTCTTCACCACAAATTGTGCCTGTATCTCAGCCTCAGGCATATCGGATTGAACCTAGGCGCATTTCATCTTCATTCTCGCCCTACAACCCAAATGTGGCATACAACCTAAATGTTCCATACGACCAAAGTGAATGCTACACACCAGGACCACCATAACCACAAATCTCTTATATGCTTGGAGGACCGAGTTATTTAGTTTGATACTGCACTCCCCCTTAGTCAGTACTCCATCTCACATGGAAACCACTCCCCCTTACATAATGATCCTAAAACCATATGTATTTGTAGTGTGAACTACAATTAATTCTCCCCTTTTTGTTAATAAAATTGGCAAAGGTACAAGAACGGGATCCTAATGAAATTTCCGTAAGAGACATTTCATGACCAAAGGTAAATATTCTATCATCTTGTTTAGATGCAATCATAAATCCTAGGCTAAATGCATTCATCAAGGAGGTTATAAATATACAAGATAACCCCTAAAAATTCCACAGCGGCACTCCCCACAAAGATTAAGAAATTAAGCGCAAGTTCAAAAGAACTATCCCCCATAAGATGTCATTACCAAAGGAACAACAATAGCGACCTTAATTTCAATAGAAAATAAGGATTTATTTAGACTCAACAAATTGCATACAAGTATGAATTTGGAATCCAAAATATTCAATCATATTAACCAAAGCGAACCCTGATTAATTTTACTAAATATGCTGAACACAAGTAAACTTATGGACACTTAATTTATCGATTAGATTATTCACAAGAGAACTCATAAATATTCTAACCGGATTACACAATTAAACTAATCACAAAGTAATCAATTCAATTGTCCACACTCGACATGAGAAAAATCTATGGAGTGGTAACTAAATAATCACACAAGATGATTGATTTAGTTCATTTGGGCTCTACATAAGAAATTATGGAACCCCGACTAAGATTATCATACAAAATGACAACCTTAATTGTTCATGTACTCAACATGAGAGAACTCATGGAATACAAACTAAATAACCACACAAGTTGATTAGTTTAGTTCTTAATGCTCAACATATAACATCTCATGGAACAACCAACCATGCCAATAATAGTCTACTTAGTTGTATCGTGCTCAACATGAGATACACAATGGAGCCTTCACGGTAATACATAATAATATGGAACAATTAAGCTATATACAGTGGATAACAAAATACAAGGACATATTCTATTTTTCCATCACAAAGTGACATAATATACTTTATCCATGAATCACAAAAGATTTTAACCTATCTTACGTCAATAGTTGACAATATAGGCTTAACTTTTGTGTTTTTCCAAAAGTTCATTCATTCCTTTATCAATATTTGCATACCAATACGTGAACGACTTTACTTTTGACAAAATATGGGACAATTAAGTTCACGGACGTAAACACACATATCCCATCAAAATATTGCAATATATAAAACTAAAAAGATTAATACTGCAACCATCATCTTCCAAACCAGTTTAGAATTAAAACCAATAAATCTAAAAACAAGAAGATGAAATCATTGGATATAGCTATGTGTAATCACAATCATTGCTATTCCAAAACACTAGTTATTCTTCTAAATAAAACAGAAAACATAGAAGATTTAATAAATTTTAAAAGAAATCAGAGTTCATTAAGAACCTCATATATTTCAATGAAGCCATCAAAGAAGGTATCGATGATTTCCTTTATTCTCTTGACCGTAGACACACCATGTTCGTGAGTTAGACCACTAACTTTGCGATCAACCACCCGATCAAGCTGTCTAGCTTTGGCACAGTCCATGATAAGCTTCTTTTGATTCTGTATCAGAATTTTCTTATTAGAAAGAATTCTGGCCTGACCATCTAGAAGTTGGTTTATTTGCAATTGAATATTTGTAAACTTGACCCTTGAATCGTTCTGAAAACGAGTTAAATCCTTGATAGAATCATCAATACAGGAGTTGTGATCCTTTCTTTCAAGCATCTTCTTTAGAACCATCTCCTGAATCGACTTACATTCCTGATTATCTTCCTCCATATCACGACGCGCAATTTCTTGAGATTTTGCAGAATTCTCCATAGAGTTCTAAGTTAGGGACAATCACAATATAGACAAGGTATATATGTATTCGTCAACGAGAGTACAAAAAATCTGTTTTTTAAAAACCCTAGAGATATACAAGAGGAGGACGCGGACGTTTGCGGACTGTCCCAAAAGAAACAAACTGAAATGATATACAGCATACTTGAGTATTTCTCAATCTTTCTCCTTGTACCTCTCAAGTTAGAAACAAGGAAACAAATACATGGAATCAGGTGATTAGGTGGAAACAAGTTCCACTACGATTGTTGAGAAAGATGTTGTACATATCATTAGACTGTTTGATTTTTGTGCTCTTCTCCTTTCTTCGGTTAACCTATGTCCCTGAAGAATATGGCATGGCGTTTTTCACATATTTGTCAGATGATTTTCTCTGAGAACTAAATCTATGACCTCTAGCAATAGGTTCAGGAGAATCAGAATAGATAGGAATCCATTTTCTAGATTTAAATTTATCAGAAACATCCTTATAAGTACAGGAAATGTTCTTATTAATACTGCAAAAAGAATTGCCAGAAAGAACTTTATCCATGTGATGATATCTAGAATAGAGATCATTCTCAAAAGGTTTCTAATTTCTTGTGGGCCTACGATTCACTGCTTTAGTCGACTGACTATCTGTTCCATTGACAGTGAAAAAAATCAAATTACGAAGCTTAGAAATTTGTTTTCTTCTTGCAAAACAATGGATAACGTAGTGGTTCTGTTTCCCACAAAAAGTATAGGTTTGTAGAGGAGAAGCAATACCTGGCATCTGTTTAGACTCCATAGCCTTACGAGAAGATTGCAAGTTATGTAAACTTTTCTTGACACAATCTTCTTATGGAGAAAATTTCTTCGTAAATGGTAATTCCTGAGAATTAGTCACAAAAGAATTTCTCCTTAGGACAGAGTTTTCCTTTTCCAAGGATTTACATTGTTCATGGGCTAGAGTAAGAGATGTACAAAGTTTCTATTTTTCAGCACGAAGTCTGTTGAGATCTGATGAATGAGTCTCGATCAAACGTTTTTCTCTAATGGAGTCCTCTTTAACAACTTCCTCAAGAGTACTAATCTTTTCCTGTTGTAGAGTTGTTTCTTGTAGTAGTTTCTCAATGTTCTTAGAGAATGAGTTTATGATATGATAGAGATCACGTTCTCGATTAAGAGACTTTTCAAATTCAACAATGAGCTGATCATGATTATTAAAATCAATATCTTCAGTTGTATGTTTAGAAATTATGGTGAGTTGATAGGTGTAGAATACACCGTATTTATTATCTAGTATTTATGCTTTCTTTGCTATTTTTCGTGTGAATTATGTATCTTATGTGTGAATTTGAGTTAATAGGTGCTTTGGAGTCGCACGGAGGAAAAGAAGGAGAAACTACTCATTTAGAGCGAAAAGGACAAAGTCGTCATTTCAGGGGCAAATACTATTTGGAGCCCAACCAAGGTTAAGGGGCAACTCTTTTTGGAGAAGTGTTAAAAGATAGCCAGCAATGGTTAGGGGGATGCTAGATGTGTGGCCCTTATCAAGGAGACCGGACATTGACTATAACCCTACCTCTACAACACTAAATCGAGAAACTCTTCTCATTATTCATTCTTTACACCTGAAACTGAGAGAAGGGTTCGATCTGTGAAGATGTTGTTTTTGAGATAAAATTCGATAAATTAGAGCAATGGTGATGGGTTTCACGGAAGTAATATTGAGTCTATCATCAGCTCAATTAGTTGTTGTTGGCAGTTGTTTAACTACCAGGAATCGAAGAAAAACAAGGAGGGGTGTAAATCTGTTGTATCCTAACAAGGCTTGAAAGCCATGACGTGAAAGAAGACTGAGCTTCCTACTATTCAAAATGGTGATTTGCTATCGATTTTGGGTGAATAATGGAGGAGAATGAAGAGTAATCCAGAAGTAAGAGTTGTAGGAACAATGGGTTTGATATGCTATGAATCGAGATGTTTTAGAGTTTTGAATTTATGGGTTTATGTTAGAATCGTATTATGCAGGGAAGGGTTTTATTTGTGTGGCCTTCAAAGTGCAACCAGTGTAAAGACATTTTCAGTTTGCAAGTTGCACAACAACTGTTTGATAAATTATTTAAACCACCATCTTGGCTTCGTCAGTGTATTCTGTGAGCTTTGTGGGCAATTTTGAGAGGTTAAGAACTAATTCGAGTATTCATATATTGGCCAAGAGAACTGGGTGAGCCTTGAGTTCGAAATTGATAAGGTTTTGAAGAAGTTTACAAGTCATGAAACAGCAGCAAGAAGAGGGCCTGTTCTTGTTGTTCACTGCACTAGTTCACGCCGTCGACAATCCATGGTTCAAGGATCATCTGCAAGGGTTCTGTGGGATTGAAGGAGACGTATTTGGAAGGGTGAGACTTGATTCATAGGCTTGGAAGGACAAGGAACCTCAGGATAGATTCTTAGCCGAGCTCTCTGCCATTGTTACGAAGCACTGAATGAGATAGTGCAAGAGTTATGGTTTGGCTGAATCTGTCAAGTAGTTGTTGCAAATGTTGCAGCTAGATATTGCAGTTAGAGCAATTGGGTATGTTGTTTTGCTGTCAGGGAAAGCAGCCATGAAGCTGCCACTACTGTCATTGGCCATGGGAAGGCTGAGTTGGAGGTGATTGTTGGTTGTGCTGTCATACATGACGAGATAGAAGTGTGAATGAGCTCGAGAAATAAACGGGAGCAGTAAAGGACAAGTCTGATGGAGTCGCAGTTGCAGTGGATACACAGAGTTGGTGGTTAGGTTGCGGCAATTGAAACTGGTGGTCTGGCGCTGTTAGATGGTTCAGGTGCTGGTATTGAGAAGTGCTGCAATGGGTTGTTGGTATGAAGAGTAGGAGAAGAACATGAGCAGATGGGATTTGAGCTATAAGGACATGAGTCGAGGTTGAGACAAGAATAGTTGGTGGACTGGTGCAGCCACAGACTTATCGCAGTCATAGATGGGGGTAATGGTGTTAGCTTGGAGTTGTAGCTACAGCTGGTAGGTGTGGTAGAAGCTGAGATGTTGCAGGGAGAGATCATTAATAGTTGGAGTTAGTAGCTTCCAAAATATGGTATGATGTGACCGCATTTGTCTAAGCAAGGAAAACTGGCTAAGCTGGAGGTGAAGCATCTAAGGTGGTCGCTGTAATGGGTATGCGGTTGGTTCTGTGAGGTTGAAAAAAAAAGAGAAATTAAGATGGTAGTGTAATTGCAGCTAGTGATGCTGTTGGATGTGCTGGTGAGATGAGTTGCAACTGCATTTGCAATTGAACAGCAGCTGGATGATGATGTGAATAGGGGTTCTGGTGGAATGCATTACAAAGTGAATGTAGATGGTAGAAGGTTGGCCTGAGATGGAGTTTAGTATGGAGTTCATGTTGTGGATTGATATATGGTGGTGATTCAGTTAGGCAGGTGGTATATGGCTGTGGTTAGCAAACAAGTCTGTTGATGTGCTAAGAAGAAGTAAGAAGAATTGGGAACATGTGCATGGAGTGAGGTTGTAATCAACAGAGCTGGTGGTGTTTGAAGTTGAAGCTGGTTATGAGCTGCAGCTGCAGCTTGAGATAGGATGGTGAAAGCAAATGGAGACTGAACAAAAATGCAAAAATTGTGCAAAACGCAGCGAGAATGGTGAGCCGGTAGTACTAGTTCTGTTTGCCGGATTTCAGAACTTGAAGCATTAATCGCAATATTTCAGTGAATCACGAGGGGGTATGAGTCGGATGTAAGGTTCGGCGACTGGATATATGAGCTACGGGTCACGCTTTTGGGTGCGTTTTCCCAAGTTAAGAAGTTTTGGGTTGGTTGGTTTTTGTGAATGTATGAATTAAAGAGAAGGAGAGATGAGTTGTTGGGGGTATACACCTACTGGTGATAGTTTCAGATGGAAAAAGTGGCCTGAGTCAATTTTTCGGCGATCGGATTCCGGCGTCGGTGACCGGATTCCGGTGATGACGTCAGCAATCCGGCGACCAGTTTTGGACCCCAAATTTTCCAGAGACTTATTTTCACTCATGGGCTTCGTGGACGAATTCGAGACGGATTTTGAGAACTTGACCTCCTTTTGGGAGAAACATATAAAAGAGAGAACTTTTATCTTTTATCATTTATATATCTCTTCTACTACTTTTTTTCTAGGGTTTAGAAACATGTTAGGGTTTCTCTTCCTTCTTGTTATGAACTCCATTAATATGAGTACTTAAATTTTATTATTGGTTATGGAATAGTTGGATTTCACAAAGCATGATTCTTTGATTCAATATATTAGTTTTGTCTCATATTTATTGTTTACAATTCTCTGAAAATATTGTTATATGATTTGAATGATTATTTAGTCGAGTCGCGAATCGATTGAGTTTGCTTTCATCTCTATTGCTAGATTAGGGTTATTATACGCAAAAGTGATAATTCCTGATATTTAGTAGCATAAATATGATTATAGTTTGTAGTGATATATTCTTATGATCATATGTGAATCGTAACCTTTGTTAAATTGAATTAGTGCGCTTTCCACGTTCAATTGCTTTGATTGGCCTGTTTTCATAAAACTTAATGCATCTAGGGAATTAAACTTGATTAGTGCTTTTACACGTTAGGTTGGTCTCTTAGATAGAATTCATACTCGCATCTTTTAATGTGTTTGTTGATGACAAAAGGAGATTTGCGGGATATTCTTGCGATCAAGGTATTCTAGGGCCATTGATAAAAGTTGAGATTAAATATCAATTCTAGTTATTATGACAAGAGCATGATAGTGAATGAAAACGAAATCCTTAACCAATATCTCTTCCATTTGAGTTATTTGTTTATTTCTTTGTTTGCTTTTACTTTTATTATTTGCATAAAAATCAGAAAACTCCCGATAATTTATATAGGAAACCAAAACATATTGACAACCTATACCTCTCTGTGGGATCGATCCTTTCTTGCCATTGCTATATTTATATTTTGAGTAGTAAGAAAGTGAAATTATATTTTTGACGCATACGACAAGCATCATGAGTTCCTTTTCAGCTTCTGCCAAAGTGTCACATGCCTCATGAGAGGGAGAAATGTCATTATCACATTGAACATTCTTTCTACCTCGGGATTCAGAAGAATCAACTAAGGAATAATCCTTTGAGGTGTTTCCAAGACACTTAACATGGTCAAAATCTTTAGGAGACATTTTGGTACGCGCAACAGAGATTTCGTCCACAAATTCAGATTGCCACAAACACATACTTGTAAGGTCTTTAAAGTCTTTGCATGCTCTGATACCAATTTAAAATGCGGGGGTCTAACAACATCACCCAATATTTAGATTAGCAATCTATATGGACAACTCCGAGTTGTTTTCTAGAGCATCAACAAGACTCAATCAATAGAAAATATCTCAAGGAGTTATTATCTCAATCTCTCGATTTGATTTACTAAAGCAAATAAGATTCGCGATTCTAATCAAAGAGAGATAACTTGGATGGTACCAAAGACCAATATCCAAGTGTCAATTGATTTAAATAAACAACCAATAAGGTTGGATATTCTAATCAATTGAACAGCGCACAACCTGTATTATTTCAATTATATAACAAAATATAATGCGGAATAGAAATAACAGAGACACCAGAATTTTGATAACAAAGAAACCTCAAATGCAGAAAACCCCCGGGACCTAGTACAGATTAAACATACACTGTATTAAGCCTCTACAGACACTAGCCTACTCCAAATTAACTTCGGCCTGGACTGTAGTTGAACCCCAACCAATCTCACACTGATCCAAGTTACAGTTATGATCCTACGCCTCTGATCCCAGCAGGATATTACGCACTTGATTCCCTTAGATGATCTCATCCACAACCAAGAGTTGCTACGACCCAAAGTAGAAGACTTTATCAAACAAATCTGTCTCACACAGAAAAGTCTACAGGTAATAGATAAATTCGTCTCCCACGAATAAACCTATGAGTTTTGTTCCGTCTTTTGATAAATCAAGGTGAACAGGAACCAATCGATAAAACCAAACTTATATTCCTGAAGAACATCTCAGTTTCATAAATCACCTCACAATAAACTTAATCGATGCAGCGAAGAAGATTATTGAGGAATCACAAACAATGATACGAAGATGTTTATGACCACTTTTATCTTGCCTATCAGAGATAGAAATCTCAAGCCAATTATTACAATTGTACTCATATGATAGAAATGGCAAGATCAGATCACACAACTATAATATAAGTAGTATTGGTATGGCTTCACAATCCCAATGAAGTCTTTAAGTCGTTAACCCGAATTTAGAGAGAAAACTCAAGGGTTAATCGATATCGACTCTATCTTAGAGAAAACTAGTATCACATAAGAAAAGTGTGTGGGGATTAGTTTTTCCAATAACTAGAGTTCCCCTTATATAGTCTTTCAAATCAGGGTTTGTAATCAATGTTATCTTAGTAACAAAGCATTCAATATTCACCGCTATATAAAAACCTGATTAGATACAAGCTAATATCTCTCAACCGTTAGATCGAAAACTTAGTTTCCATACACACATGTACTTGACGTTTTTGGGTTTGTGTAACCGTACCCAAACGTTTACAATGGTTGGTTCAATATTAGTCAACCAAATGGTTAGTCAAATGATAAATTTCATATCAACCATATTCTTTTTCACCATAACTAGTCCAAATGACTCAAATGAACTAGTTAGAGAGTTGTTCAATTGCTATGAGATCTCAAGTGCTACAAGAGACACAATTGAATCAAAAACGATGTGATTCACTTGAATCATTAATCATGAACTATAAAGACACGGTTTGCAAAATGATCCCTTAGTAATTTAAGAATAAGTTCATGAACAACGTTTTCAGACATAACTTCTTGAGTTCGCAGACTCAAGCTAACCGGTTGAAGTTAATAACCTCCAATATAATTTCTCGGAATGAGAACTTCTGTCAGTTCGCGGACTGGGTTCGCGGACTGCACCTGAGCTTCAACTTCAACGGATATTCTCGGGTTCGAGAACTTACGCCAGTTTGCGGACTGGGTTTCTGCTCACGTTTCGGTTCCACTTGATCAACAAAGTTCGCAAACTTCGGTTCAACTGTTAAGGACTTATACATATATGTGTAGCCACAACAATGTTTATATCCCTCAATGGTTATATAGTCTAAACTCTCATTTCAATCATTGAAACATTCTCAGAGGACGTCATATGGCTGTTTTCACGAACTAGTTTTCGTCAGAGCGATTTCCAAAGTGATTGGAACATAACATGACTTTCGTCACTAGGAAAAGATGAACTTGGCTAAAGCGAAAGCTTTACCAACACACATTTCGAGAAATAGATAAGCGAGATATACTCAGCTCGAAATGTCACATGTGCATATTCTTAGTCTATATAGTAAAACAACTTTTGTCTCAAGATAAGAGATAGAGTAGATAAACTTTTGAGTGATAGATAAGTTCAAGTCTCCACATACCTTTTAGTCGATGAAGATCCACTGGTTCCTTGAGTAGTCCTCCATCTTGTATGATGATCTCCATGTAGTTCTTGAGCTCAACTACACTTTCTATCCTAGTTCGGGACCTTAGCTATAGTAGAATAGAAATCAAGACTATATAGTTTTGATCACTAAGATTGACAAACATGGTTAAGATAAAAACACATGCGAGTTTGACCGAGCAGTGCTCTAACAGTTAGTCAATCAAATCAATATGAAAACTATAGATAAACCACAATATCTAGTTTCCCACCAACGAGTTGCGCTAGAGCTTCTCAATCCCAAAGAATACTTTAAATTGAGCAACCGTAAGGGATTTCACCTAATTAGATTAATCTCCTCTCCGATATGCGACTTCACCAGTAAAAGTACAACCGAGGAAGTTTACTATCATGAAGGATTAGTTTTATATAAACTCAAAGTATTTATAGACAAGGAAGTTTGGACACCATGGAATTTCCAAAACCGAAAATTTTCTCAAGATATTTTTCTATATTAACCAAAATTCGATTTTCATAATTCCTGTGAATGCACTATCCAAAAATAATGATCGAAATCTCCTTGGAAAATCCTCAACTAGGAAATGCACATTACTAATTCTCATTTTTCATATATAATTAAAAGATTCTTAACTTATTTAAATTCGATCTTGGGATTTACTTCCTTCTTAGATGTTAAGGAATATCTTTGAACAATAAAAGAATACATATTAATGTGTGTGTTCAAAGTGTGTCGACATCTTACTCTTGCAAGTCATTTTTCATACTTGCTCACTTCAAATCGATTAACCACACTTCCAAACAAGTTTAGAATTGGTTCATCTGACTTTGAAGAACTATATGATTGATCAAGTACCACTCAATCACAAACCATGGGTGTACGGTTCTACCAAAACAATTTTTGGTTACCTCCATGTGAGTACTGTGCATAGTTACACTAGCTTACCAAAGATACGACTGACTAGGTACTAGTATCGGTTCCCACATATATTTGGTATCTAACTTGTATGCACAACACATGTCCATAGGATCGGTTCCCCCTTGCCTAAAAATGTGTTGTACATGTTCATAGGATCGGTTCCCCTTTCTTCTATAAACCTTGATGCACCTCATACAAGGATCGGTTCCCCCTTGTGATGTACTGCACCTGTTCATACGATCGGTTCCCCTTTCCAAAATTTGGTCAGACACTCACAAACCCGATCATACCCCAGGTGAATACTTAAGATAGGTTTCACTAATAAAAGTCATAGCAATACATAAGTCAGGCCTCATGTGAATAGTTTTACCAAGAACACAACCAAGTCATGAGAGGTTATACTAATCACATATATTGGTCGTTCATATGATTTGCAATGAAGAACAATCCCAATAACACCTGGAGATTTCTGTTTCGGTTCACAACACATATCATGAACTTACTTCATTAGAACACATGTAAACATTTTTCCCTGAGATGAAATCCTCACCTCATACCCATACATAATCACAATAGCATTCATACGATTATGTTGATGTCTCATATACAAAGTTTAATGGTTAAGCAAGAAACTTCATATTGTATTCCTTAATACTATGCCTATCTAGAGTGTTCATGCTTCGCAGTTTTGTGTTTTCAATATGCACGACTTGAAAGATACGTTAGGGAATGAAATAGTTCAAGTCAAATATCACTAACCTTAAGTGGAAGGATGATGTTGTGGTTATAGCTCCGTACTTCTTCACTTCTTCAAGTCTTCGCAATACTTGTAATGTCTCACCCTAATACTTTCAATCTAACCTATACGAAGTTGGATCTAGTACATTTAAACCAAGCGACTCTTAAATGAGTTTTGGCTCACTAAAATATGACAACCAAACTTGACATACCAACGCTTGGTGAGTTCAACCGAGCTATGCTCTAACAATCTCCCCCTTTGTCAATTTTAGTGACAAAACTCTTACAATCATATGGATAAACAAATTACAATAATTCATTACACATACGCTTGATTCCAGAATTCAACAGCACATAACATTCATTAATTCAATCCTTAATATGCCGTTGTTGACATCATAATAATAAAGCTCGTACTCTCCCTAAAGGTGATATAGGTAGATTTTCAATCCGCGTGTGCGTCTTTGTTATCACAATGATATGTTACTCCCCCTTAGTCTGTGCTTTTCCTCATTCCTTATATAAACGTTTCAAGCACCATTGTCCTCTTCCCTAGTGACACCAATCAACATAAAATTGATATCAGCATCACCTGTTTACTCCATATATTTCTCCCCCATTTGTCACAAAAATGACAAAGAAACGAAAAAAAAAAAAAAGGACAACACGAAAAGGATCTTACAAATCTCAAAAATAGACTTGCAACCTGTTGAGTCAAGCACGAGGGTTTTACATACTATTTTTGATAACCAGTATCAAAACAGAAACTACAGAGTAATTAAGTTTTGATATGTTATCATGGAAATAATTGCCCGAAGAAATTTTCCCAACTAGTTTAGCAAACCAAAAATCAACTAAGCAACTTAGTTCCTTTGCTAAACCGATTGTATAAATACAACCGCTTCATTCAATAAGACCAAAACAAAGATAAACTCCATTTTTCTCATCAGGTTCTAATTATCCATATAACTTAGACCTTTAGATTTTAAACAAGCCAAATACTAGGTTAGTTAACTAGCATTTCCTTGTTTAGGCATTCGGCTAGACTTGAATAACCGAAACCTCCACTTTGATAAGTCTAACTAAGATCAGAATTAACTTAGCTTAGCTTATCCGGAATTCAATTGGACTAAACAACTCATCCCGTCAATATATTCATTCGTTAAGCCATAAATAATTCATACAAACCAATAAATCAACTTGCATAATTATTCACCTCAACCGGAAGCAATTGAAACAACATATATCATTAAAGTTCCACTATTGCACCGAAATTTTGTAAGCCTAAACAATTGATACCACATAATAAAGCAAAATAACAATTGTTTTACTTAACTGGAAGCAATTGAAATATCATAAACATTAAAGAACCGCAATTGTACCAAACTTTCGTAAGCCTAAACGATTGATACCACACAAAAAAGCAAGATAACAATATTTTTACTTAACCGGAAACAATTGAATCACACATACATAATGGAATAAACACATCAATTGTACCAAAATTTTCATTTAAGAAAAATCAATATATATATCAAATAAAAATAGGCTTTTCTTAAAACAGGAAAAAAATTAACTAACAAGATTGTTACCTCAATTTCACATCCAAATTCTCCAATATGATTGCATCTTCTTCTTCCAGGGATAATTGATATCGAAATACCATTATGTTGTCATTCTTATGTCAAAAACAAAAGAATAACAACAACCAACCTTTACCAGAGAAAGGTTGAAAATCGGTTTTAACAATTGCAGGCAAAAGTTGAAAAACGTCGAAACACATATGATTTTATGCTAAACCAAATCGATTCAACATATTATGACTTTTTCACACATTGTTTCTACAGGAAACCCTCATGATCCTTTGATAAAGCCTACCAACATGGGCTAGAACTTAATCTTGTTAAATCAAAAAGTCACCCAAACCATAAGGGTTCACAACATATTATGAGATCGAATATGAAAGTAATAAAACGGAAATCAAACATCCTATAATCATACATAGAAAATAAATAAAGCATTAAAGTAACGGATATGTAAATCAAAAACTATCACAAGAAAAAATTAATAACTTTATTCATAATAGACTTATACAATCAATGAAAGAAATCAAAAACTGATGTCTATTTTTCCTTTCTCAATTCTCGTGAAGATTGCTTTCAAAAGATGGATTCAAATTCTTCTGAGCACTCCCCTTTTCAGTAGATGATTTCTTCATTTCAAACAGTTGGGAATGAATTAGCTAATGCTTCTTTTGAATCATTTATCATCAACTCATGATATCTAATGCAACCTTTAACAGAGAGAATATGTTTTCTTAGAGAATCTTGAGAATTATCATGAATAGAAACATCATGGGTTACAGTCATAACAGATGCACAAAGTGCTAAGTCTCAAGAAATGTCTTTTCTTCAGTAGAATTATCCATAGAAATCCAAAGTCTTCTCCCAGGCAAGTATAAGATATAAAGGATCTGAGAATATACATAATTTTTGGTTTAAGAAAACCGAAACTATATTTTCCAAAAATAGAAAATATATCTATTATTTTTCACAGACAGAATCACTTGCCCGGATATATGCTTCCTCACAAACAGAATTTTGGGCAACAAGTGAGGATGCATATTCCAACATAATAAGTGTGTTTTGAGGTGAGAATTATTCCCACCATAGTGAACAATAACACCCTTAGGATGACTTATAAACACAATATATTTTGTTTCTTTCTGTTCTTTCATTCTCTTGTAATTGCAAGAGTTTGCAATCTCCTTTTGAGATTTTATAAACTTACCAGTCTTCAAAATCTTTATCCCTTTACGAAGAGCCTTGATAAATTTATTTCGAAGGAGAGTTTGAGTATGATTATCTCTTCTGCATGAAGATCTTATCATATTGTCAGGGAACCTAGTTTCTAATCCTTTCGGTTTTTCATCCGATTTCTCTTGTTCATATTTCACCATACTGGTTTTATCTGAAAGATTTTGAAAAGGTTTTCAAGAACCAAGCTTAACATTTTATTCTCCTTAATTTCCAACTCACATTTTTCTAAGAGTTGTTTAGACTCACTGTATTCATTCTCATTAGATTTGTCAAGAAGTGCATCATATTCAGATATTTCACTAGTGGAAAATAGAGATTTCGCGACCGTCAGAACAGGTCATAGATACGAGTTAAATGACTTTTTTTAACAGTCTCGGTAAGGGTCGTTGATAAAGCGTTTTATTTTTGAACGACCATAAGCCGTGGGTCGCGGAACAACGACCGATTCTAGTAGTCCATGATTTACGTCCTGGTGCACCAGTCGTAGATATAAATTTTAATATAAAAAAATAGATTCAGTGTAGATTCAGAATTGGCTGAATGCCTGCACTGAATCTGAATGAGCTGAAATAAATCTGAGTGAGATTAAAATGAAGTTCAAATTACAATGAAATGGAACTTGGATTCATAACTGGCCATTTCTTTAAAATTAATAATTGTATGCAATTCATCAGTTGGACAGATGGATAAAAACCCATAAGAAGAAGAAAAGAAAAACCAATACAAGTCTCATTGGTTGTAATGTTTCTTAAAGAATAACAAACTAGAAAATCCTGAATATCCACAACTTGGTACTCTGCTCTTTTCCCAGATTGGATAGATGCAGTAAACATAGGAAATTAAAGAACACCTGTGGAATTGCAATTAACTGCTCATTTGAGATTGATAGCAAGAGAATGACAGTGCTCTAGTCACACTATGAATTCATTAATAACTTGTACTCAAAGGAGAAGCAATGTCACCTTGGATTAACAAGTAAGCAAAATTCTTGTACCGCTGCATTGTCATAGAAGTCTTGAACCCCCAAGGCTAATTAATAACTTGTACTCAAAGGAGAAGCAATATCACCTTGGATTAACAAGTAAGAAAAATTCTTGTACCGCTGCATTGATAGATGTCATGAACCCCCAAGGCTCTCCGTAGGGGCTACCAATCCTATGCAAACACAAATCGCACTTGTCAACACAAAATACATGCATTAACTGCTCATTTGAGATTGATAGCAAGAGAATGACAGTTCTCTAGTCACATTATGAATTCATTAATAACTAGTGCTCTTAATCAAGGAGAAGCAATGTCACCTTGGATTAACAGGTAACCAAAATTCTTGTATCGCTGCATTGCCATAGAAGTTCTGAACCCCCAAGGCTCTCAACCAAATCCTGTGAAAACACAAATGGCAATTGTCAACTAAAAATACATGCAATGGGACCAGCTCAACTCAGTAGTGCACGAGTCTTACCAAAATGTGTAACACGAGTCAGTCTCTTTGTTTTCTCAGTCATTCACCATCAATTGCTTGCCTCTGCAGTATTTAATGTTAACAACATTGTTAGCTTACACTTAACAAGTAACTCGTAATACATAAATACTATTTAGTCCCCAAAATTATTTGTACTAGTAGTGATATATATGTTGCACTAGCTGCTTTGACTCTTCATAAGAGATGAAATAACTATAGAATTGTTGAACCGGAAACATAAAAGAGACGACGGATATTAAATAAAATTAACAAAATCATGGCTACTTCACAACTTTGCAATATCTACCTACCATGAGATTATAATCCAGGAACAAAACAAATCCCCAATAATATGACTATAAATGGACAACAAATGGACAAGGAAATGCATGCTTAGAAGAAACAAACGCTGGTTCACAAGGAAATGCAACTTATGTACTCCAATAAGCTGGTTCACTAGAAAAAAGAAATAAATTGCATTTCAATGTGAAGTCCAGCCAGCTTTATCGGTATAGTATGATCAAATAAACATAAATGACGAAACTACTTTGGTTTAATATAAAAAAGAAAGAAAGTGCAATAGTAGTTTAATATAAAAAGGAACACAGGCAAGCATACGTAGTGTTCCCAAGAACATAAATGACGAAACTACTTTGGTTTTCTCTTAATTTGCAGCATACTTGAGCTACACAATTAAACAATTTCTTCAATAATATCATCAAACATGTCTAGTGTTAGGTATGGTATGCTTATAGTGTTAGCTATGCTTCGTCATGCACACACCAACCCCTATTTCTGATCCATTATCTCAATCATCGTGATATCTTTCTCTAAGAGGAGTGATATACGCAATAATGAGTTGGTAGACTACTTAAGATTCCAAGTTTCACATATAAGGCTCACTATATTATAATTTTATACCAATCCCTTCGAAATGAGTTCAAAACTATTAATCAGAATACCCTGAATACATGAGCTCAAAACTAATAATCAGAATACCCTGAATATTTAACAATCAACAACACTTCGAAATGAGTAGACGAGAAATGAAATGAAATTGGACCGGGAAATATTCGGAATCATTATCAACATATAGATCATAACAAATTATATCGTATACACTTTGAATTAGCAGTACCAGGACAATTCTTCATTACTGAGTCTTAAATGAATTCTACAACATCTCATTGTTACAATTCTAACAAGCTTTTGCTATGACAATATCCAGTTACAACTTAGTAGGCAAGTATAAACAGAGAATTCATAGAGTAATAAAAGATGAAAATAAAGGATAAATTTATATGCTTGTAGAACAGAACATTCAAAAATGAACCCAAATCTAATGCAAAAGCACTAAGCAAAATAAAAAATCTATACCCATGTACGTTAACTTCTTTATCTCCAATTCAACAGCCACCTACAAAACACAACCATAAACAATCCGTGAACTGAGATTCTAAAAAAAAAAAGTTAAAAAAGGAGCCTTCCATTAACTCTGCAACTCTGTTGGAATTAGAATACTCCTAAAACCCATCATGAAGAAATATCAGAATACTCCTAAAACCCATCATGAAGAAAAAAAAAACAAAATAACTCGCCTCACAAAATAGACAAGAAATTTAACGAGAAATAACTGATACATATTTTATTTCATAACCACCACCACACCATCATCACCAGGAATCACAATAGGATCCGGTTAAAGTAAACCGCAACCCTAATCAAGAAAAAGAACACCTAATCGAAATTATTACCATGAAAATCAACAGGTTTGCAAATTTACCCTAACCTTAACCCTAATATTAAAAATTAAATTCTTGTAATTGAAGATGATGAAGAAGAATTAATCATAACTACCCAATCAATCGCGAGAAGGATTGAAAGCATAGACCACCATTGAAATCTGATTGTTTTTTAGTGGGTATTGACTTCTAATACACCTTCCGGATCTGGAGACATTTTAGAAGAAAACGTTGGAGGTCGTTTGAGAGAAAATAACGAAAGAGGTGAAATAGGAAGTCAATGAGCAGACTCGATCTCCATTGAACATACAGAGAGAAGAAAAAAAACCATTATTTGCTCTGTGAAAGAGGTGAGAGGGTGATAGAGATAAAAGAGATAAGGTTCTCTCGATTGAGAGGAAATTAATGAAAGAGGCGAAAGAGAAAGAAATATAAATAAAGAGATAAAAGGATAAGGTTCTCTCGGTTTTAATGCCGAGAGGAGATCACAGTCGTAGGTGAATCATCAGCCTCAATCCCTAGGAAATCTAACCACGAAACATCTAAGGTCAGCAGTCGCGGCATCCGTAGTTGAAGGGGATTAATACGGTAATAAAATTTTGTTATAGAACGACCGTTTTTAGGGATCTGGGAATTTTTCCGTGTTTTTTTTTTAATCAGAAACTGTCTTGACTGGTCCACGGTCAATTGACCGCCATTTGAGGGTCGGGGATGTGGGTGGTTAAAACTCCATTTTCCACTAGTGTTTCTTCATTGGATTCTTCCTCCGGAATTCCATCAAGAGTGGTGACATAATCCTTGTTGCACTTCTGGGTTCTTATGATGGGATAATGTTTTTCCATATGTCCGAAACTTCGGCACTTGAAGCATTTAACTTCATTTTTACCCTTTTTATGAAAAATCGGAACTGTATCAGAAACATGTTTATCAATAGATAAGATGTTCTTAATTCGTTACGCTAGAAGCACAATTGTTGAGTCAAGCTCTTTTTCAACATAAACCTTGTTCTTTAGGAAATATTTCTAAGTTTGATTCTTCAGCAGAATTTATTTATAAAAGATCTTTATCTTTCCTATAAGAGAGCTTCGAGAAAGTGTAGAATTATCGTTTTCCTATATTAAAACATGTTTCTTAGACTCGTATCTGGATGTCAACGATATGATAATTTTGCATATTATTTCTTTTTCAGGTATAACCTTTCCAAGGGAAAAAGATGCATTAACAATCTCAGAAATTTTAGAATTAAACTCCTCAAAAGTGTCGTTATCATCCATCTTGAGATGTTCCCATTCAGATAAAAGGGAAAGAAGTCTGGCTTCTTTTTTCAGACTTATCTCCTTCGAACACAGTCTCAAGTGTATACCATGCTTCTTTAGAAGTCCTGCAAGCCAGTACATGATGTAAAAGATCATGACTAACTACATGTATGATGGCATTCATCCCAATAGAACTATGTATTGCACTAATCCTTTCCTCGAGAGTGTAATCCGCTAGGCGTTTAAACATTGTTTCCGAATAATTCATCGGTTGTTGATATCCGTCTTCGATTAATAAAAAAATATTAAAATCTCGGGATTGAAGAATGGATTTCATAAAAGATTTCCATTGTGGATAGTTAGTCCCATCAAATCTTGGCGGTACGTTAACTGAATCATGCGATAAATTCATTTCATATAGGATAGATCGTACCAAAGACAGATTGTTAGATCCTTTCGTGTTTTCCTTCCCTGATACCAATTGAAAAGGCGAGGGTACCCAAATATACCTCAAGCTAAAAAATTTCCTTCCTATAAGTCCTTTCTCTGAAAGTGATTGTCTAGGTACTGAGTCGAGACACTACAACTAATCGGTTCACACTTTGTGTGATCGTCTATGGATACGATATCGAGACAATACAACAACAAAGTATGTTTACTTGATACAAAGGTTTAGACTTAAACAAACACAATAGGATTCACGTATCAAGTAAATAGGAATTAACGTTTGTGCAATTTACTTTAATTATAATAAAATAATTATAATGAAGAAATATAAAGTAAACGACACAACAAGATTTTGTTAACGAGGAAACCGAAAATGCATAAAAATCCCAGGACCTTGTACAAAATTGAATACTCAGGATTAAGCCACTATACAAAATAAACAAACTTCGTATAGTTGAGACCAAGCAACTAAACCTATAGTTCACCTAGTTCCATATGTATTCCCACGCCTCCAACCTATAAACAAGTCACGTACTTGGACCAATTCCTTTGGTTCGTATTCCAAACAGTAAAGGAACAACAAATATGTTTGGTATCAACTCTCTTCAACCAAGTGATATGAGTTGCGCAAAGGCTCTTCTGTTTATTTTAACATAAACTTCTTTGCCAGGTTCCAAGATCTATCTTATGTTCAATCACCAAAAGGCAATCGTTAAGATTTTGCTATCAACACACTTAATCCAAAGAATTGTGTTGATGCCGATCTTCTCAATTAATCAATCCAATCTACCACAAGGATAAACCGTTTATTAATTGGATTCTCTATTACCCAAACAAGTATTTTTCACACCAAAGATTATAAAACCAAGTCAGAAATCTTTTATCTCTTCTTTTTTTTTCAAATCTTCTTAGATCTTCAATAAACACATGCACACAACTACTTGAACATCTTGTGATCAATCACACACAGAACGGAGTTTGTTAACAATGGATTATCACAAGATCATCTTTAGATATAACAACAGTCTAAATATCCCAGTCGAAACCTTGAACTAGTTTGAGTTAATCTTGTATCAGAAGAGAAGATTCTCAAGCATAAAAAAACTAGGTGCAATCAAAGTTCAACCACCGTTAGTCAATCAAATCAATATGAAAACTAAAGATAAACTGCAATATCTAGTTTCCCACCAACGGGTCGTGCTAGAGCTTCTAAATACCAAAGAATACTTTAAATTGAGCGGCCGTAAGAGATTTCACCTAATTAGATTATTCTCCTCTCCGATAGGAGGATTCACCAGTAACAGTACCACAAAGGAAGTTTACTGTCACAAAGGATTAGTTTGCTAGAAATGCAAACTCAAATTATTTATAGACAAGGAAGTTTGGACACCAAGGAATTTCCAAAACCGAAAATATTCTCAAGATATTTTTCCATATTAACCCAAATTCGGTTTTCATAATTCATGTGAATGCACTGTCCAAATATAATGATCGAAATCTCCTTGGAAAATCTTTAACTAGCAAATACACATTACTACTTCGTATTTTCCATATATAATTAAAAACCTTAATTAAAAGATACTTAAATTATTTAAATTCGATCTTGGGATTTACTTCCTTCTTAGCTGTTAAGGAATGTATTTGAACAATAAAAGAATACACATTAATGCGCGTGTTCAAAGTGTGTTGACATCTTACTCTTGCAAGTCCTTTTTCATAATTTCTCACTTGAAACCGATTTACCACACTTCCAAACAAGTTTAGAATTGGTCCATCTGACTTTCAAGAACTATGTGATTGATCAAGTACCACTCAATCACAAACCATGGGTGTACGGTTCTACCAAAACAAGTTTCGGTTCTACCTCCATGTGAGTACTATGCATAGTTCCACTAGCTTACCAAAGATACGGCTCACTAGGTGCTAGGATCGGTTCCCCACATATATTTGGTATCTAACTTGTATGCACTGCACATGACCATAGGATCGGTTCCCCCTTGCCTAAAAACGTGTTGCACATGTTCATAGGATCCGTTCCCTTTTCTTCTATAAACCTTGCTGCACCTCATACAAGGATCGGTTCCCCCTTGTGATATACTTTACCTCTTCATACGATCGGTTCCCCTTTCCCAAATTTTTCCAGACACTCACAAACCCGATCATACCCCAGGTGAATACTTAAGATCGGTTTCACTAATAAAAGTCATACCAATACATAAGTCAGGCCTCATGTGAATAGTTTTACAAAGAACACAACCAAGTCATGAGCAGTTATACTAATCACAAATATTGGTCGTTTCATAAGATTTGCAATGAAGAACAATCCCAATAACACCTGGCGATTTCCTTTTCGGTTCACAGCACATATCATGAACTTACTTCCTTAGAACACATGTAAATATTGTTCCCTGGGATGAAATCCTCACCTCATACCCAAACATAATCACAATAGCATTCATATGATTATGTTGATGTCTCATATACAAAGTTTAATGGTTAAGCAATAAACTTCATATTGTATTCCTTAATACTATGTCTATCTAGAATGTTCATGCTTCACATTTTTGTGTTTTCAATATGCACGACTTGAAAGATACGTTAGGGAATGAAACAGTTCAAGTAAAATATCATTAACCTCAAGTGGAAGGATGATGTTGTGCTTGTAGATCCGTACTTCTTCACTTCTTCAAGTCTTCTCAATACTTGTAATGTCTCACCCTAATACTTTCAAGCTAACCTATACGAAGTTGACTATAGTACATTTAAATCAAGAGACACTTAAATGAGTTTTGGCTCACTAAAATATGACAACCAAACTTGACATACCAACGCTTGGTGGGTTCAACCGAGCTATGCTCTAACAAATTTGGTTTAAAGTCTTCAATTGAGTTGAAGCTACTCTTAGTTGGTGTGTTATCAGCCAAGGCAATCAATTGCAATTGTACCTTAATCGGTGGGATACCTTTTAGGGCTCAACTACATTCCAGTCCGAAGTTAATTGGTAGTAGGATAGTGTTTGTGGCTGCTTAATACAGTTTGGTATTCAATCTGGACTAGGTCCCCGGGTTTTTCTGCCTTTGGGGTTTCCTCATTCACAAAACTTCTGGTATTTGTGTTATTTATTTTTCTGGATTATATTGTTTATCTTTATAACTGAAATATCACAGGTTGTGCTTTGATCAATCATAGTAGAGACATCCGACCTAGTTTGTTGGATATGACTTGATTGATTCTTGGACATTAGTCTTTTGTACCGTCCAAGTTATTCTTTGTGATTAGGTTCACATATTTGATTATGTAAATGTTATAATCGCATATACAAAGATATAACTCAAGATAATATTCCTTAATTGAGTTTAACTCTCGGAGTTGTATTGAATTTTTCCATACAGTTTTCCTAAGAAAAAAGTGGTGGTGTATTTTGGTACCCCCGTATTTTCATATTTGACTTTGTAGTCCTTAAAGACTCGTATTACATTCACAAAAGAAACGTGGCTGAGGAACATATTTGAATTCATGCAGTCACCTGACTCGATTGTTCTGGGTTTAATAATCCTTTATGTGTGTTTAGAAATTCGGTACAAAACCAAAATCCAGATAAAATTAGTTGATGATATCAACCTTTTTAGAAATTTTGTACAAAACCATAATCCGGATAAACTAGTTGATGATATCAACTTTATAAGTCTCATAAAGAGCCCTAAAAACACAAAAATCCACCATGTGGCAGTATTAATATTTTTTTTCTTAAATCTGCAGTTTAATATTATGCTTGCATAAAACTTGTTTATGATAGATACCAGAGTTATGATTTTAATGCTTGTTTTCTATAATACTTATACAGATGAGTTAGCATCCATAAATCTTCAAAAGTTGTACTCTTTTTCCTTACTTTTAGGGTTTTGTCCCATATGGTTTTGCCTGATAATATTTTAACGAGGCAATATCTTGTTGACGTTAAGTTTTGATTAGAAATGTTGATATTGTGCTATTTTCCTTCGTCTATGTATTTTTTTTCCATTGGGTTTTTAATTGAAAGGTTTGAGTAAGATAATTTATTCAACATGATTGTCATCCAGGGGGGGCTTGTATCGATTTCAGCTATTTGGTGGATTCCCATCATTAACTAGGTCATTTTATTAGACCTAATCAAAACAACAAAGCTATTAATAATTTGGATGCCATTCTGACCCAATAAGAGAAGCTAACGATCCAAGACATAAGTCCTTAGTGTATTTATGTAGCATGAAGACTTGAGAACACTGTTAACATAAGACTTATGTCTTTGACATAAGCCCGTACAAAATAATAAAAGACTTTGTTAACTAGCAATTTTCTTCATGAAAGCACAACAATCTGCTGCTTTCAAGAAATTATTCATCAAAATTGGGAAGTCAAGACTAAAATATTTGCAAGACAAGTATCAGTTGGAGAACTTATCAAGGGGAGCGCAATCATCAAAGGCACATTTAGTAGAATTATCGCATTGTACTCTTTTTTCCTTCGTCAAGTTTTTGTCCCATTGGGTTTTCCTTATCAAGGTTTTAATGAGGCATCATTTGCGCATCAATCACTACTTTATACGTTCTATATACTCTTTTTCTTCGCCTAGGTTTTTCCTTTTGGGTTTTCCCAACAAGGTTTTAATGAGACGACAATGTTAAGTAGTGTGGTGTCATCCAACGGGGAGTGTTATAAAAATAAAAATGTAGAGGATTTACACCACACTTGCACCCCCTCTTCACAACAATCCTTTCACCTCCTTTTCACCTCTTCACTTCACCCATTACTTTGTAACCACCACCAACACTAGTAGTACTGGATGCATGCCCCTTAATTCCATTGTAAACACTCTTCTTTACACCATATAAATAAAAAGCATTTTCTCTGTAATAAACATATCTAATGAGAATTCTCTTCTTCTTTTCTCTTTACTTCCTATGTATAATTTTAGTTTATAATAACACAAAACCGACCGTGTTTGAGGTTTTTTTTTTCTTATTTCCCCCCCTCATAGAACCACCAATTTACACATAATCAATGACATTTGCATATTAAAACCCCTACGGAAGCTCCTTGGTATATTTCAGAAATGATTGCAGAAATTGAACAAAGAATGCGACAAATTACTTTTTGCGCTATGCAATACAATTATAGAGAAGGAAACCAAGCAGCAGACGGTCTAGCAAACTATGTGGCAAATGGTAGCTAAGCGGGAAACTACTTAACCACAATATGGGATCAGTCATATTCGCCTTTTATTAACCAGATTTTCTCAAGTGACTCTATGGAAATTACATTCCCTAGTGTAATAAAAAAATTTGACAAATAAACAAAATTCCCTTAAGTGACTCTATGGGAATCACATTCCCTAGTATAATTAGGTAGATCCGCATTTTTCCCTAGTGTAATAACAATTTAGTTTCTTTTATATAAGTCTCATGCTTCAAATTAAAAAAAAAAAAGACATTTGCACAATTTTGAAATTATTTCCCTAATGAAGGTATTGCAATCGCCAATGTTCATTTTAAGATAAACAATATTAACCAAAGTTTTTTTTAGAGATATTTTGTAAAAGGGTCGTTTATAGCCTAATTATGGTTTGAGTCGTAGAGCATGTTTTTAATGCAATAGGTCAGAGTCTAACGTTGACCAGTTAAGCATCGTCAAAAACATATTGTTCTATCGTCCTTTTCCGTCATCTTCCATTTCTTTTTCATTTTTAGATATCTTGTTTTCATTTCCCATTAGTTTCTGTTAAAGCCTTTGCTCTGCCTTTGTCAAATATCTATTCTTCTTCGAGCGAATTCTCCCTTCTATATCTCTTCATAAAGGGGATCTTCATCTTGAAATCTCTTCCTTGTAGTATCATATTTCTAATTTTTTAAATCATCAGTGGTGATCATATCATAATAGTGAATGTACTCTCCATTGGACCATTAAGATAAATACTTATCACTGATCCACAATACGAACAAAGTAATTGCATCATAAAGCTAGGTGGAAAATGGGTAGAATCGAACTCTTGTTTGTCTAGCTTCCATTGAATTTCTGTTGCTTATCCGGTCCCAAGGTATTCAAATAACCATTCTTAATAATGGGTCTAAAGATCGGAGAGAGTAAATGGAAAGGAGTTCAGGTATGATGAATTTTCGGGTAATCATCCAGAGAAAAATCAACCCGTTATGATAGCACATGATTACTAATGGAAATTGGAAAGCTTATAATGATTGGGTATTTCAGTTTATGCTCCCAGTTTCTTTTTATGTTTGATAGATAATAGTTGGTGGCTGTTTTAAGCATTTCCTTTCGTGGTGGAAGATTGGAAAGCTTATTATGATCGGGTATTTCAGTTTATGCTCCCAGTTTCTTTTTGTTTGATAGATAATAGTTGGTGGCTGTTTTAAGCATTTCCTTTCGTGGGGTTTGTTGATTTTTTGGATCATTATGAGTGTTATGATCTTTAGGTTTAATGAAAAAGAGACGGAAAGAGTTAGGATATTTTTTTGCATATAACATGTTGGATGAAATGTGTCTGTGTACCTGGTTAAGGTTTTAGAAAGAGTTAGGATATGTTGTCATTTAATTGTATCATAAGGATATTTTAGTAAAAATAAGACGGCCAATATTACTCTTCGATCCTATCACATCAAACGTATGTTATACAATCCAGATTCTAATTAGGCCGTAAACTTGAGACACTTTTACAAAAATTTTTTTTTTAAGTATTACTTTTTCCGTTCCATTTTAGATGACGTTTTTGTAGTTTTAAGATTCTTAACCGGAAATAAACCACATAATAAATCTTAAGATTCTTAAAAAAAAATAAAAATAGATCTTAAGATTCTTAACCAAAGTAACTTGCCTCTTTTTGAAACGGACAATAGCCTATACGAAAGTATCATAACAAAATAGAACCCCACCCCAACTAAGAAAAAAAAAAGGAGAAGCAGTACCATTAGCCGATTGGGATCACTATCATCTTCATCTTCGTCAAGAATCTCATGAATTCTCAATTGGAAGGAGTTATTGCCACAGCAGCAAGCTTTTGCAAATTCAACTTCACAACAGTATCAGCGAACATTTTTGTATCATCCCCAGTATTTCCTTCCGGTATGTCGACAATATAAGACTCCAAAACAACAGTATATACGTTACCTTCATTTGTAATGAACTCTTTCACCGACGTAACTGATAGATAATTGTTTAACCTGTGTTCACCACCAATAACTCTAAAACTCAGTATATGTTTTTCATCATCTAATATCTCTAACCTTTCGGTACTCGTTGACGCCGGAAGACCAGATATAACAGTTAATTCCCGTATGCTTCCTACACTTCTTCCATCACCTCTAGTAATTTTGCAACTATTAATGAAGTGTTTGTAACTTTGAGGATTATCAAAACTCCTGATAACAGGCCATACAGCACCAACCGGAGCCTCTATACGTTGCGTCATTAACGATGTGCACCTGTGACCTTGATCGCCCGATTCATGGTACGTCTCTATATGTGATTCGAGCTCTTCGAATTCTTCATTAGTAAGACCATATAGTGGTGTTTGATTTGAGTCCATCAGTAATGGATTTTTTGATGCTTTATAATATATACTTGAAATGTACAGTGAAGTAGAGATATGATTATCAAGATTCAGGGAGGAAGTAAGAGAGAAAGTTGAATGATGTGGGTTTATTGTGTTTGGAAGGGGAGAGGATTTTTTTTTTTTTTTTTTTTTATGTTTGGAAGTTTTTTTTTTGTTATTTTAGGACGGTTATGCCCTTATTTTTCCATTACTATACCCATTTATCTGGTGGCATATTTGTCTTGTTCTTATAGAATAGTCAAACTATTAACATATGGTGACCCTCGAGAGAGTGAGAAAATATAAGGGCAAATAATATACTCCCTCGTGGTAGTTTAGATTCTAAACGAAGGATTTTTTTTGTCCTAAAATACTTGTTATATTTCATATTTTATCATAATTTGTGAGAAAAATTAGGAACTTTCAATACTAACCTAGGGTATTTGTGGGAAAAAAATTTATTTTCTTTATGTTTCTTAATTTTTGTGCAAAATCCTATTTAGGCATCTAAAGATTCTAAACTAGGACGGAGAGAGTAGCAGGGACAGATTCCGTGGAATTTCTTGCCGCACTGAAGAAACAAAAATTCGATTCTCTATGATACAAATATCTGGAGATTAGAGTGCTTCTACACACTAATGTATTTCACGCCACTAATATTGGGAAAAATCCACGAGAGGCGACTGGGCGTATTGTCTGTGCCAATTGTCATTTAGCTAATAAGCCTGTGGATATTGAGGTTCCACAAGCGATACTTCCTGATACCGTATTTGAAGCAGTTGTAAGAATCCCTTATGATATGCAACTGAAACAGGTTCTTGCTAATGGTAAAAAGGGGGTTTGAATGTAGGGGCTGTTCTTATTTTGCCTGAGGGATTCGAATTAGCCCCCTCAGATCGTATTTCTCCCGAAATGAAAGAAAAGATGGGCAATCTTTCTTTTCAGAGTTATCGTCCCACAAAAAAATATATTCTTGTGATAGGTCATGTTCCAAGTCAGAAATATAGTGAAATCACCTTTCCTATTCTTTCCCCAGACCCCGCTATTAAAAAAGACGTTCACTTCTTAAAATATCCTATATATGTAGGCGGGAACAGAGGTAGGGGTCAGATTTATCCCGATGGGAGTAAGAGTAACAATACAGTCTATAATGCTACATCAGCAGGTATAGTAAGTAAAATTGTACGTAAAGAAAAAGGGGGATATGAAATAAGCATAGCAGATACGTCAGACGGTCACCAAGTGGTCGATATTATACCCCCAGGACCGGAACTTCTTGTGTCCGAAGGAGAATCTATCAATCTTGATCAGCCACTAACAAGTAATCCCAACGTGGGTGGATTTGGTCAGGGAGACGCAGAAATAGTACTTCAAGATCCATCACGTGTCCAAGGCCTTTTGTTCTTCTTGGCATCTGTTATTCTGGCACAAATATTTTTGGTTTTGAAAAAGAAACAATTCGAGAAGGTTCAATTGTCTGAAATGAATTTTTAGGTCCACGTATTTATTAACACACACATAAATTTAATAAAAACCAAATTCTTGTTGATCGATGTAATTATGTATGGTTAAAAATAGTATTTAGTTTACTTGCTTTGATGCTACTGTTTGTTTTTATACCAGATATTGGGAAGTATTTAGCTTTTACTTTTAACGCTAGTAATAGACTAGCATTATATTGTGAAGAACGCGTTATTTGACGTGAATCCAACTCCCTTTTTCAATCCAAATAGGAGTTGCATTACTATCTCACTATTGTCAAATTTGAAATGCCACGAAATAAATGAAATCAAAAGTATGCTATTCCATATAGAAAAAGGGAATCAAATTCGAATAGGAGTAGATAATCGACATAAGTGGTAGGAGAATATAAAGCAAGGAATAAATGAAAGGAAAACCTATTTATCATAGGAGGGATTCTTTATCTTTCTAATCTTCGACACAAGAAAAGGGTTAAAATTTCTTTTCTTGTGTCGAAAGAAAAATTCTTCTTAATCCCCTTATGCCTAAAAAGTAAAAAGTACTATTCCCTTTTTCTAAGTTTATCGGAACCTCGCCGCTTTGGATTTCTAAAAAGTAGTGGACAAGAAAAAGGGGGTGGAGTATGGAGTAGCTCGTTGAGTAACTCGAACTTCTTCAATGAACTTCTAAAAAACAAAAAAAAAAACTTTGATGAGATAATAAAATAAATAGAGTAAGCTTCTATTAGTATAGAAATTCTTTGGATGATGTCTCATCTATAGGAATCCATATTATGTATGTCATTCAGAAACTAGATTCATTCCCGTTCTTTTTTACTATTTCGGACGAATACATACTATGTAGGAACATGTATTATGAATCCAATCAATAGAGTTAATTCTCCAAAAGAATCATCTTAAAAAAAGAGCGATTTGAAACATCGGAGCAATATTTATGCGAATAGAATAGTATGTTTGTATTAACTGTAAACTTTTTTGTTATGAAATAAATAAAAATCTCGTTGGAAAAGTAAGAGCTCAACGGGGCCTTACCCCTTTTGTTTTAATTCGAGGGGTAAGGCCCCGTTGAGCTCTTACTGTCTACAACTCAGTTCATACTATATATTACAGGGATGAACCCAACCCTAATATGAACCGTAAAAGAAAACACCTATTGAACCGATCACAGGAATACCGGCTACAATACCTATCAACCAAAGAGGAATCCTTCCAGTAGTATCGGCCATTTACCCCACTTCCCTCCACATTTCATCAAGTGGTCATGCTAGAGACATAAACAACCATGGATAATTTTGAGATGAGATCCTTCCGAGTGGGATATAGAGAATTCGCACTATTCTCTCTCTTTTTCTTAATTGAAGAAATAATTGGAAAATAAAACAGCAAGTACAAAAATGAGTAATAACCCCAAGAAAGACTGGTACGATTCAATTCAACATTTTGTTCGTTCGGGTTTGATTGTGTCATAGCTCTATAATTCAATTCGGGTTAGGTTTATCGTTGGATGAACTGCATTGCTGATATTGACCCCAAAAAAAGAAACGTTAGGTACAGCTAGTCCGTGAATAGCTAACCATCGCACTGTAAAAATTGGATAGGTTCGATCTATAGTCATTGGGGCCTCCTAAAAGGATCTACTAAATTCATCGAGTTGTGCCAAAGGATCAAAACGGCCAGTTATTAATGGAATTCCTTGTCGACTCTCTGTAAAATACTCGTTTGGCCGAGGGCTTCCAAACACATCGTAAGCTAAACCCGTGCTGACGAATAACCAACCCGCAATGAATAGGGAAGGTATAGTAATGCTATGAATGACCCAGTATTGAATACTGGTAATAATATCGGTATGTGTTTACAAAATGAATTTCAGATGATTTTTGTTATTTTGTACATCCGTGCAAAAGATAAGAGTTAATTATCTGTATTAGAAATGATAAACAACATTAATAAAAATGAAAACTAATATGTTTTGCATTCGAGAAGGTAAATTTGCATTTGTACGGAGAAAAATTTGCACTTACACAAGATACCAAAACTCATTTTAGATTTAGAAACAAGAGCACAAGATAAGAGTCAATCATTGACATGAGAAAATGAAAAAACAAATCTTTGCATTAAAGAGTGCAAATATTTATGGATTTTAAAACTTTTCTTTCTAGAAATACATTCTCGGATTCTCTAGTGCAAAGAAACACTATCTCTCTTATATTTTATTTGTTTTTTTTCTATTTCTCATGTCAATGTTTGGTTCTTATCTTACGTATAAGTGCACAAAATAACATTTTTTTTTATATAAGATCGTTATATAAATTTGGGGTATTAAAAAATATCCAGATATATCTCCATCACGGATCAGAAAATGCACTGTAGTTCATAGAGTCTTCACTCTTGACCCTATTTGACTGCTTTTGATCGAAATTCGCTTGTAAAACGGTGCCCAAAAAATCTCCCCATAGTGCTTGTTCTAACGAGAGGCAGAGATTTGAACAACAAACGAATTAAGGAAAAATAATATTAAACGAGCCAAGTCCACAAAAACAAACAATTCTGGCATGAAATAATTCAAAAAGGTGTATGAAAGAATTCAACAACCATTTGGGACCATTAATATAAAGATGATTGAAAAACTAAACAATTGCAACTTGGGGTCTTGGACTTTGAAGGCGATGCACTTTTTCCTCAAGTGGAAAAATATAGGAAAAACTAAATCAATAATTAATTTCCTCAAGGGGAAAGCTTAGATGGATAGCTTGTAATTAGCCGACGTTATTTCTGTTATCAAGGCCATCCATATCTTCTATTTATTGTATCACAAGATGTTAACCACGTGCATGAATCAATGGCTCATATTTCATCAATGGATTATAAACAATCTAGAGGTTGGGAGTACTGTAATTAAGTCACAGATTGATGTATACAATCCATCACAGATTAATTACTTTTTATGCCCTCGGTTCATTTATGTAATGTTTGACAGAAAAAATAATCTCAAGGGTTAAAAAAGGATGTTTAATTATTATATTGTGAAAATACAATGATACCCTCACTATCATTTAAGTTTGTTCTTACAAAAGCAAAAAAATGGGGGGGAAAATGGTCAAAAAAATTTGCAGCTTCACCCACCAACAGTAAGGGTGGTTGGATTTATATAGTAGAATAGATTCAAAATTGAGTCTTCTTAACTTGTATTGTACTAGCCCTTAACCCGTGCTGTAACGGCACGGGCCATGATGTTGGTTCAATTTTGACATATCGTATAATTTGTGTCCCAAAATTATCAACTCCTTATGATTTAATATGTGTTTATCATAAAAATAGTTGGGATTTTCCTCTCTTTTTTTCTTTAATATTTTACCGCCGGAGATTTGCTCAAACGAAAGAAATATAATCTTAACTTACAGACATTTTTTTATTTAGATTTATTGCTTATAATGAGATAATGCTCTACATGAACATGGAAGTTTAAATATTTTTTGGAAATATGTCATCAGCAACGCTCATCTCAGTGAAATCAACTAATCAATATCGTTAATAAAAGTCTCCACATGCTCCTATTTCGCTCAAGCCGACTCATCTATCATGGTCATGTTGTCGATCCTCCAAATAGGCAGAGAATAGTATTTTTTTTGCATCGAAAAAATGATACAAACTATCCAATGTGACATGATTTTCCTGTAATTTTTCAACACCCATTAGATGACAATGTTTAAAATGTGTACCCATTACCTTTTCGAATGGATTGTATATATGCGAACCTCTGCCATTAAATCTTCAACAAAGTATTATGCCCAGCAATTCGTCTTAACAAAGGCTTTGGTAACTTCAAAAGTCTTGGACATTTTTTCACTTCCGTATGTTCCTACCTTCACTTGGAATACAATCTGGCGACACATTACCTCATAAATAACCTTGAACACATATTGTACTCCCTGATCCTATTTTAAACTAATAGGTTGTCAATAGATCCTTTACCAAAAGTTGACATATTCTACGTTGAATATTTATAAAAAAAAATTTATGGTATTATGGATCGTTGCTTTTTAATATTGTAGTTTTCAAAATTGGCCTCTTCAAGTACCACGGCTTTCTAAGTTTATATATCTTGTTTGTTTTTAACATTTTAGTTAGCCATATTATGTTTGTTACTAACTTTAAACTTGATGTCATCTTCTATTGTGAACTTTATGTGATTTCAGAATCGAAATAGTTATACCTCTTTCATTCGTATCAAGTAATCCGTTGTATATCCCAACAATTTTTCTACAACAATTCCTTTCTTTTGCCGTTTCCGGACCATCAGTAGTCATTATTGTCAAACGCAATATGTCTAATATTTGTTGATGTTATGTATTTGGAATGTTCATTTTTCTTAAATAAATAGATTGTGGAAAAACTAAAAAAAAAAAAAAGAACATAAGTATTACATCGGGTCTAAGTTACTATATCCAAAATACTACGGACACTACTTCTGGTGCCTTGTTTCCTCAAATTACTCATTGCATTCTAGACAGTACATGCAACACAAATCATTTGCGAAGTGAGCTATTTGCGCAAGTGTGGTCAATGTATCCCTTTCCTGTAATAATAATAACAACACGTCAATTTTTTTCAAGGCATCCAGTTGTAAATGGTATGAATCTAATAGATTTGAATAGTACCTCAGTCTTAGATATCACCTTCTTTTCACATAACATAGCAATTGAGGAAGGACAAATCTTGACCACTCTTTACATAGGCAGAGTTAGCCAAACTATGTTTTGCAATTGTCTTATGTGAAAATTATTATTAATCCATATTTTAGTCAGCTCCTGTCGAAGCCGCTCTAGTTAGTCTTATTGAAAGTTAATCTTAAATTTTTGACCTTATCTCTTGACCAAATTATCGAAGTATTCTCAGTCATGTTCTGCTTTGTGTGATCTACCCATCTGTATATACTCTACCTTCTAACCCACTGAATGAAACATATACATATTGATCCGTAATTTGATATTGTTGTTTTGTCATCAAGAGGTCACATGATTTGAGAATGTAAAATATAAAAAATATTCTATAAACATCGGAGGAGAAATTTAGATTTATGATTTAGAGTTTTTTATGATGATTTTGATGAACAAACATAATTTTCAAACAAATATTTTAGAATGCAAATACATTTTCCCCGTCAATAAGGTTTTATATCGGGAATTGAGTGAAAGTTGTTATCTTTGTAGGTAGTTGTCGCGAAACAACTCGACATTGATGGTCTTTCAGAAAAAAGAATGTAATAGTACTTGGGAGAGCGATAATGTTGTCTTACGCGGGTACACCAATTGCCTTTATATAATACGGGTGATCGAATAGTCATGATCATATTGTCTTATACGTTCCGGTATCATCCTCGAAATATTTGGTTTTTGTCCTTATCAATCGTGTTAAAAACAACCAATTACATCTTTCATAATACAATATTGCATGTTTTGTGAAGATTATTTTTTTACTTGGTCAATAAAAGAACTATTAATTGGGGGATATGGGAATTAATTGGGGGATATGAATTACTTCCCCCAACCCATGGTGTGTGCTAAGGGGTGACTTTTGGTTATGAATATACTAAAATACCCTTCCCTCAAAATAAAATAAAAAAACTTAAAATCAAAAAACAAAATCATATCCCCCATTTCCATCTCCACTTCTTCCCTCAAAATAAAAATTAAAAACTTAAAATCAAAAATCTAAATCATATCCCTCATTTCCATCTCCACTTCTTATTAATCTTATTTAGGGGTAGTGTTTTGAAACCCAAATATTCTCCATTCCCTTTCAAATTCTAAACTCTCCCCACTCTATATCAAATTCTCTTCACCTCACTTTGGAAACGAATTTTTTTTTTATTCGGAAGTGATGAAGATCATGCTGAAAGTGATGATGACCATGCCGGAATTGATTCTCGAGCATGCCGGAACATGATACCGGCATGTGGTCTTCATCAATTCCGATGGTTTTCATCACTTCCTTTTTGAATTTTTTTCCTGGTTTTAAAAATCTTGGTACCGGCATGGTCGTTGATATGAAGACCATGCCAAGATTTTTTTCCCTGGATAGTTTTCATATTTATTTCCTATGCGGAAAAACAATACCGCATGGTCTTCATATCAACCGATCATGCCGTACACCAAGCTTTTTAAAGCCGGAAAATTCAAAATGGAAGTGAGGAATACCATGCCGGAATTGATGAAGACCATATGCCGGAACACTGTACCGGCATACCCGATAATTTCCTATCAATGCCGGGTAGTCAAGTGAAAAAAATCAACATTCGGATACTTTTCATTACTTCGCATAGGTATTTAAGCAAAATACTATCAATAGAACAGTCTATGCACGTAGCGAAAAAGCTATTACCATGCCGGTACCTGTTCAAAACCAGAAAAAAATCAACATTCGGAAGATCAAAACCAGGGAAAAAATCGTAACGAGAGGGCGTAGTATTTTTCCAAACAATTTATGAACATTTGGCTACGCCCCCCCGAACCCCCCCGGATAGTGGCAAACAATTTATGAACATTTCCAACAATTTCCACCATGAGTTTTTGGTTGAATACCATGCCCGCACCAAGCTTTTTCAGCTGCAACAATGGTGGATTCAAAGAAAAAAAAATCAATTTTTCAACCTCTTATTATCAGTAATTCTCTCATCACAATCATCTTCCCATTTTCAAAAAAAGAAATTCCTCTCAAATATTTTTTTCCCTCCTTCTACTCTCACCCAAACACAAATAAAAATACACACTAATTTATCCCCCAAATACTTAACATTTTACTAATTATACTTAATCACTAATCCTAATTAGTGGGGGCTAGATTAGGAATTAAAAAAAATTACATAGGGGGTCACCCAGAATTGCTATTGGGACACCTATTTTGTCCCGTAGCTATATCCCCCAATTAATTCCCATATCCCCCAATTAATTCTTCCAATAAAACTCACTAAAAAGCAAAAATTATATTATTATACACTACTATTACCAACACCCACCACTATAAAAACCATCCACCGCCACTATTTCTTCCACCAATAGTAATGTTACCGCCTCCACCATTCACAAACACCCGCCACCGCTTATACTAACTTTACTTCCACTACCACCATTAGAATTAATATAGTTTTTAGTAAAATTATTTATTAATAAAATTATGTATTTATGTTAGATTATTAAAGGGACATTTATAATAGAAATTTAATTAATCATTACGAACAATCAATGAGACACTAATTAATAAAAGGTTTAAAAATGATTAAGTTGAACAAACCCCAGCGGTAAATTTATCTTTGCCAAGGACAAATCCTGACCACTATTTACCAAAACAAATCGATAATAAATAATTTCATATGTTCTGATCTTGATTCGTGTCGTTCGTTTAGTTATTACATAACATGGCAATTGATTGCACCAATTTTTTAAAATGAACATGTCTTTTATCGATTTTATTTTAACCTTAGAATGATCAACCACGTTTTATACTTTATAATATAACGTTACACATTTTGTGGGGTTACAAAATTAGCATAATATGTTTTTGTTCACCAATACCCGCCACCACCATAAAACCATATGAATCCACTTTTTTTATCCACCACCACCTAGTGGCGTAGCCAAGGGTTGACTAACCTGGCTCTAACCTCTTAAATTTTTAATAACTACATAAATTTTTTAGTTTATTTTATAAATAGTACTTTGTCCATATATATTTAGAAGGATTAATTGGGGGATACTAAAACTAATTTGGGGCATGAATAGTAATGTTAGTGTTCATACCGGCATGTAAATTATTTTTTCCGTCGTTTAAAAACCATGCTGGTATGAACAGTAACATTACTATTTCATATCCCCCAATTGCATGTTCTATACTTATGGTTTAGTCAACCAAAGTTTACATGTTTCTCTTAAAAAAAATAGGCCTCCCCAATGTCAATTTTTGACTCCACCACTGCCACCATCACTGCCGCCCATCCCATGAACGTTGTTGGACACAATTATAATTTTCAATCACAAATGTCATGTATGAGGTTTATATTAAACAAAATTTCTTCAATTGATTAGTTTCATATTTTTTTTCCGTGTATATATTATTTTTTGTATTGCAATCAATTTTATTTTAACATTAAAAAATCATGATTTATACGATATAGTACCAAAGATAACATGGGTACATGATCCAACTACAATCATGAAATTATTGTCTTGTATGATATCATCCCTGAAATATATGGTATCTTCCTTTATCAAAAGTTTTAAAAACAACCAACCACATCTTCTACACTACGATGTTATCGATGTTGTAACGACAACATAAAATTAATATTGTCCATCTCTATTCACCAGCATTCACCGTCACTACTTCTTTCACCGCAAACCAGGGGCGGAGCCAATATTTTGAGGAGAGAGGGAGAAAAAATTCTTGGCAAGTTGGATACATGTGAAAAATGGACTTTGTATCCCATTTTACGATAAAAGAACAAAAATAAATATAATTGTGCTTGGCTCCGCTCTTAGCCATCACTAATCTTTCGGCCTCCACCTCATCTACTACTCATTGTCGCAGAAAATGTCTATTGATATTATTTATCAAAATTACTTATTAATAGAAATAAATATTATAATTAATTAAAAAAATATTTATAATTAAAAAATAATTAGTCATTTATTATGAGAAATTAGTGAAACACTAATTAATAAAACACTTTACAATGAATATATTATTTATTATGTGCAATTAGTGAAACACTAATTAATAAAACAATTATGATATTTAAGTTGAACAAACCACCATTATTGATTTATTTTTTCTATTAATTACAACCAAGGTGGAACACTGGTTAGAGGCCACTCTTATGACACAATAATAAGTCATGAGTTCAAACCTGCCCGTTATAATTTTTGAAATTTCATATCTTGACTTAAGTCTTCATTTTTCATTCATAATATTGGAATTAATGCCACGTGTGCGAGTTGTAGGAGGTGGTCAGGAGAATCACAACCCTTGATTTATCTTCTTTCTAGACAAATCTGGACCATCACTTACATAAGCAAACTTAGCCTAGCTTTGTTTTGTATCTTAGATCAGTATACAAATTAAGAAAGATTAAAATATTAGTTTTTCTATATTAGGTATTGAAATCCTTACTTGGAAATGAAATGTTAATGTTAATGTTTCTAGAAAGGTTACTTCTAGTTTTACCCTTCTAAAATTTAAATGTTGTTTCACATAACTATTTCACATAAATTTTCCTAGCGAATTTAGGGGCAAGGAAAAAGGATTTAGGGGCCAACAATAAGACAAAAAAGGTCACCCAAACCTAAATTGAGTCACCCCTTATCCTAATTTTTTCGTAATGGCAAAATTGCCCTTCAATAATCGGTAGTTAAACATGAATTCGGTAGTTACTTTACATTTAGTTATTGTTAGACAATTTTATTTTATTTTTGTTCTTCGCGAATTTTAGTTCTACCATAATCGGTAGATACAAATCTATATTATCTACCGATTATGGAAGATGTTCTTGGATTTACACTAGCAGAAACATAATCGGAAGATAACTACCTATATTATCTACCGATTATGGTTGATGTTCTTCGTTTCTTAAAATCAGATTTTGGAGAAAAAAAAACTCAAATTTTCGTAATGAAGAACAAGACTATATTCAGGAGATAAAAATCATGATTATCTCCCGAATGTGGGAAAAAACAGAAAATCCCAAGAAGTAACTCATAATCGGAAGACAAGTAACTCATTTGACCTCCGAATATTTGTTGGCTCCCAAATGAGAACCACCATGAGCCTCGGCATATAGAGTCTTGGCACTACTATATTCAGAGGTTTATATTGTTACTCGAACCTCCGAATATAGAGTGGCCCAAAAATTTGATTTGGAAAAAAACTCAAATTTTCGAAACGAAGAACACGACTACATTCGGGAGATAAAAATCATGATTATCTCCCGAATTGGGGAAAAAACAGAAAACCCCTATGTCAAGAAGTAACTCATAATCGGAAGACAAGTAACTCATTTGACCTCCGAATATTTGTTGGCTCCCAAATGAGAACCACCATGAGCCTCGGCATTTAGAGTCATGGCACTACTATATTCGGAGGTTTATATTGTTACTCGAACCTCCGAATATAGAGTGGCCCAAAATTCTGATTTTGGAAAAAATCTCAAATTTTTGAAATGAAGAACACGACTACATTCGGGAGATAAATATCATGATTATCTCCCGAATGTGGGAAAAAACAGAAAATCCCTAGCTAGAAGTAACTCATAATCGGGAGACAAGTAACTCATTTGACCTCCGAATATTTTTTGGCTCCCAAATGAGAACCACCATGAGCCTCGGCATTTAGAGCCATGGCACTACTATATTCGGAGGTTTATATTGTTACTCGAACCTCCGAATATAGAGTGGCCCAAAAATCTGATTTTGGAAAAAAACTCAAATTTTCGAAATGAAGAACACGACTACATTCGGGAGATAAAAATCATGATTATCTCCCGAATGTGGGAAAAAACAGAAAATCCCTATGTTGTCTCCCAAATGAGAACCACCATGAGCCTCGGCATATAGAGTCTTGGCACTACTATATTCAGAGGTTTATATTGTTACTCGAACCTCCGAATATAGAGTGGCCCAAAAACCAGATTTTGGAAAAAAAACTCAAATTTTCGAAATGAAGAACACAGCTACATTCGGGAGATAAAAATCATGATTATCTCCCGAATGTGGGAAAAAATAGAAAATCCCTATGTTGGCTCCCAAATGAGAACCACCATGAGCCTCGACATATAGAGTCTTGGCACTACTATATTCGGAGGTTTATATTGTTACTCGAATCTCCGAATATAGAGTGGCCCAAAATTCTAATTTTGGAAAAAAAACTCAAATTTTCGAAATGAAGAACACGACTACATTCGGGAGATAAATATCATGATTATCTCCCGAATGTGGGAAAAAACTGAAAATCCCTAGCTAGAAGTAACTCATAATCGGAAACACATAAAAGATCGTATATGAACACGATATCAGTACACCCTACATTAACAAAGAGATTGCAATAATTGGTTTATCACTGTGTAAGTCTCTTTTTGATTGAATATCTCTCTAGCTCTGTTTTGTTCTGATTAACTAATTGTATCAATCATTATACTTGAAACCATTTTTAATCTTGCTTATTACAGTATAATTAGATATATATGGTATATGAACACGAAATCAGTACACCCTACATTAACAATGAGATTGTGATATCATAAATGAGTCATTTATTGTGCAATGGATTGTATTTTGCTGAATTTATTATTAACTAATAAATTATAGCTGCCTTCGATATTAATACACATGTTTGTCCACACTTGTAGAGATGCAATCAGTGACCGCTATTCCATGCGACCTTGGTGAAACCATTAGTACGGCAAAGGTGGCAGATGGTGATGGTTGCCAAAAGGAGTTGCGAACCAATTGCGGGTAGGGAAGAGTAGTGTCTCAATTATAGATGAACGTCTGGGATCCTAAAAAGACGAACCAAAATACATGCGAGGGTTGTTGTCGAGTAGCTCCACTTCCATCCTGGTGGGGTGTATGTGCAGTCACAGATATAGAAAAATCATTTAACTTTCGAAACTACAGTGGCAATGATTGTCGCCGTTGTCATGATGGCTGTAAACCTAGATGCGATGCTGTAGGAGCAAGAGTAGGTGACCAGATTTGTGGGTATTTTTCTAATGGAAATTTTGTTGTTGGATTAAACTGTATCTGTTGCTGTCGGACACAGGTTCCATACCCTCCACCACCACCACCTCCATCACCACCACCACCTTCTCCATCGCCCCACCATGAGCCTTAGCATATAGATAGTTGGCACTACTATATTCGGAGGTTTATATTGTTATTCTAACCTCCGAATATAGAGTGGCCCAAAAATCAGATTTTGAAAAAAACTCAAATTTTCGAAATGAAGAAAACGACTACATTCGGGAGATAAAAATCATGATTATCTCCCGAATATTGGAAAAAACTGAAAATCCCTAGAAGAAAAAAAAATGAAACAAAATTCATTCAAATACTTTGACATTCGAAGGAATACTTTTTATTTTGTCTACCGAATGAATTCGGTAGATAAATATCATTAATTATCCTCCGAATATGTGAAGGCAATTTGGCCATTACGAATTATGCGAGATAAGGGGTAACTCACTTTACGTTTGGGTGACCCTATTTTGTTTTATTTTTGGCCCCTAAATCTTTTTTGTTGGCTCCTAAAAACGCTAGGTAAATTTTCTAAAATCTAAATTAGTTAATCATTAAGAAATTCAAGAGGATCATATGTCACATTTAAACGTTAAACAAAAATTAGTTGGGCCGACCGACCGTAGGGAGTCCCTTTTATGGCCATTTTTTTGTCAAATTGACCCTAACGCAAATCATAAAAAGATTTTGAAACATTTCCGTGTCAATTTTCAATATTGTTCGTTAGATTTAAAACACGGAATTCAATATGATCCGTTCATCTAATAAGGATTTTGAATGTGATTTCCGTGTGTAGATTCCATGTGGTTAGCTGGATAAGTTAACTTTAAGGACCATCCAGTACCACCACCGACATCATCACCACCAGCAACAGTAATCACTGCAACAAGCCAACAACTACCTCCACCGCCACAGCCATCACCATATCCACAATAACACCACCTCTGGATCTGCCACCACCTCTTCTTGATCCAATCCCATCGAGTACACAATAAATTACTAATGAAATACAAAAATAATCAATCGAATAGATATTCTGTGACCACCAAATTCATTATTCACAGCCACCATTTACTATCACCATATACCATCACTGACGCCACCACCACCGTAGCTACTGCTACACCACCAGATTCAGAACAACCATCAGGAGTAAAACCGCCACCATCATAACATTTCCACCATTATAACAACCACAACATTTCCACCTCCGCGCCATCACCGCACCGCCACCATAGCACACAACGCCACCACCTCTTTCACCACCATCCCCATCACCAATTTATACAGTACTCTCTTTGTTATACTTTCTTAATCAACTAATTTTGATTTTGTTACCACCAACACCCTCCACCACCAATATCATCCTCCTCCTCCTTTAGTTTCATACACAAAGCACTTCAATTCATACACCAATTCTGATTTTTTGAGATATAAAGACAAATTAAAGTTAATTGGATAATTCAATTCAATATGATACAAACATTAGCTACTATTTGAAACACACAAACCTTGAATTCTAATTCCAATCGAGAAGATTGCAAAAGCTGCTATGTGGTGGTGGTGGTGGTACGTGGGGGCTGTGTAAAATTTGTGACAGAAAATTTTCACGAAGAACAGGATACAGTTGATCGAGTGATACTGTCACAGAGTGGTTGATTCAGGTAATGGTACAATGGAGATCTCCCCTTCTTAGATGTGCGGCACTGCGGCTTCAAATGTGAGTGAAAGAGGAAAACGGAATGAAAGAGGAAAACGGAATGAGTTAAGTTAGCTAGGTTTTCAGTTTATTACTTTAATGAAAATTATAAACTTACCCTTAGATTATCACCCGCCCACGCGTCCCAAACAGAACCACATGTCTCTAGGGAAATTAAATAAACTTGAACAGAGCTTGACCCTTCACCTGTCTGATGTATTGCCATGCCATTGCACGTGGTGCGCACCAAACGTACATAGTTTAGTAACCGTACACAAAGCCAAGTTACTATCACTTACAAATGGTTAATTTCATTCAATTGGAACAACATAGCAAGAAGAATTTTAGGGTTTTTTGGTTGTGGTAAGAGGTCATTCAACCTGCACAAAAGCATCTTTGGCTTAAAGCAGGGATTAAAAAAAAAATGTATATCATTATCATGCATTTTGTATTACTGTAAGTGATTTTTTTCCAAACACTAATGCATTTGTTGAGGAGGCAAGAACATAGCGTCACCGCCACCACTGCCAGCACCACCAAAAGAAATCCCGTCAGAAATACAAAAATGTTGTGCCATCTACTGGTATGAAATACCCGAAAGTCAAATGACATTTTATTAACAGTACCATTGCAGCAGTGTTTCGTTTTTTTTATCGATAGGGACCATTATAACGGTCTTTCATTTTTTTCGGTCGGCCCTCCCCACCGTGGCAGCGGTGTTCTAGTTTAAACGTTAAACAAAAATTGTTTATATTAACAATTTTTTTTTTTTTCACATGGATGGTATAAAATGCGTCTAATTTTAACAGTGCAGGATCAACTGATATAAAACGTGTACGGTTACTAATATGTCGATGTTTCAGAGTAAATATAATCATCCAACTTAGCTAACAGTAAAACAGATGCACAACTCGTCCCTTCTCTGTCTCCACCTTACCCGTAAATGATCAATTCGTTGATTACAGATACAACACCATTAGTCCAACAAAATTTATTACCTGAATGATAAAAGAAATTGAAATCAACTAATTTCATTGATTTAATATACTTTTGTGGTTATTCGTTTTTCACTCCATCCCATTTGGATATTCCTTGAATTTTTTTGTTGATCGACTATTCTCCTAGTTTTGCTGATATCCCATTTTGTTACTGATCTACTGAAAAATTGTTTTTTATTAATGGTTTCTGAATCCTCTAGATTTCAGTAAAAAGTTTCTTCAAAGAAAAGATTTGAAGATAATAGATATATATGCAAGCGGTTAATGTTTTGATTAAGTTTATTGCTGGTCATGCTGGTTCAAGCACTGATGTCGGTAAATTGCAGAAAGAAGTACCAAGAACTATTTAGAAAATTAGTGCTAACGGCGATAGGAAAATTGGCGAACACTAAATTAACATAAATAAGAAGGGTAAAAATGGAAATAATTTTTCTAAAAATGATAAAATTTCATTCCCAAAAATTTAAGCTATCTTATTTATCCTAGTTTAATTGGGGGCCCCATAAATTAATTAGGGGCCCTGCATTACGTGACAAAAAAGGACATGAAATAACACTTTTGGGTTATTCCTTATTCTATTTTTTTTTGAAATGGCAAAAATACCCTAAGCCATTAATGTTAATTAAATTTAATTAGTTAATTAAGATGTTAAGTAGTAAGGTTAGATTAAAATTAGATTTTGGGTAAATTTTTGGATTAAAGAAAAAAATGTGTTTTTGTGTTGTGGGGAAGGAGAAGTAGTGTTTTTTGGGGAAAAATTTGGGTTATTTGAAATGAATGATTCTAGTGTAGGAAATGATGAATACGCAATTGGGGATACTTTTATTAATTGGGGGATATGAATTACTTCCCCCAATCAGGGGTGGCTGATAAGGGGTAACTTTTGATTACGAAAATACGAAAATACCATTTCCTAATTAAAAACCTTTATGAAAAGACTGTTATGCCCTTTCCCCTAAAACAATTAAATCTAAAAACCAAATAAGTTTATCCCCCAATTCCATTTGATTGCCGGCACAGTTATGGTTTTTAATATTTTTTTGCTTCATCTTCTTCATTGTTCTTTGAGAAAGTTAGTGATTTTGAACTCATTTATGATTGTTTTAATCGATTATAACAATGAGTTTAGGTTAGAATCGCCAAACATAGCTGAAACAGTCGAGTTAAACAGAGTACCGACATTCGATCTGTGATGAATACCACGCCGGTTTTAAGTACCGGCATTAAATCTGGGATGAATACCACGCCGGTTTTAAGTACCGGCATGGTTATTTATGATGAATACCACGCCGGAAGTGATGAAGAACACGCCGGAAGTGATGAAGAACATGTCGGAAAGGATGAAGATCATGCCGGAAGTGATGAAATTCAATGCCGGTATTGAGTTCCGGCATGCTCGATATAAAACACTTCCATGCCGGTAGTCAAGTGAAAAAAAAAAAAAAAGTTCATGGATACTTTTCATCCTGTTCCGGCTAAAGGTGCACACGGTACGGTTCGGCTCGGTTCTTGACGAGACCGAGTACCTGTACCTCCCTATGCTCAGTACCAGAATTTTGGACCGGTACCTGTACCTTGTACCTCGGTTCCGGTTCCATTCGGTACCGTGCACGACGGTTCCATTCGGTTCTTTTCCGATTTAAATATGTATTTTTCTCTCACAATCTAAGTACCTGTTTTTTTACCTGTTTTTCAATATATTAAGTAATACTAATATCTCAAATTCCCATTCAAAGCAACAATTAATAAGTAGCACACAAACTAACAAACACACACAGTTAATAAGCAACAATCCGAAAAAAAAAAACAAGTACCATGTCCAGTAGGCAGTAGCCATAGACACACTATGACACTAAGTCATCAAAATGAGAAAATATGAAAAAAGAACAACTACCAAAGTCAATTAGTGCTGCAGATAGTCTTGAATCTTGATCTTCTAATCCATGTCGATGTCACAGACTTGTGGTGTCATCGGTGTTGATAGGGCCAAGTAATGCCGCAAAAAAAAAAAGCAGATTAGTAACTATTAGGCTATATCTATTACTGCCAAACACAAGTAATAATGTAATATGTTACCTTCTTCAATTTCAACATCATCATCTCGGTATGTAATCGATAGAAGGTCAAGTTGTATTGGCTTCCTTAGCCACTTTGTGTGCACAACAATGCCTCAACCGTCCTTGTAGATAAAGAGCTTCTACAAGGACTTAAGACTCGCTTTCCTGTGCTAAAAGCGAGACTCGGAGGCAACGAAGACACAGGAATGGCTAATATGTCCCTAGCCATATGTCCAAGTATCTTATACTTTGTATTGTTGGTCTTCCACCAACCCAGTAAGTCAAACTCCTCATCATCCTCTTCTCCTTCACCTTCTTCATACTCGTCAATGAAATATTTATCCAACTCTGTTTTTCCCTCATCATCACTTGGGCTTTTCTTGAACCTCTTACTCCTTGACATCAACTCTTTCATACGACTTGGCCTCGCATGCCACGGTTTACTTGCCACTCCTTTGGCTTGTCCCTGGATAGAACTACTTGACTCCTCCTCATGTACTGAATAGACATCCTTATATTCTTCAAATAAAATCTTAAAATCCAACTTAACAAGCTTCATAACAGATTCAACCTTAGAATAATTCTTCCCATACAAGAGCTCAAGAGCAAATTGTAGTCCTTTTTCTTTCTCTCTAGGATCCAACAACATGGCAAAAAATGTTGTAGGGTTCATCTTTGCATAATCACCCCAATATTTGTTATACTTCTTAAACATTTTTCCAGCCATAGTAGCAATAAAAGGATCTTCATCTACATTATCTCTAAACTCAACTAGTTGCTCATATATGATAACTAATTGCCATAAGAAAGTATTTGGTGTTACCTTAGTTGAGGCTGAAAATGCAACAGTAGCATCAAAGAATACTTTCAAACATTTGACAAGGCCTCTGGCAAAGATCCAGTCCTCTTCACATGGAGCAGGTTTCCTCACTACTACCTTCTTATTCTTCTTTTGTGCCTTCTTCTTCTTCTTCCCTCTTCCCTCAACTTCTTCTTCTTCTTGTTCTTCTTCACTAAATTCTTCTTCTTCTTCACCAACATTAACATCAATATCAAAATCATTAGCATCAGGTAGATCTTTCTCACTTTGTTTTGGATAATAAAACAACTGCCAATATTCCTTATCATACCTTTCTAACCTAATAAATGCTTTTTCAAACAATTCTGCAGCCTGTAGCATCAAGAATGTACTGTTCCACCTAGTCTTAACATCTAATATCAATGTTACCTTAGACTCTATTCCAACTAATTTTGCACAACGCTTAAGCTTAGCCAACCTAGATGGAGAACCCTTTATATACTTAACAACTGACCTGATTCTTGCAATTGATTTGTTGTAGACCCTCACAAAGATCTTTTACCACAAGTGCAAGTACATGAGCTGCACACCTTACCCGAAAAGGTGAATTCAAACAAGTATTAGATATTTTAACAAAACTAATAAACATAATCCTAAGCAGAAACTAAAAAAATATATATAAGTCATATTCATATACATATACTTACATGCAAGTACTTAGCTCTCTCTTCTGCCCTTGTCTTTGAAACAATACTAGTCTTCAAATAATCCATTGCTACCTTGTTGGCACTCACATTATCCAAAGTGACAGTAAACACATCTTTAAGCTCCCAATATGACAAACACTTCTCTAACATCTCACCAATGTCAATTCCTTTGTGACCACTAACCTCAGAAAACATAATAATTCTCTTTTGATACTTCCACTGCTGATCAATAAAGTGTCTTGTTACCTGATGTAGTTGAAATTGTTTGGTGAAGTCCATGTGTCTGTTGTCAAACTAACCCTCTGCTTGGTTGACTTGAAGTAGGTTTTCAAATTTTCTTTCTCTAATACATACATGTCTAATAAACATCTATAAATAGTCATTCTACTTGGCACAACAAATCTAGGCTCTAAGACATGCATCATTCTCCTAAAACCTTCACCCTCAACTGCTCTAAATGACATCTCATCAATTATAATAAATTCAACAACTTCCCTTTTACATTTTTCTTGACTGAAAATAGTAGAGACTAACTGACCTTCATCCTCACCCAGTTCTGCAGGTTTTAATGTCAGAGTTTGTTGTCCTTTTGGCTTTGGCTTGTTAGGATTATGCTTGCATCTGTTGAAGTGCTTCCACATTCCACTTGTACCATTCCTTCCAGTGTGGGCCTTTATCAACTTCTTGCAGTAATTGCATGAAGCATCTTGAACATTCAACCTCTTGAAATGATTCCAAATGTTAGAAGTTATCTTAAGATTCTTAACAGCCATTTGACTAGAAGTAGCTTCAACATCTACTGCTGCTATATGTCTGGTGTCTTTGCTTCATGTGTTGGTTGGATTTAGGATCCAACAATTGTATCTGTGGCAGTGGTAGGTGTAGCAGTTGTAGGTGTAGGAGTAGCTGTTCCATCATGAGCTTGACTTGATGCATCCATCACTGACAAGAGAAGAGAAATAAGAACTTAAATAAGAAATAAGAACTATGAAATATGAAATATGACTGAGAAAATAAATTTAAGTGCTGAAAATGAAATAAGAACTTAAATGTAACTGAAATGAAATAAGAACTAAAATAAGAACTAAAATGAAACTAAAATGAAACTAAAATGAAACTAAAATGAAATAAAAGTGAATTCATAACTGCATAAATAGAATCATAGTATCATCATAATTCATACATATAAAAGTTCATAAATATTAAAGACATTGTACTTCTAAGCATAACTGCATAACTGCATAAGTTCCAAGTATAATTGCATTAAGCATAAGTATCAACTTCTAAGCATTATTTATGTGAGCTCTGTTATGATTAGGATTGCGGGGGCATCTTTTAAAGTGCTTCCACAAGGCAGAAGTTCCATTTCTGGACCTGTTAGCCCTATAAGTCCTTCCACAATAATTGCAAGTGGCTTCTTCAACATTTCTCCTAGTGAAATGGCGCCATATTTCGTTCGGAACCCTAGCTGGAATTGATGCATCCATCACTGACAAGAGAAGAGACTTTTAATGAAGCAAGAATTCTGTAAAGAGCACAGCATACATACCAAACTCAACTGTTGTTCATACATGATAATTTAGTCTGATAATTACATTCATGTAACTATTAATAGATAATCGGTAAATGAAATCAAGCAATTACAGGTAACTATTCATACATCATATATACAAGTTGAGCCAGGGATGGGCAGAACAAGAAAATATCAAACTCCTGATGCCCCATTTTCTATCTATGTATAATACACGGTCACTCACATAACATGTCAAAAGCTTTCTAACCATCCATTATAAGTTTGATGCTCAAAACCACAATGAGCTATTTTAATAACTGACTAATTAAGAAATCTTTCTACCAAAGGGGGTTTGAATTCATTGATTACAGGGAAATACGAATCAAATATCTATCATTTTTAATTGAAATTTCAAACATTTAACACAATCAAGTAGAAAAATCTAAGTGGAAAGAAATTCATTGTCAAAATATCAATTCCATGTTGCAACTGATGAAGAACAGATTAAAGCAAGCTTCATCTACAACAACAATTTATCTGTTTGTACATCTCATACTAATTAACAATTTAAAAGTAGAGTTATTAGATTCAAGAGATTCAGAATTATAAATTATTACAATTCTTAAAATAGGAGAACTGAATAAGAATTATTGTTTGAATCAACACTTACCCTAGTTTCAGAAGAGTAGATTATCGTCGCTCGTCTCTGTACTCTGTTAATGAAGAATCGAAGATCTGTTAACTGAATCGAAGAATCAACAAAACCCTAGTTTCAAAATATCAAAATAGGAGCACGGATTAACTGAATCAACACTTACCCTTGATCAACACTTACCCTTGAATCGAAGATTTGTTAATGAAGATCTTCATTCAAGAACTTCAGTTCGCCTCTTCTTCCTCTTAGAGACTCAGACGGAAAAAAAAAAAAAAGAAAATGAGAAGAGAAACTGAGAAACCCTATAATGTTTTCTTATATACCCCATCTAATCTAACGGCTATTATGATCCCTTATCCCCTAAATCTAACGGCTCTACTTATTCGGGACTTTCGGTCCGGTACGGCAAGACGGTACTGTCTTTGGACCGTGTACCTGTACCCCCAGACCTCGGTTCCTAGTTTTTGGTACCGGTACCTGTACCTTGTACCTCGGTTCGGTCCAAAACCAGGTACGGTTCCACCGGTTCCGGTTCGGTCCGTCGGTCCGGCTCGGTTCCTGTGCACCCTTAGTTCCGGCATAGAAATTTAAGAAAAATACTATGCCGGAACAGGTACCGGCATGCTCGAAAACTAGATTACCATGCCGGTACCTGTTCAAAACCAGAAAAAAAAAATCAACATTCTGAAGGCAACTGCACCAGGGAAAAAAATCGTAACGAGAGGGCGACGCCCCCCCGAACCCCCCCGGATAGTGACAATCAAATTTTGAAAAATTCCGGCATGGTTTTTTGGTTGAATACCATGCCGGCACCGAGCTTTTTCAGCTACAACAATGGTGGATTCAAAGAAAAAAAATCAAATTTTCAACCTCTTAGCAGCAATTCTCTCATCACAATCATCTTCCATTTTCAAAAAAAAAATTCCACTCAAATTAATCTATCCCCAAAATACTTAAGAATTTACTAATTAAAATTAATCACTAATTAGGATTAGTGAGGGCTAGATTAGGAATTAAAAAAATAATTACATAGGGGGTCACCCAAAATTGCTATTGGGACACCGTTTTTTGTCCTGTAGCTATATCCCCCAATTAATAAAAGTATCCCCCAATTACGCATTCGAAATGATGTTGGTGAAGATTCAAATAACAAAAATGATTGTGATAATGGTAAGATTAAATTTTTCTGTTCGTTGCTCCAAGTGGTCGAATCATCCACACCATGGAACAACTCAAGTGTAAGGGTCGTCATAGTCGGGGGGTGTATACCCAAACGACTCTCCTATGTCATCACTTTACTGACACTACCAATAACGATTTTTCATAGAGTATACATGCAGAATTAGGGTCGTTAGGGTATAACATCATACAGAGTAACGACTATAAAGGGTCGTTAGGGTATAACATCATAAATAGTAACGACCCTAAAAGGGTCATTAGGGTATAACAACATAAATAGTAACGACCCTAATTCTGCTACTACAATTGTTTGCCCTAGATTATGAAAAATCGTTAGGGTAGTGTGATACAGATTGACGACCCTATCGATATTTTGGACAGTGAGTATTTTTGTTTGCAACTAGGGTCGTCATCTGTTACTATATATGGGTAACGACTCTATTCTAAACCAAAAGAGTTCAATGAAGACTCGCTTATATATATTGACAACACTACCAATTTTTAAGACAGAGACTGTTCTTAGCAGAATTAGGATCGTCAATAGGTTCGTTTACAGAGGTAATGACCCAAATGTAGGGGGAAAATTATAGTAGCAGAATTAGGGTCGTTCACTAGAACATCATACAGATTAACGATTTTTCATAGAGTATACATGCATAATTAGGGTCGTTAGGGTATAACATCATAAATAGTAACGACCCTAAAAGGGTCGTTAAGGTATAACATCATAAATAGTAACGACCCTAATTCTGCTACTACAAAAAATCGGTTCGAGAACTAAATTTCACAATCAAAACTCAAGAAAAAAATCAAAACATAAGTGGGTTTTTCTAATCGACGGAGTTTTTTTTTTTTTTTTTGTCATTAATGGAAAAGAGGGGGAAAACTCGGGTGGGAGAGGAAGGGAGGGGTGGAGAGTTTTCTGTTTTTGGTTTTAGAAATGAATTGGGGGCTTTATGTTTAGGGTTAATAGGTTTTTAATTAGTAAGGGTAAAATAGTATTTTAAACACTTTTTGGAAGTCCCCTAAATTTTTCGATGTGGGTATAAAATGGTCAGGGCCCCTAATTATTTTTCGGGGCCCCCAATTAAACTAGATTATTTATGTGCCTAATGCAAAAAAATAAATACATTTTGTCTTTCTTAACTTGTAAACTGGAATACAAGTTAAGAAGACCCAGACACACAGTTATGCATATCATAAGAAAATATGTGTGACTCATAAACTAGATCAGTCTGCATACATGTATACAAATCATTATTGAACTGTGGTTACGGAACCAAGGGTGAGTATCCAAACCGGTACGCAAACTAAAACAGTTTTGTGTTATTGAACTCAGTAACGTTTCCAAACCAGTACGCAAACCGTCTTATTTATGTGAACTCCGAACCGGCGACAGTTTTAAATTTTCTAAACCGGTACGCAAACCTTGAAAGTTTTATGAACTACGAAACTTAGGTTTGGTGGAAGGTTTGCAAACTGGTACGCAAACCTTGAATGTTTTGTGAACTCCGGAACTTGGTTTTGGTTTAAAGTTTCCAAATCGGTACGCATGCTATGTATGAACCGACTCACGAACTACTATGTATTTGTACTCGTTGAAAAAGAAGGGGTATAACAACTACACCCAATAATTTGTTCGGAAATCTGTATGGGCTAAACTCCAATATAATTTTGAGAGCACCAACCTAAAAGTGAGACTCAATCAAGAAATATATCAAAGAGATTTATCTTTATTACTCAACACAATCATCAAATCGAACATATAGAAATCCGTGAGACTGATTGATATGAGAAATAACTTGGACGGTACCAAAGATCAATGCCCAAGTGTCAATCAAGTTATATCCAACAAACAAGGTAGGATTTATCAACTGATTGAACTACGCATAACCTATGGTATTTCAATTATATAAACAAATATAATGCAGAAAAGAAATAATACAGACACCAGATATTTTGGTAACGAGGAAACCGCAAATGCAGAAAAACCCCGGGACCTAGTCCATCTTTGAATACCACATTGTATTAAGCCGCTACAGACACTATCCAACTACAATTTGGTTTGTTTTGACGGAGGTCGATTCTGTATTTTGTATTTTGTGTGAATTGTTGACAATTTTATAGGGTTTGTTTTGACGGAGGTCGATTCTGTGCAAATATGATTGATTTTTTAAATTTCACATTCCCGAGTCTTTGTTAGGACGTGTGAAAATATGAGTCATCCATGATTCAAGATTCAAGGTGAATAGGAACAAATTGATAATCCGGTCTTATACTTCCGAAGAGTAGCCTAGAAATATCAATCACCTCACAATAACCCAACTGATTAACATAAAAAGTTATTGTGGGATCACAAGAGTCTGAGACGAAGAACTGTTGTGATTACTTTTTATATTTTACCTATTGGAGATAAATCTCGATCAAATCTTATAGAATATAATACTCAACACGATAGAACAAGTAAGATCAGAATACGCAACTTCATAGAATCCCAAATGAAGTCTTGAAGTCGTTAACCTAATATGGTTTTGGAAGAACCTAGGTTTAAGGAGAATCGACTCTAGTTTGCAACTAGGACACAAGAAAGTGTCGAGATTAGGTTTTCCAGTTGCTAGAGTTCTCCCTTATATAGTCCTTCAAATCAGGGTTGCTTACAATCAAAGCTTAGATATCTTAGTAACAAAGCATTAAATATTCAGTGTTAGATGAAAACCTGATTAAAGATTCAAGCTAAGTCTGCTTAATAATAAATTAATTAATCTCCACTGTTAGATGGTCTTAGCTTGCTACACACAAATGAAATATACCTTCATTTAGATATTGGTAACCGTACGTAAACGTGTATATTGAGTTGTCTCAATAATAGTTAACCGAAGTTAGTCATTTGAACACTTTTGTCTTAACCATGTTCATCTAACAATTCTAGATCAAATATGATGATCAATCAAAATGAAATATAATCAAATGAATCTAATTGTGCTTAAAATAGATGTGTTCAATTGTTCACTATATTATAGAAATATATATGAACACATTGAAACAAAATCAGATTGATTAGTAATCGTACAAAGTACTTATACAAGAATCAATTCATGAACATTAAGCCACAGTTTGCAAAAATCGCATTACTTATTTTATAAATATTTTAGTTCAGGAGTATGAGAATCATACATTACCAATATTAGAACTTAACCACTGTGTTCACCAACCAGGTACGCGAACAAAAACTCTATACCTTAACCTATCAAGCTGTTCGCAAACCCGGTTCGTGAACAGCCGTCCCGGACCTAAATCAGTAGAACCGTTTGCATACTAGGTACGCAAACAAGGTTCTCGGACCTTCACAAGTAAAACCGTTCGTATATTAGGTACGCAAACAAGGTTCCTGGAACTGAATTATACCAAAACAGTTCGCGTACAAGGTATGCATACCGTTTTGTATCCAGACATGATTGTTCTAGACTCCCATTTCAATCATTGAAACATCCTTAGAAGACGATAATGGCTGTCTCATACAAACTATTAGCTTAAAGTAATTTTCAATTGATCGAATGATCAATATGAAACTTTCCAAGTCGACATGAAAGGATTGTCTCACACAAATCATGTAAGATATTTCAAGGAAATTTCCACATGATCATCTTTTGACTTTACATTTAGTTTCCAACAAATAGATTATTTACAACTAAACTTGTCAAGAATACGATGAACATAGTTAAAGAAAAAAGCTTCCAACACATATTTCAAAGAAATAGATAAGCGAGATAAACTCAGCTCGAAATATAAAATGTGTATAATGTAAAAGTCTATATAGCTATACGACTTAGTCTCATTAGAAAATTGAATAGAATAAACTTTTGAGTGATAGATAAGTATTGGTCTCCACATACCTTTTGTCGATGAAATTCCTCCAAGCTCTCCTTAGTAGATCTTCGTCTTCAATTGGTGAACGCCATGAAGTATAAATCTCAACTACACATTCTATCCAAATCGGATACATAGCTATAAGTAGACTAAAACAAGCTTGAGATAGAAACGCTTGTGAGTTTGACCGAGCAGTTGTGATCTAACAATCTCCCCCTTTGTCAATTTTAGTGACAAAACTATCAATACATATGGATTACAAAATAAATAAACTTTGTAGCTTCTCATCCAACATGCTTGATTTCCTTGGCTTTTCAACATTCCTTGAATTATTCGCTACTCCAAGTACTCCAGCGATTCTGAACGTATTCAACTCAGCATCATTGTTGTTGAATATCCGTAGCCATAATAATAAGAAAACATATGTTCTCAATCATTGTTATACAATATCATAGTATTATTATATAAAATCAAAGTCCAATTGCATCACAACTTTGAAATAATACTATGGTGATATGTATCACTCCCCCTTAGTCAATACTTCCATCTCACAATGAAAACCGCTCCCCCATACATAATGATCCGTAAACCATATATGTATGTAGTGTGAACTACCAAATAATTCTCCCCCTTTTTGTCAATATAAATTGGAAAAGGTACGAAAACTACGGAATCATAATGAAATTTTCAAAGAGATAATTCATGACTAAAATAGAACAAATCAACTTTGTTTCAATGATTTTACGTAGTCGAAACTTAGTGTATTCATCAAGGAGTTTATAAATATACATGATAACTCCTACAATATTCCACAACCGCACTTCCCAAAAAGATTTGGAAATTAAGTACAAGTTCAATTAAGAACTTCCCCCATTTGATGTCATTCCAAAGAGAACAACAAGACCAACCTTACTTTTACAAGAAAGGAAAGATTTCTTTGGACGTTAACAAACCACATGGATTTGTATCCAGTAAACTCGAATAAATTAACCACAAGAGGCATTATTGATTAACTTAATCGGAAATTCTCAACATAAGAAAAACTTACGAACCCATACAGTACTTTCATATAAAAGTGGATCAGGGAAAGATAAATATTGTGGAATTTTTCAAAATTTTATTTTATCTTTTATCAATATTTGCATAAAGACATAATAGACTTAACTTTTGAGCATATGAGATGGACACAAACACAACATATCCTATAAAATATTTTTGCAATATAAAAAACCAATAAAGATTAATACTGCAAAATCACCTTCCAAATAACTTAGAATTTAAATAAATAAATTTAAAAACATTGCAAGACAAAAATAATTGAAATAATTATGTTGCCATTCTAAACCCTAGTTATCCTTCTTAAAACATAAGAATAAATTCTCATAAGAAGTTTCCTAGACATAATAAAAATCAAGCTTCTTTGTTAACTTCATACCTCTCCATGACTCCATCATCAAAGGTATCCTTGATTCTCCTGACCGTGGAAATTCCATGTTCATGAGTTAGAACATTTATTTTTCGATCAAAAATACGAGCAAATTGCATGGACTTGATGCAATCCCAGATAAGCTTCTTCTAGTTCCTTTTCAAAACTTTTTGATTTTCAAGGATTTTGGTCTGACCATCAATAAGAAGATTTTTTGTAGTTGAAAGTTTTCAAATTCGACCTTTGAGTCATTCTGATAAAGAATTAAATCCTTGACAAATTCAGCAATCCAAGAGTTGAACTCTTTTCTTGCAATCATCTTTTTAAAAACAAGATGTTGAACTGAATTGCATCCTTTGATGTCTTCTTCCATGTCAAGATTTACCACATCCTGAGATCATGACAGGTCCACCATGTATTTTTTTTGAGATATGGATGGAGATAAACGAATATATGGTGAAGATATATATATTTGTAACCAAGATAAATAAAACAAATCTCTTGACAAAGAAACCCTATATAAAAACTCTTAGGAATAAGAGTACATGGACGTTCGCAGACCGATTACGAAAAGTAACTGGGTCAGCAAGAAACCAAAATAAGGAAATACACTATTTGTTTTTCAAATATCTCATATATTTTCATAGCTCAATAATTAGAATTTATACTTAAAATTATAGTACATAAAAAAACTCAACAAGATACACACGTTACTAGGAGTCAAGATATGACTCAACATTCACATACGAAGAAAAAATAATTTTTAATTCAGGATAAAGACACAAAATCGGACGATATCAAAACAACGAACTTGAGTAACCCATAAATATCATCCTTGCAACTCTAAAGTTAGTTTTAAGGATGAATTTACCTAGAACTAGGTAGCTGAGTGAGATGTAATCCCACTACGCACACTACACCAAAATCCAGATTCATAACAGGAATTCGTAACGGCTTTGTGGCCATTACAAAATTCCCGTTACAAACAAATCGTAACAGGCAGGGACCGTTACGAAATTAGTAACAGATATCAGCCGTTACGAATATTTTTTATAGGCGTGACAGCCACACGCTTCGTCACACCTGGAGTCTGTGAGTGTGTCATTCACACACGTACCTTTGTGTTTCCACCTAGGAGCAGTAACATTAGAGGATATTTCCACCCATGCGTGTGCGACTCACATGCATGATATTTCTTTTATCTCGTCTTTCTTCTGCTCCTACCTCTCTTCTTTGAAACCCTAGTATAACTTCATCTACAATAATCGACAGCCGAGAAACCATCACAAAAACCTCTATATCATCTTCAATAATCTTCAATCATTGATCAGTGTAAGTTCATCATCATAAGTTTTTCGATTTTTAGGGTTTCATTTTTTTTTTCAATCTTCTGTTTTCTAAGGTTTCATTTTATCTATTTTTTTCTAATACGATTTGTTGTTAATCTATGAATATGTTAATCTAAACCGATTTGTTTCATCTGTGAATCGATTTTAGTATTTCTTCTTCAATTAAATCTATTTCGATTTGTTTTTTATGATTTGTTTTTAGGGTTTGAAGAACTTTGAAGAATTTCTGCCAACTTAGATGGTATAGGTTTCAAAATATAAATTGATTTTAGGGTTTTATGTTAATTTTTATTTTAGGGTTTCAAATTTGAACTGATTTTAGGGTTTGTTTTATGATTTTAGGGTTAGTTGTAGTGATGGTGTTTCTGAGATGAAGATGGTGTTTGTAATCGATATGAGTTATGATTGATAGAAGATTAAGTGGAATGAGTATGAAGTAGGAACGGTTATGGTACTGTTATGCTATGCTATGAAATTGGTGGAATAACATGAAGGGAATCTTCTGTTGGTTTAATAGGTTCTGTGGATATGTGTCGAATGGAATTATGGAGTTGGGAAGATTCAGAAGTTGTGGAGTTGAGAAGATTCAGAAGTTGTGGATGATTGGGTTGCAGCTGAACTGAAGTGCAGGTCATAAGTTTTGGATGATTGGGTTGCATCTGAACTGAAGTATAGGTCAGAAGTTGTGGATGATTGGGTTGCAGCTGAACTGAAGTGCAGGGAAAGTATGGAATTATGGAGTTTCTACTGTGAGATGGATGAAGGATAAGGAAATGGTGGTTCTGCTGAGAATGGTCTAGAAGCAGGCAATGCCTTCCCTTCCACTTTGGTACAACCTTTTCCTTCCACTTTTTGTTTTAAGCTGCAACCATTAAATGCATGTTTCTTGTTTTAAGCTACATCCGCTTTGGTGGTGCTTGAAGTGAAAATACTAATGATGTTGAGAATAAATCAGGATGGATTTTGTGTTGGTGGTGTATGGAACAGATGTTGATGATGTTGAGTTTAGAGCAGAGAGTACAAGATAGGCGTGAGTAGGTGGAACTTCGATTTTGAAGACTTGAAATCTTAAGCGTCCCTGGTATGTCTTGCATGTGTATCACTTTATAGTTTAGTTTCAAAATTGTTCCCATTTTGGATGACAATCAACATGAATAGCGGCTGCGTTACTGTTATTTTTTGATTTTGAAGTACCGTTTTTCATGGGGATAACTTTACTTAACTCTGCACCTTATTAGGTTCATGATTATGATGATGCTCAAAGTCTGAAAGAAGAAGAAGATACTAGGGATTTATTTTCTAATCACAAGGTTTTGTCCCCATATCATCAAAGTCTTTAATTTTTATTAACTCTTAAGCTCTTGAGGTGTTAGGAAATTAAAAAGTATGGCTAGATGCTTGTATGTTTATGATCCACATATAGCAAATATTCTGGAAGATTAACTTAAAATTTCTCTTTCGCATTGTCAGAATTCGATTTGGTGAATTCAGTGATCTGAGGTAAGTTTTTCAAGAGTTGAGAGTGAAACAATCTTCCTGGATTTGTATAATCTTTTGATATTGTTTGAATGTTTTCATATTTTCTGTGATCAATTTCAACTGGTCACCCAATGATCTGTGTTGGGCACTTAAAGTTGTGGTTAAAGCTCATAATTTGCATTTTATAGCTGACGTTTTTTTTTTCCTTTCTAACCTGTCAGCGTACTTCATATTTCTGTTATTAAGCTTCAGAAAGTATATAAGAGTTACCAGACTCATAATATTTTTAGAAGATTGTGCAATTTTATAGATTTAGTAAGTGACACTATATCCTTCATTATATAAGAAAGTATATAAGCTTTGGTAATCTCATATGTGACACTTTATCTGTCAACAATTAGCATATTGGGATTTTTTATGCTGGTCTTATTAGGTTTCCTCTCCAATTTTACAGGTGAAAAGCATTTGACTTTGCCACTTTCAATCGGATTTCAGTATCTTTCTTCAACATTGAGAAACCAGTAACCTCTGTTTGACGAGGGGCATGTGCAAGGACAAGATCTTCCAAGGTATTACTCTCTTGATCAACCATATAAACATAGTCGCAAAGTCTTAGTTATATTTTCTTTTTCTTTTTATGGCAGACTTGGTTGTTGAATTATGCGCTTACATTCTTTCCCTTTTACAGATCATGCTTTTGTTCCTTTCTGGTATACTTGAAAATTCAAAAAAAATCAGTTATGTTGAATTTTGCGATTTACGTTCTTGCCCTTTTTCAAATCCATTTCGTTCCTTCTCTCTATACTCTAAAGTTTCAAGACTCGGTTATTGCCAAAGAATCACCTAAATGTCTCTGTGTTGTTATTACGCAGGTTGGCAAAGGTTTATCCTAGGATGAAAAGGCACAAAAACTTTCCTGCCAACATTGGTTTGAAGATGCAAGTCCAGGTACCTTGATCAATATTAGGGGTGTACAAACCCGACCCAACCCGCACCCACCAGAAATTACCCGTACCCGACCCAACCCACCTAGGCGTGGGTCAGTTTTGGGTGGCACCTATTTTCACCCGCCATATGTTGGGTCGGTTGTGGGTGACACCTATTTTCACCCGACCCAACCCACCACCCGCCCAAAACAACCATCGGCCTTAGATTACTTCTTATCTACTAATCCTAGCCGTTCAGTATCATATACAAAAGAAACATATCAGTTAACCTAAAAACGTAATCGCAAATGAATGCGGCCTCATTTCTATTCTTTCTCTCAATTTCTTCTTTGCTTAACCTAATTCTTCAAAAAAATTCAATCAAATCACCAGATTCACCAACAAGTAAGCACTAATTTTGTAATCTTCATTTCTATTAGGGTCTGATTATTTCATCGATTTCTTATTTTTCAATAATTTTCCCAATCTTCATTTCTATTAGGGTCTGAATCTGATGAGTTGTTAACTCTTGTTCATCGATTTTCTATTGTTAATCAAAATGAATAGGAAATTGATTTATATGGTGATTTGTTGTCTAATTTTGATAACCTAATTATGATTTTGGTTGTTGATTTTTTTTTGCAGATAGTTGGAGTTGAATCTCAGTTCTACTTTGAAGCTTGAGGACCAAAACTTGATCAGGTAATACTAGCTAGATAAATACGATGGCCTTTTCATTTCCTTTGTTTTACTATGAGAGAAATCTAGGTTTGTGTTTGAACCAGATTATATGGAAGAAATGGTAAAGAAACTGTAAGATTCAATGGTGTAATTGGAGTCTGTGAAGGATTAGGAAGAGTGGGTTTGATTTTAATTCGATGGTTGGCAGAAAAATAGGAAGCCATGGTTTGATGGAGATGGAAATTCAGAGAAGAAGGTTTGAGGTCTGTTACAGCTGAATTTGAGATATTGGAGAAGCAGATAGATGGTGTTCTTGTTGTTGTAGTTATGATTTAGGTGGAGGAATTTGCATTTTAGCACTGATGTATGAGAATTGGTGATGGAGACATGTATGCACTGATGTGGATGTCAAGACTGATGGCTGAGTTAGAGAATGGTTGTTGCTATTTTGCCGTTGCAAGTAGACAGATGCGAACAAAATTGCATTTTAGCTGTAAACTTTGTACTGGATTGATGGTGGCGGACGGAATTGGTGCTAGGAAAAAAAGTGATGTAGAAGAAAGAATTGGAGGCTTGATAGTGGTGAATTAATGTAATCATTTATCAGCAGAAAGTGGGACTTACAAATTACATGTGCAGTAAAGGAATTACTCCATGGGATGGGAATGTAATGATAATTTTGGCGTGGGACATGTTGTGTAATTCAGTTGGTTTTGGCGTTTTTCTGGATGCTTAATTAATTTGGTTGGATGCTTAATTAATTTTGCTAGAGATAGAATGAGTTGGTTTTGGCGTTTTGCTGCGTAATTCAGTTTTTTTTTTTTTTTTGTTAGTCCTGTTAACTTAATTAATTAACTTATACTTTGTGAAATGATATATTTGGTATCATAAATCTGGTTCTTTTAGTTCAGATTTAATATCATAAATCTGTAGTTCATATATTTGGTATATTTTATTGGAAATGTGAAATGATATTTGAGTTTGTTGAAGTTTATACTGAGACACCCTGTTTCTTTAGTTCTTTCAAGCTGACAACATTTCATTGATTTATTTGGTATTTGAACTAAGTCATGAGTATGGTATGTGACCTAACCTTATTGATTGCATTCTTTACTTGTGCAGTTACCATGGTAGAAATCTCAGAAGATGATTCTGCTTCTAATCTTCCAATTGTACATGGAGTGGTATCACAAATGGGACCTCCCCCTTCACGTCCACCGCGTTCTGGACAAGTGCATGGACCATCAGGGAGTACGGCCGGCTCATGTACACCAGCTTCTGAACCTTCACAATCTTGTGCCGGTGCCGGAGATGAATGTTTACCTAATAATCCTAATGTTGGTGTGCAGAGATCAAAGGTATGGGGACACTACGAAATTTATCAAAATGGTGAGAGAGCGAAGTGTAAATATTGCAAAACGGCTAATTACAAGATTGGTAAGGCACGTGCGGACGCTAAGAAACTTGGGACTTCTAACCTCCAAACTCATTTAGATAAGTGTACGAAGTATAATAATGAAATGGTTAAGGATGCTAGAGCTGCAGGACAACAAACACTTGACTTCCAGCCTTGCAAGCTTGGAGAGGAACCACAATTGGTTGGGGTGTCTTTTTCTCAAGATGGGTGCAGGAGAGCGCTGATTAGATTTATCGTTACCGATGAAATGGCTTTTAGAATTGTTGAAGGTGAAGGTTTCATTGCTTTTTGTAAGTATCTTGAGCCTCGATTTAAGCTTCCAAGTCGTGTGACAATATACCGTGATGTGTGCAAGCTGTTTTTGACAGAGAAGGCTAATTTGAAAAGTTATTTCAAAGCAAACAAGGTAAGAGTGTGCCTTACTACTGATACTTGGACGTCATCGCAGAATTACAATTATATGGTAGACTGCGTATTTCATTGATCGTCACTGGAAACTACATAAAAGAATTATTTGTTTTTTCTTGATTGATAGCCATGAAGGTACAAAAATTGGAGAGGCTTTGGCTAAATGTTTGATAGACTGGGGACTTGAAAAGGTTTTCACTGTGACACTTGATAATGCGTCTGCAAATAAAGTTACTGTTGACTATTTGAGGAAAAGAGTTCAGAGTTGGGGCTCTGCATTACTCGGAGCTAAACATTTACATGTTAGATGTGCATCTCACGTACTTGCACTTGTTGTGAAGGACGGTATGAAGAAGTATCATACATCACTTCTCAGGATCAGGGTAGTGGTAAAATATGTCACGAAATCTCCTGCAAGATATAAACGGTTTACGGATGCTGCTGAGTCGGAAAAAATAGATTGTAAAAAGGGTCTGATATTAGATGTGAGAACGCGGTGGAATTCTACTTACTTAATGCTTGTTGCTGCTGAAAGATATGAAAAGGCATTTGAAAGGCTACGTGAGTTGGATAAGGCATTTTGTGAAGAGTTTTTCTTTGATATTCCAGTACCAGATAATATTATGGGTGATGGTGATGACACTGTTGATCTTGATGCTGATTATGATCTGGAATCAAACCATGAAGAAGAACTTGATACTACTGAAGAAGAAGATTCTGCCGCTCTCAGGAAAGCCAAGAAAAAGATTTAATTGTGCATTATGATCCAGAAATGAAGAAAAATCTTGTAGACAAATGGGTTCAAGAAGTTCTGAAAAATTTTGCGGAGTTGTTTGTAGCATATAACGAAGAAAATGTTAGATGTGCATCTTCATCAGAATCTGTGGGCGAGACTATTTCTTCTTGTACTCAAAGTTCTTCAAGTGTTGGAAGTTCTATTTCTGGCAAGGAAAAATACATGGCGGGAAGAAACAAACGAAAGCATCAGTTGAGTAATGTGGAGGACAATGGAAGATCTGAGATGGAACGGTTTTTAGCTGAACCATTATATATCCCCACCAGTGCCAATGCTTCTTTTGACATATTACAATGGTGGAAGGTGAACGCTGCGAGATTCGAGATTTTGCCACTCATGGCTAAAGATGTTTTTGCTATTCCCGTTTCTTCCGTTGCTTCGGAATCAGCATTTAGTACCGGCAAAAGAATCTTGGATCCTTTTCGAAGTTCATTAAAGCCAAAGACACTCGAAGCATTAATTTTGTTGCAAAATTGGTTACGAACACCAATAGACATGGATTCTTCTACCCTTGGAGTCGAGGAGGAGGAGATTGATATTTCTGAGTCTGGTATGTGACCTAACCTTATTATTTGAATCATACTCATGAAAAAGTGACTGAATATTAAATGTATAGGCAGTACAATTCCAACATGTTATGTCATAATGCTAGTGAACTACATGAATGTACCCTGAACAACATTAACTGTTGTTTAACACTTGACAGTTACAGAGTTTAGTTTAGTTTCATCTATAGTTGTCTTCATGCTACTACATCAAATATATATATATTTAATTTCCCTCTTAATATTCGTCTAATCATATCATTTGATGTTTCTTTAACTGATAGTGAGTCTTCTATTTCATTTCACTTGCAGAGCTATTTAGTGAACTTGCTACTTCTTCGATGATCATAGATGATTGATTCATAAGGCTAGCAGAGCATTCAGGGGCAAAAAAAAAAAAAACATCTTCTCGAGGGTCGCTACTGGTCGCTTCTTACTTCTCTGGATTATATTTTGAGCTTTGAGCAGTTGAACTCATTTCTTGTACTTTGTTTTGCATGCACTTTACAGTGTGCACCAACTTATTACTTCTCTGGATTATTGTCATTTGTTTAAACTTGGGTTCAACTTTTTAATTTTCATCTGTAAGAGTTTTAGGTATGTATGAAACTTTTTTTTTAGTAATGTGTATTTTATGGTGGGTAACCCACCACCCACCCGACCCAACCCACTCTATAGTGGGTCGGGTGAAAACTTACCCACTGTATAGTTGGGTCAGTTGTGGGTGACAACTTATGTTACCCACCATCAGTGGGTTGGGTGGTGGGTGAGGCCAAACCCGACCCAACCTGACCCATGTACAGCCCTAATCAATATCTATGAAACAAACTAATTTTTTTAATATGCTAAAGTTAGTTTAAGACTGCCCTAGCGAGCTTCAATCCCACGCACTTGAGCAAGTCAATTTATCTCCTGATTTCCAAGGAATTTTGTCGGCTGTTAGTAGTATCTGGATCTACTCTATTTCTAACACTAGTACGCTATAGATTGGATGTTCGTACCATGTTGAAAAAAGTAGAAAATAACTCAATAATTTGACTTATCAGGTGAATGCATCATTATTTGTCGTTGGTTGCTTTTGTGTGCATTGTCTTGGAAGTGTTGATTAACATGATAACTTCGACAAAAACAACTCCGAGTTTAACGCTTGTTGGAGCTCGCAGACTAACTTGTATAGGGACTTCATTATCACTTGCAAACAGAGCTTACAAGGTTTGAAATTTTTCCATTTCATTTTTTTTAATGGCCATGCTTCTGTCATTAACTTATTGAGAGTTTTTGGTTTGTACCCAGATTAATTTAGGGTACTATATCTTCTGAAACCTATATGTTTTTGGTTTCAGTTCATTGCAATACGTCGGTGACAGTCTATATGCTCCTTTGCTATTATCATCCAGTGTTAAATGCAGTTTCCCTGAGCTTGCGTTTGCTGTGACAGAGAATGAATGTAAAAAGAGTGTTTAGGTACTTATTAGAATTTGATACTTAACCTGATTTTTTTGGTACTTGGAAGAATTTGTGTTCTTTCATTGATTTAGTGTTGATGTGAAGTGAATGAATGTTGATATGAATTGATTGAAGTATTGTTGAATGTGGATGAGATGAAAGATTTATGCAGGTAATTTCTTTTTTTATTCTGGCTTATTTCCGGATGAATATGAACTGCATGTCCATATTGACCAGGTCAAAATTGGTCAGTGTTGACTAATTTTGACCAGGTCAATGTTTGACTGGCAGTAATTTTTTTCAGTTACAAAAAAAATCGTAACGGCTTCAAGATGTTACGATCACGTTGTTACAAAAAAAAAGTAATGGCTCCAAGCTGTTACCACGTGTCATTTCGTAACGGCCCTCAGCTGTTACGGCCGCCGTTGCAACCAAATATTCGTAACGGCTGCATTGGCATTACGAAAAAAATGTAACACCCACTTTTGAAACGGGCGAGAGCCGTTACAACCCATTTTAGTAACCGCTCAGCTCCGTTACGAATCCTGGAATTTGGTGTAGTGGCATATTGAAGGAAGAGTTGTAAATACCTTATGAGTGTTTGTGCCATGTATTCCTTACCTTCCTTCAGTTATATCTTATCCCAGAAGAATTAGACATCGACCTTCTTGAATCTCTCCATCAGAAGGATTTTTCTGAGCATTAAGTCTAGGACCTCTTGAGATCCGATCCATAGAATAAAGATCACTAGAATCCCAACTCCTAGACTTAGATTTTCCAGACTTATTCTCATAAGCATTGGGAGCATGTACATAAGAGGTGTAAGAAGTTGCACTACTATGAGAAACATGATTCCAGTAAGAATTTCTAGAGGAGTGACCTTGGAAACCCTTTTTATGAGATTTCTGGTTTTCTGCAAGAATGTCAACGCATTGTAGATGTCATTAGACAATTTACTCCATTGACTGTAAAAAGAAGCAAATTTTGAAGGTCATAAATCTGTTTCCTTCTAGCAAAACAATGTTGAACATTATGATTCTTTTTCCTGCATAATGAACAGGATTGTAGATAAGAACCTTTTGATGAATCCCTTTTTTGACTCATAGACTTTTCAGATATCTGCAAGTTACGTAAATGTTTCTTAATGGATAATTCCTAAGAAGCAATTTTCTTCATACTAGATAACACCTTATGAGTATTAGGAATAGGCACTGAAGAAGACATACTTACTAAAACAGAGTTTTCACTTTTCAAGGAGTTACACTGTTTCTGGGCTAGAAGAAGAGATGCAACAAGTTTCTCTTTTTCAACACGACAGTTGTTCAATTCTGATGAATGAGTCTCAATTAAATGTTTTTCTCTAATTGAGTCTTATTTAACAATATCTTCAAATATACTAATCTTTTCGCACTGCAGAGTAGTTTCTTGAACAAGAATTTCAATATTGTTACAAAAAGACTCAATGATATTATAGATTTCCCGTTCTCTATCAAGAGACTTTTCAAGTTCATCAGTGAACTGATCATATATTTTTTCAAGAGACCTAATTCTAGAAACTTGAACATCAATAATCTCAGTAGATTTTTTTAAAGCTCTGGTGAGATCCATCTCAGAATCTGACATAGTGTCAACTGTCACATTAGAGGGGTTTATATCAGAATCAGATAGCATAAGTTTTCTACCCCAGGATTCAGAAGAATCTGCTAAGGAGTTATCCTTTGAGGTAAGCCCATGACATTTGGAATAATCAAAAACTTTGGAAGACATTTTTATGTGCGTAAAAGCGAGATAAAATTATATCCACAGAAATCAGATTGCTACAAACAAAGACTTATGAGATCTTAGCGTGTTATCCTGCTCTGAAACCAATTGAAAAAGAGGTGGTATAACAATCACACCCAATAATTTGTTCGGAAATCTGTATGGACTAAACTCCAATATAATTCCGAGATCACCAATGCATACAACAAATAAAACAGATAAAAATCTGTGCGCCTGATTGATATGATAAATAACTTGGATGGTACCAAAGACCAATGCCCAAGTGTCAATCAAGTTATATCCAACAAACAAGGTCGGATTTATCAACTGATTGAACTACGCACAACCTATGATATTTCAATTATATAAACAAATATAATGCCGAAAGAAATTACACAGACACCATAAATTTTGTTAACGAGGAAACTGAAAATGCAGAAAAACCCTAGGACCTAGTCCAGCTTTGAACACCACACTTTATAAAGCCGCTACAGACACTAGCCTACTACAAGTTCACTTAGGAATGGAATGTAGTTGATCCCTAACCAAGTATCACACCGATTAAGGTACAATCGCGTTCCTTATGCCTTTAGAACCATGATGGATTCCACACACTTGATTCCTTTAGCTGATCTCACCCACAACTAAGAGTTGTTACAACCCAAAGTCGAAGACTTATAAACAAATATATTTCCCACCGATATGTCTATTCTTTATTTGGTTTTTATTCCGTTTTTTGATAGAAATCAAGGTGAACAGGAATCAATTGATAATCCAGTATGATACTCCCGAAGAGAAGCCTAGAAATATCAATCACCTCACAATAACCCAACTGATTAACATAAAAAATTATTTCGGAAACAATAGAGTATGAGATGAAGAACTAGTGTGATTACTTTTTATATCTTACCTCCCAGATATAAATCTCGAGCAAATCTTAGAGAAGATAGTACTCAACATGATAGAAAAAGTAAGATTAAAATACACAAATATATAGAAAATAGTTGGATCTGGCTTCACGAATCCCAAATGAAGTCTTCAAGTCGTTAACCTAACATGGTTTTGGAAAAACCTAGGTTGAAGGAGAATCGACTCTAGTTTGCAAATATGACACAAGAAAGTGTCGGGATTAGGTTTTTCAGTTGCTAGAGTTCTCCCTATTATAGTCTTTCAAATCAGGGTTGCTTACAATCAAAGCTAAGATAGCTTAGTAACAAAGCATTCAATATTCACCGTTAGATGAAAACCTGATTTTAGATTCAAGCTAAGTCTTCTTAATAATAAAGCAATTAATCTCCACCATTAGATGGTCTTAGATTGATACACACAAATGAAATATACCTTCATTTAGATATGGGTAACCGTACGTAAACGTGTATATTGAGTTGGCTCAATAATAGTTAACCGAAGTTATCCATATGAACACTTTTGTCTTAACCATATTCGTCTAACACTTCTAGATGAAATATGATGATCAATCAAATATTAAAGATAATCAAATGAATCTAATTGTGCTTCAAATAGAGTTGTTCAATTGTTCACTGTCTCATAGAAGTATATATGAACACATTGAAACAAAATCAGATTGATTCGTAATCGTACAAAGTACTTATACAAGAATCAATTCATGAACATTAAGCCACGATTTGCAAAAATCGCATTCCTTAATTCATAGATGTTTTAGTTCATGAGTATGAGAATCATACATTACAGATTTTAGAACTTAACCAAAATGTTCGCCAACCAGGTACGCGAACAACAACTCCATACCTTGTCTTGTCAAACCGTTCGCAAACCCGGTTCGCAAAAAAACCGTCCCGGACCTAGGTAGAACCGTTCGCATACTAGGTACACAAACAAGGTTCCCGGACCTTCATAGGTAAAACCGTTCGCATACTAGGTACACAAACAAGGTTCCCGGACCTTCATAGGTAAAACCGTTCTCATACCAGGTATGCATACCATGTTGTATCCAGACATGGTTAATTGTTCTAAACTCCCATTTCAATCATTGAAACATCCTTATAAGAGGAAAATGGCTGTCTCACATAAACCATTAGCTTCAAGTGATTTTCAAGATCAATACGAAACTTTCCAAGTCGACATCAAATTATTTTCTTACACAAATCATGTAAGATATTTCAAGGCGATTTACACATGATCATCTTTTGACTTTACATTTAGTTTCCAACAAATAGATTATTTCCAACTAAACTCGTCAAGAATACGATGAATATAGTTAAAGCAAAAAAAGCTTCCAGCACATATTTCGAGAAATAGATAAGCGAGATAAACTCAACTCGAAATATCAAATATGAATAATGTAAAAGTCTATATAGCTATACGACTTACATTAGAAGATATAATAGAATAAACTTCTGAGTGATAGATAAGTTTTAGTCTCCACATACCTTTTGTCGATGAAGTTACTCCAAGATCTCTTCAATAGATATTCATCTTCAATTGGTGAACGCCATGAAGTCTAAAGCTCAACCACACATTTTATCTTAATCCGAGACATAGCTATAAGTAGACTAGAAACCAAGTATATGGTTTTGAACAACTAAAATTGACAAACAAGCTTGAGATAGCAACGCTTGCGAGTTCGACCAAGCATTATAATGCCCAAAGAAATCCTTCTTCTTTAGTAAAAGTAAGGTCGCTCATGTTTTTCTCTTGGGAATGACATCAAATGGGGGAGATTTCTTAAGTGAACTTGTGCTTAATTGTTATATGTTTTTGGGGATAACAGTTGTGGAATTATCTTTTGAGAATTCATAACGATCCCATAGTTTTCATACTTTTGCCAATTTTTATTGATAAAAAGGGGTAGAATTATTTAGTAGTTCACACTATATACATATGGTTTACGGTTCATTATGTAAAGGGGGAGTGGATTCCATTCTATAGATTCTACATATTGTGCAAAAGATAAAAGTATTGACTAAGAGGGAGTGATACATATCACTGTAGTATTATTTAAATGTTGTGATACAATTGGACTTTTATTAACATAATAATACTATGACATTAAATAACAATGATGGAGAACATTTGTTTTCGTATTTTTATTGCTAAGGATCTCCTACAACAATGATGCTGATTTGAACACATTCAGAATCGATGGAAAACTTGAAGTTATGAAGAGTTTAAGAAATTTGAAGAGCCAATGAAATCAAGTATGATGGATCAGAAACTACAAAGTTTATTTATTATGTAATCCATATGTATTGATAGTTTTATCACTAAAATTGATAAATGGGGAAATTGTTAGAGCATTGTTTGGTCAAACTCGCAAGCGTTGCTATCTCAAGCTTGTTTGTCAAGTTTAGTTGATCAAAACTATATCTTGATTTCTAATCTACTTATAGCTATGTCTCAGATTAGGATAGAAGTGTGTACTTTAGCCTTAGACTTCACGACGTTCACCATTTGAAGAAGAAGATCTACTGAAGAGCTTGGAGGAACTTCGACGACAAAAGGTATGTGGAGACTAAAACTTATCTGTCACTAAGAATTCCATTCAATCATATAGCTATATAAACTTTATGTTATACACATTCAAAATTTCTAGTCGAGTTTATCTCATTTATATCACTAGTACAAATATGGGCTTTGGTGATAGTTGACAATTAGAAACTGTGTCAGTTAACGAATGAACTGTTACAAAAACATAAGCTATGAGATATTGGTAACAGTTTCTCAATAAAACTCACACAAATAGTAGTGAACAATAGTGACAGTTTTTCCACTATTACTGAATAACCATACAATGACAGTTTCTATACAAAACTGTTACCATATAGTGATGTATAATAACAGGTATAACTGTCACTGTACTTGAGATATTGCAATTGTTTTAAATAAAAACTGTTATCAAATAGGAAAATATTAGTAACATTTCTTATAATTACCGCCACTTCCATTCATGGTGGCAGTTTTTAATCAAAACTGCTACTATCCATACTATTTACCGTAAAGGATTCTGAAATGTAGGATGTTGTTATCCACCAGTAGTGGGGGTGATGTGTTAGTGGACTCTTTGGTTCCTAGATAGAAGGATGTTGGGGCAAATTCTCCCCCTGTTTTCGTGAAAACTAAATCCCATAAGGCCATAACTGGATATAACCACCACAAACTTCGCCTTTACCAAAAATAGAAAAATATGATCTTACTTTCTCTCTCTTTCCCTCTGTATTCTGTATACCAATTCCATATCATTTTCTCTCTAATCCTCCAGCCTCCAAAATGATAATTGAATGTATCCCCACATATGAGTCTCCGCTTCTCCATATTCCTCCTCTTTATCACAAAACTAAGGTTTCAAATCCCTTCTCTCTATAATAAGGAAAACATGAAACTAGGTTTGTAGTTTCCACTTGATTTTCATTTATTAAGTTAGGGTTATCCATGATATCATTATGTTGGTGTGCCAATTTTTTTATTAATTCAATCTTCATTTTATTTGGCAGGAAATTAATGTTTTGAAAGATCTTGTTCCATTTCTGAATTTGGGGGTTTATGTCTAGTATTTCAAATCTACTCTTTCTTGAGTCTTAACTGTTTTTTTTTTTTTGAAGTGGATACCCAGTTTCTGTAATGATGGTATGACTTTGGAATTATTTCCTCTTTTACCTTTCAAGTCTTTGATGAATTTATATTTTCAATTGTCTCTTCAAGGCGAAGGAAACAAATGTTAGTGAAGAAAACATAAATAAATTATACATAGGTAAATCACTCTTCCATGTATTGTTCTATTACGAGTGTGACTTATATTCTAATTGGAAATTGCTTAACAAGTGTTCAATATTTTTCCCCAGTAACACTAAGTATCTGGTTGTACGTTTTAATTGTTTAGCAATGGAAATAGTTTTTTAGATTTCCGTAACTTATGATTGAATTGCAGGATAAACCAAACATAGGCTTATGGAGCCTAATAGTGATAGAAAGGCTAGGAAAAGGCCTGGATCCTGTTGCCCGCGAAGAATAACAGGTTGTGAATGTTACAAGTAGTTGTGATGAACTTCAATCACTTGATCCATGGAAAACATGGGCATACAGTCCTCATATCACGCCTGCTAACTTATGTGAGTTCCTGATTATTTTTCTAGATTTAGGTTGGTACAATATTTTCGATAAAGTTTGTCGTTGTCTTTCTGTATTTTATTTTATTTTTCAAAACATAATGTATTTGTATTGACTAACATAGTGAGTCACATTAGGCTCAAATTCATTTATATCTATCCTATCTGCTTCCTTAATAGTTCAGAATATTTCTTACATCTCATTCCCTTTCTTCATACCTGATAAATTTTGTAAGTATTTGATATCCACATTAGAAATGTTACTAGTGAGAAACCAATCAATGTAGAATAAGTAGCCACATTATGTTAAACACGCCATATTTTACTATTTGGTAACCATATGGAGGATGAATATAGGAAGAGGAAAAAATTGAAAGATTAACTAAGTGATACTTTGGATTAGAGTTGAATACGTTTGAACCGCTTACCTCTCATCTACTGTTTTATATATTTATTATGTGTAATGAGGCCATCTGGTTGAAGTAATTAATTTTCATATATATGTTAAAATGGCTGCTCAAGTTATTTTTGCTAATTCTGTTTTCGTGGACAGATTATGAGTTAGGATTATGACAGGTTAACGGCATGATAAGACCTCCAATGAAGGTATTTTCTCTAAAGTAATAGTAAAAAACTCTACTTAATAGTAATTAGGCTCTAGATAAAGGTAAAATTTGACATACCCCAATTTATTTCATCATGATTTATTCGTCTATACCGATTCACCAGGGTAGTCTTAAAAAACTCAGATAGGCATTTATACTCCCGATTTGAACATTCAAATCTGTAAGGTCCGACTACCAGTATAGTTTCATGGTTTATATGCAATTCATGTTGATGAGTCCAAGAATCACCTTCTAGATATAGTCATCTAGGTATGTACTTCCTATGGATTTGTGGATGTGATGTACCCCTAGGGCCTCGTCTATCTTCCATATTTTCTTAATATTTGGTTTCCATCAATCTAACTTATTACTTAAGAACTAGAGAGATATTTAATTTTGGTGTGCTTAGTTACGTAATCTGTATTGTGGGTGATGGTTAAGGCTTAATTTGAGGTATTTATATCTTATAGATTTGTATTCTTACAATGAATTAGTTTGGATCACATATTCCTATTGATGCTTGGATTATATACTATTCATATGCACATGTCCAAGGTGATAGTGATATCTTATCCTATTGGTTGTCAAGATTATCCACATTATTATTGCTTCTCCAACATACACTTGAAGCAAGTGATGTTGTTTACATTACTCCGCAGAGACAAAGAGAAACATCTGCTTCTATTCCTGACATGATGGTAAACTTTCACTTGAGATTTTCTCTTTTTTTTTTCGGTTTTTATTTTTTAGCTTTGTGATTTGATTGGATAGCCTATGGGAAAATAGAGTAAAAGTTTTTTGAATGACTCAAATATTCTTTTTTATGGGCATAACAATGTCAAAGCAAGGATATCCCACTGTAAATGGATCTTTTATCCGCACTTTACTTAAAATTTTAGGGGATCGAAGGTAGAATTGTCATTGATCGCTTCTCATATTTAGTAACCATAAATTAAGCGCATGTTGTTTCTGCTTCCGCATATCTCCCCAAATGTCCTAGTACTAGACCTGCTTTATGGGCTTAGCTGAACTTCATGAGAAGATATCTTTGTGATTTGCCTTAGGTCCTAACATGGGACTTTAACTTATTAGGATTCAAAGTGAATAGAGGTTCTGATGTGACAATAAGTATGACAAACTTGCAGATTTTAGTAAATCTAGTACCCCCTGGTTGATATTCTGTTGTAAGGGGCCTTGTTAACATGGAAAAACTGCCAGACACATCCAATAATGTATAGAATCAACAAAATCCTTGTTTCGTAGGATTGGCTTGATGTTGAGCCAAATGTAGCACAGATTGCTCTTGACTGACCTACATATTTCTGCAAATTTACAGAGTAGTTCTGCTACCCTTGTTACTTTCTGCGCCCAAGCATTGTGTTCCTTTTTTCATCTCATTAAAGGTCTTGTGTTATTCTTATAAAAAAATAACTAATGCTAATTATTTTGTATTCTCTTTTGCATAGAAGTCTGAGTATGATGACAGAGATATCTTGGATGTACAGGGAGAATTGATAAATCACGTTCAACCGTTGACAATATGATATCACAGGAGTGTTAGGTCCAAAACGGGGAAACCAAACATGAACAAAGTAGCTTTCGATCAACTTCACGTAAAAATGAATACATGGTTTCTAATTTCATAGTGTCAGGTCTATTTAATTTTGTTGAATTATGTTGTATTTATACTTATGTTTAATTTTGTTGAATTATGTGGGTACTATTTAATTAATTAAATCAATTTAAACATTGACACTTCACCCCTTAGTGAAGACCATTGCTTCTCAATGCAAACTTGATCTGCATGCATGGTACCTTGACGATGACACAATAATTAGAGATACTTTAGAGGTGGCTAAGGCTCTGTGGATAATTCATTCTAAAGGACCAGACAGGGGTTTACATCTCGACATTAACAAGACGGAAGTCTTCTGGTCTTTTATTGATCCTAGAAGTACTATTTAAGATGTTTTCCCTCCGGATATTGGTAGACCTTCTAAGGACTTTAAACTTTTAGGAAGCCCTGTGAGTTTGAATTTGGGCTTCATCAACGACTTGGTATTGAATAGGGTTCACAAAACTGTTCAACTAATGGACGCGATTAAAAAACTCAGGGATCCACAAAGTGAGATGCTTTTACTTCGCAATTGCACCTGTGTGTCTAGACTTTATTTTGCTATGCGTACTACCAATCCGGATGCTCTACAACCGGCCATTGATCTCTTTGACGACCAGCTTTATCAGTATTTGAGGCTTTTGATTACTGGGGATGGTGCTGGTTTTGGTCCTTTACAGAAGAGATTAGTTACCCTACCAATTAAAGATGGAGGACATGGCATCTATACTATGGATGATACTCGAGCTTACTGCTATCTTGCTTCTCAAATCCAGACTACTTCAGTGTAGAAAATGATCCTTGACGACTTATTCCCAACGGACAAAGGATTATCTTATCAGTTGGCTCTTCATACCTTCATCCAGGTATGTGGATTACCATCTACTTACAACGTCGATGATACTGCCCTCCCCCCCCCCCTTCCATGAATTCACTGGCAGTTGTTTATTTTGACGCAGTTAAGAAGTGTATCCGAGACCAATTTCATATGTATGAAAGGGATCCCGTCTTATGGCAATGTAACCGGTTCAAGCATGCTCAGGACTACCTTTTGGAGGTTCCAATTAGTGGGAATAACCAATGTCTTATCCCAGACAATTTAGAGCTGTGCTTTGCTATCGTTTGGGTATTCATTTGTTTGTTGAGAATAGTCTGTTCCCAAGTTGTAACAAGCCCATGGATTCTTTTGGAGATCATGCGCTTTATTGTGCAAGGGATATTGTCTACAAATTCTGCCATGATGTGGTTCGAGACACTGGTTTAGACATTTTCTACAAGGATAATGTTCCCGCGCGGAAGGAAGTATCTCTTGGTCTTCAATCTGATGATGGTCAAGATCTATAGCCTGCTGATATCCTTATTCTCAATTGGGAAAATGGGCGAGATGTGTGTATGGATGTTACATGTGTTTCTCCATTCACTAGAGGTGGTGTCCGTTCCTTCGCTCCAGGTAAAGCTATCTTTAGTGCTGTTTCACGTAAACACACTAAATACTTGGACAAGTGTGCTGCACATGGTTATGGTTTGGGTGTTCTGGCCTTTTTTACCTTAGGTGAACTTGGTGTGGACACTTTGGTTTTTTTCAAGCGCTTAAGGAACTGCTTAGTTAGTAATGACGCTAGTAGTGGATTAGGTAGTTTTATTTTCCATCGTTTAGGTGTTGTTATTCAAAGAGGAGTTGGGGATCAGCTTGTCGCTAGGATGCCAACCAAAAGCTTTGTGTAATTTTTTATTTTTTTAATAAAATATAATTAATTCTTAAAAAATAAAATAAAAAAATTAAACATTAAAAATTAAAAATTCTTTTTATTATTATTGCAATTTTAATATTAGTAATTAACCTCACTCAGCATATCACCAAACACTATTAACATGAAAGCACATCAAATGAGGCTGTATGATGACACTTTTAACAAATAATACGTCACATAAAAGGATATACAGTGAAAGTTTTATGTAAAAACAATTACATACTATGACAGTTCAAGAAATCGAGTTTTTGATGTTAGTTTTATATATAAACCTCGCTACAGAAGAACTCATCAACAACAACATGTTTATGAATAAACTGTTACCTTAGTAGAAAATTTTCAGTTTTTTATGACAGTTTTATTTAAAAACTGATACTGTAAATCGTTAACAATGACAGGTTTATGAAGAAGATGTTACTTATGTCATGATTCTGCAACATTTTATTATTGACCTTTCGTAACAGAGCCTTTGGTGACAGTGCGAAAAATTCTCAAAACTGTCACATAAACATTATGGTGACAGTTTTTAACTGTCACCTAAGCCCATTTTTGTACTAGTGTATGATTCTCGAAATATGAGTTTAAAGCTTAGAATGCTTCATCATCTACTTGGAAACTTTAGTTATGAATAATTCATTTGTTGAAAACTAAATATTAAGTCAAGATGATCATGTGAAAATTACCTTGAACATCTTACATAATCTGTGTGAGACAATCATTTGATGTTAACTCGGGATGTTTTGTATTGATCAAATAATCATTTGAAAAATACTTGAAGCTAGTGGTATGTGCAAGATTACCATTGTCGTCTTCTAAGGATGCTTCAAATCAATTAACTAGAGTTAATTTTAGAACTATTGCTACCAATCTCTGGATACAACATAGTATGCGTACCCAGTATGCGAACTGTGAAGTGCTAGTTTGGATCTGGAACTCTTGTTTGTGAACTGTGTTTGCGAACGAGTTTATCTATATTGGGTCTGGAACTGTGGTCTGCGAATGGAAAGGTCAAGAATGGAAGTTCGTGAACTTAGTTTGCAAACTCAGTGGTTAGGTCCTAAAATCAGTAAATAAGACAACTTGTTCACATATTCTATATGCAAACTATTGTCTATACTCATGAACTCAGGTTCGTTTGTGAACTGAAGTAGCTGGATTTTTAATGCATTAAGGTATGCGAACTCGGTTTGCAAACCGTGGCATTATGTTCATGAATTGGTTATTATATACGTACTTTTTACACTTACAAACCAAGCCGAATATGTTTCAAATGATTCATATATATTTCTATGAGATAGTGAACATTTGAAAACCTCTCTTGTAACACATTTAGATACATTTGATTATCTATCATGATTGGTTTATTATCAGATTTAGTCTAGAAGTGTTTGAAGAATATAGCTAAGCTAAAAGTGTTCATATGGAAAACTTTGGTTAACTGTTACTGGGCCAACTTGTTATACACGTTTAGGTACAATTCATCCATATCTGAATATAAGTACCTTTCATTTGTGTGTATCAAGCTAAACCATCTAATGATGGAGATTGATTGCTTATTTTGTAAGAAAACTTAGCTTGAATCTTAAATCAGGTGTTCACCTAACGATGAATATTAATTGATTTATTAATAAGCTATCTTATCTTTGATTGTAAGCAACCCTGATTTGAAATACTATATAAGGAGAATCTCTAGAATCTGGGAAACCTAATCCCGAAACTTTCGTGTGTCCTAGTAGCAAACTAGAGTCTATTCTCTCTTAACCTAGGTTTTCAGTTCTTCTGAAAACCAAAAATAGGTTTAACGACTTAAATACTTCACTTGGGATTCGTAAAGCCAGGTCCAACTATTTTATTTGTAGTTACGTATCTGAATCTTACTTTTTATATCGTATTTAGTTTAATCTTTTCTAAGATTTTTTCGAGATCTATCTTCGATAGGTAAGATATAAAAAGTAATCACAATAGTTTCTTCATCTCAGACTCTTGTGATTCTGAAATAACTTCTTATGTTAATCAATTAGGTTATTGTGAGGTGACTAATATTCTGGGATGCTCTTCGGGAGACATAAGACCGGATTATTAGTTGTGTTTCATGTTCACCTTGATCTTTATCTTAAGACAAAAAACTAGAATAGACTTATATGCGGGAGACAGATTTGTTTATAAGTCTTCGACTTTGGATTATAACAACTTCTAGGTTTCAAAGGACGCCATTTAGTGGAATCAAGTGCGCAGGGTCTTGCAAGATTCAAGAGGTGTAAGGAATACGAATGTACCTTAATCGGTGTGAGATACATACTCTAGCCTACTACAAGTTAACTTAGGGATCAACTACATTCCAGTCTGAAGTTAACTTGTAGTAGGATAGAGTATGTATCGTCTTAATACAGTGTGATGTTCAAGTCTGGACTAGGTCCCGGGGTTTTTCTGCATTTGCGGTTTCCTCGTTAACAAAATTCTGGTGCCTGTGTTATTTCTTTTTTCGTATTATATTTTTTTATATAATTAAAATATCACAGGTTGTGTGTTGTTCAGTCACAGTTGATAAATCCGACTTGTTTGTTGGATAGAACTTGATTGACACTGGTACATTGGTCTTTGGTACCATCCAAGTTATTCTCATAAAAATCAGGTTCACGGATTCCTATCTGTTTGATTTACTAATTATGTTGAGAAAGAGATAAAGCTCTTTGATATTTTTCTTGATTGAGTTCATTAAGTTGATACTTTCAAAATTATATTGGAGTTTAGTGCACACAAATTTCCAAACGAAATAGTTAGGTGTGGTTGTTGTAACCCCGCGTTTTCAACCTTACATCAATTTTTCTAGATTTATGTATCTAATTTAGGGACTCACTAGCTCAAAATGGTAGAGCGCCCAAGACTATCACTAGGTTTGCAGAGGTTGGTGGTGCAAATCCATATGAGTTTCCATATTATGTTTATACAATATGGGTAGGTGTGTACATACTAGTGCACATGTGTAAATCCCATTAAATAGATTTGTGCGTAGGCGAACATGGTTGATTTGTTCCATTTCATGGGTGTACATATTTGTGCACCAGTGTATTTTCCATGACATATAGGTCGGCATGTGGGTATCAATGGTTGTTTTTATGCATATTTTATAAGGGTGTACATATTGGTTCATCTATGTAATTCCCATGAAAAAATAGGCTTGTGTGTGGGTATGAATGGTTGATTTATGCATGTTTTAGGGGTGTACATATTGGTTCATCTATGTAATTCCTATGAAAAAGTTTGTTTGTGTGTGTTTATGAATAATAGATTTTATGCATGTATGGAAGGGTTTACATATTGGTGCACCCATGTAATTTCCATGAAAAATAAGGTTAAGGTATGCTTATGAATAATCAATTTTATGCATGTTTTGCAGGGGTGTACATATTTATGCACCAGTGTATTTTTCATGAAAAAGTAAATTAGTGTGTGGTTATGTATAAACAGTTTCATGCATGTTTTGCAAAGGTTTCTTATTGGTGGACAATTATCCATGAAAAAATAGGTCTAAGTGTGGATATGAATGACCAATTTCATGCATGTTTTGTAGGTATGTACAAAGTGGTGTATATGTGAAAAAAATACTGCATAAACTTTTGAAAATTTCGTGCGTGTGTATTTTTTGGTACACATCAAATAATGAATCAATTTTATTTTATTTTAATGAAAATTATATAGTCATATGGATGCTCTTTTTGTAGATCTCGGAAAGAACTTCCCGAATATATAAATTTTGTGAATTTTGGACAAGCGGTTCCAAAGATAAATTATTTTTTAATTTTTTAAAGTTGTTGATGTCATCATGAGTCATTGTGGACTAAACTGCAAATATATGAACTAAATTGTAAGTAATAAGTGTTATTAGTGTACTTTCCATGTTTCGAATAAATAAAGGACTAATTTGTACCTATTTGAATGGGTGTGGATAACGTTTTTTCTAAGAAACAAACGATTCATTGAAAAAGAACATGTTTACAAGCTTCCACAATGTTTTCATCCCTTTGACAGAAGTTCAAGAAAGGGGGAAGAGAAGTCCAAGAAGCTTTAATTCAAAACTTTCGGGCACGCTGTTTAATCCGATCTGCCATTTTATTCTTAACACGCCTAATATAAACAAACTTACAGACACTACTGCTAGACATAAAACTTCTGCAGTCAGCAAGAATATCATCACATCTCCACCCGGCCGAGCAACTATCCTCATTTACAAACTCTACCACTTGAAGACAGTCTCTAACAAAAAGAACTTTGGACAAGTTCAACTCCCCGACCCAGGAAATCGCCAAAATTAGTGCAGTAGCTTCTGCACAAACTGCATCTGGAACTAGCCCAAAATCCGAACGAGAACTCTCTATTCTTCTTGTTACATCACAAAGAATCAGACCAATACCCATATTGAAACTTTTAAAAGAACCATCTAAGAAGAAAATATGTGAGACTTCACTTATATGAGTTTTAATATCTTCACTAACAATATGCGCAGTAGGAGGAGATGTATATGTATTAATCATTCTTCTAGTATTTAGAATTACTCTATCCCAATTTACAACTACTTTTTGAAACACCACTTCACAACGCATCTTCCAAATGCACCACATGACAATTTCCCCAATGCTAGGCCATCCAACTGGAAAAGGAGAGGGACCAATCCTAATATCAAACCATTTAAGAAAATAGTCATCAGGCCAAGGGAAGTCTATCAAGATTAAATGTTGCAGAGATAAAGCAAACAAAATGTGAGTAGACATAGGACATTGAAATAAAAGGTGGAGAACTATTTCCGAGTCATTATTGCATAGAGGAAACGAGGTATCGATGGAGTTATTATAAACATGCATAGTGGAGTTAACAGGAAACATGTGACCAAACACCTTCCACATAAAAAAAATATAATCTTAGGGAGACAGTCTATATCCCAGACATTGTTTCAGAAAGCAGATTCCTCAGCAGAACAAAAATAATTAGTATAAACTTTATAAGAAGATTTAATGGTAAAGTTATTATCCCTGGTATGATCCCACTTAATGTTATCTTCACAGAGTAAATTCAGATGAATAGTTCTAATCTTAACCACATCTTCAGGACAGAACAAATTATTCAGAAGATTAATATCCCAAGTACCATGCTGCTGATCAAGAAGCTCACTAACAAAAGTATAATTAAGAAAATTAGGATTATTAGACAAGGGGGAGTGGGGGTGGGGGGAAGCCGAGTACGGCAACCAGCTAGACAACCATATTCGAGTAGTTTTTCCATTATTTATCTTGTACACAATGTTCATATTTAAGAAACTAATACTTTTAACTATTCCTTTCCAAATCCATGAAGAGGAATCAACTTCTTTATCAATTTCTAGCAAGTTTTGGTTCGGAAAGTATTTGTCTTTTAAGAACACAGAGATTAAACGATATGATTACTGAGAAATTCTCCAGGCTATTTTAGAAATAAAAACCCAATTCAAAGCAAAAGAGTTGTGAATACCCAATCCTTCACAACTTTTAGACTTACCTATGTCAAGCCAGGAACGAAAGTAAGCCTCTCTGCGGGGGTCTTTCTTTGACCACCAAAAAGTTCTTTGTATGTAATCGAATTTAGAAGTTAGCTTTCTAGGAAAAGGGAAACAAGACATATGATAAGTAGCGATGCTAGACAAAACATACTTCATAACAACTGTTCTACCGACACCATTCAGATTGGTTTTTTTCATATTACCCAGTCTGGCATAGAATTTTTCAGTCAGAAATTGAAAAGATCTCATCCTATCCCTATTGATAAACAGGGGAGTTCCTAAATATTTTTCAGTGCTAGACAGGTATTTGATCCCTAGATACCTAGAAAGTAACTTGGTGTGTCTATGATGGATATTAGTACTGGTAAAAAAATTAATTTTTAAAAAATTAATGGCCTTCCCAAAAGCTTTAATAAACTTTTTTAGAATCTTCATAATATTACGAGCATAAGCGATAGAAGCCCTAGAGAATAGCATACAGTCGTCTGCAAAAAGTAAGTGTGTAATAGAGGAAATATTATTTCTAATCTTAAAGCCCTGAATAATTTAATCAGATTCAGCTTTTAGAAGCATTTGTGACAAGACTTCCATACAAAGAATAAAAATATAAGGGGAGAGGCAATCCCCCTGCCGAATGCCTCTAGAAGGAGCAAAAACCTCACCCGGTGAGCCATTGATAAGGACTTAATAAGAGATAGTACTAATACATTGAAGGATGATTTGACACCAGTCTTCTGAAAAACCAATTTTCTTAGAAACCTCGATAACAAAGGTCCATTCTAATCCTTCAAAGGCTTTCGACAGATCAAGCTTAATTGCCATATAACCTTTCTTAGATCCTTTTTTTATTCTTTTAAAAAAGTGCAAAATTTCGTGACTAATTATAATGTTATCTTGTATCTACCTATTAAAAACAAATTCCGACTAAGTAATGGCTTAAGACGATTTGTTAAGATCTTACAAATGATTTTATATACTGAATTTGCTAAACTGATGGGTCTAAAATCATTAGTTGTTGAAGGATTATTCACCTTCATAATAAGAGCTATGAAGGAGTAATTTAATTGATGCAATAAAAACTTAGTTTTGAATTTTTTTTGAATATGCTCAATCACCTGATGAGACATAATATCCCGGTTGTCACGAAAAAACCCCGTCGTAAAACCGTTAGGACCAGGAGATTTCCAGGGTTCCATTTCCTTGATAGTATAGTAGATTTCCTCAATGGTTGGGATCGCCATAAGAGAAAGATTTAACTCATCAAATATAATGGGCTGGACATCTTTCATAACATCATGTATATCAGCAATATTAGGGTTTGAAGAGTGAAAAACTTTCTTGAAAAAACTTTCAAAATGAGTAACAACCTGCTCTCTGGACTCTAACCAATTTCCCTGCTCATCATGAACTGTATGTATAGTGTTATACATATTTCTTAGCTTGACTGAGTTATGAAAGAACTGAGTGTTCTTGTCATAGTGAACAAAATAGTTAATTCATGATTTTTTCTTATAGAAAGAGTTCTCAATTTCATACCAATAGTCTAGCTGCTTAGAATAGTTTAAAATGAAATTACCTAGAGCAGGAGTGTATGGCATGGATTGGAACTTTTTGATTTCAGTGTTTAGCTTATGAATCGTATTTTTAATGTGTCTAAAAGAGTTGACATTCCAATGACAAAGGTCAACTTTAAAATTTCGGAGCTTGCCTGCCACTACGTAACTAGGAGAACCCTTTACACTTTTGGACCAGGTGTTAGACAGAACCACTTTAAAATCTGGACTCAATTGCCAACATTTGAAAATTTTATAAGGAATATGAAGCTTTTTTCCAGATGAAAACAGTTTACAAGGATTGGACTGTGATCCGAATAAATTCTTCCTAAATTGGTGACTCTAGTTTGTGGTAGGAGAGACACCCACTTATCATTCATAAACCCTCTATCAATTTTTACAAAGATCAATTCCACCGGGTTCCTAAACCTCCTATTACACCAGGTAAAAGGATTCCCAAAATAGAAGATTTCATTAAGATTAAGATCAATTATTTTGGTTCTAATGAAGTCAGGTACCAACGAGTTTGTAGCAATACCACCTTGCTTTTCAGATTCATCACAAGTGGAAAATGAGTTTTTTAAGTCTGTTTAGGATTTATAATTAAGACTTCCTAGGCCTTTCTTTATATATTGGGCTTCCGATGGTAGCCATTTTTCTCCCAAAAGAAAATCGAGCTTCCTTAACAGTCTTAACAAAAAGGGGAAATTTGGGAAATAAAAATGCTTCCACGTGGATTTATATTAGGACTGCTAGAGAAAATTGTTTTTATGGTCCCATGGTCCCACTTTAATTAGGACTGCGAAGGAGAATTGTTTCATAACCTTCCAGAACTAATCTTATCTATCTCGGTCTGCCTCTTCCATCACTTCTCACAACCTCACTTCTGTCTCAGTTCTCTACTCTTAGTTTTCGAATGAAACCTCATTCTCACAGACCCAACCTCACTCTCATAAATCAAAGATTAATCATAACCCCATATCAAAATCAAATTAAACACATGTATCAGCGAAAATCAAAAGCAAACACTTTTTTATAACCCTAGATCTAGGTTGATTAATGCGAAGAAGAAGATATCAAACTAGAAATTGAACTCATTTTAAGCTTTGATTTTGGTTTTCCTTGATATTGTTGTTATTTGATTATATTAGATTTAATTGGTATTGTTTAGTTCGATCTGAAGGTATAGATTCATCATCAACAACATCAGTTACAGTTATCGCCGTTATTTCTGGTAGTGATGTAGACTCCAAGAAGAATATTTCATCAGGTATGAACCTCATTATCGTTACTTGATTTATCTTTCTTTTCTTTTTTGTTTTGCATTTTCTCAATTTTGCTTGATTATGAAATTTCTGTTTCTGTGTACTCTATTTGAAGGAATGGGTTTCCTCAAAACCGAAATATCAGCTTTGGTGGTTTCTACTAAGAAATCTGAATCTGCTAATTTCTTGGTATGTTTGAAATCCTAAAATAAAATCAGATTTTTTAATAAATTTCTGAAACAGAACCCTAACTTTATTTTTGTTGTTTTTTGATGTTTGATAGCCATTAAGCTCTAAACAAACACTTCATTTAAACAAGTAGGAAGAGTTTACCAACAACTTCATTGAGACAGAGAGAACCTTGTATCATCAAAATCAAAATCTCAAAAGTTGTAGGTATGTTTTTATCTTTCGGCTGAGGTTTGTTTTATTTCTTTGCAATCTTGTGTTTTGTCTTGGATCTATTCTTTGATGTTGATTTGATATCTGAAATGTTTTTTTGTGTGTTTTGTTTGGGTTATTCAGGTTTGGGATCGACAATAAATGCAGCTAAGAAGTATGGGGTTTTGAGTTTTCTTTAGTTGTTGGATTCTTTTGCATTTTTTTTCAATTGTTTGTTCAATAAAATTTGTATGGTTTTAGCCCTTTAGGCTAGTTATGAAATTGGGTTTGATAAGAACCATGATGCATTCTTGGTGTTTGATTTAATTGCTTGCTTTGGAATTTATGCTATTCAAGTATACACCAAAAAACATCTTGGCTACATATTGTCATTGATTCACTTGCAGTGTGGGTCACAGTTGGCCTTTGTAGTCAATCTTGGTTCGTCCTTCTCTCAGACTCTAGAGATACTATTGTCATTTGTCATTACCCTCTTCTATGGTAGATTATGTCTTATTCATTTGGCATTCTATTGTTGACATTGTATTTCGTACGAGATAGAAGTTATTTCTCATGTTTTACTTATCCTCATTAGAGGTGATCTAACATAAATGTTTTTTTTTTTGTCAGGGAAGAATGGTTGGAGGGTTGAGATTTCTCATAACTCTAAGGGTAGTGGTGGAGGCAGGGATAGTGGCAAGCGTGGTGGCAGGGATGGTGGCGGTGGTCTTGGACGCGGTGGAGGTAATGACCTGAAGTGTTACGAGTGTGGTGAAGCAGGTCATTTCGCTCGTGAATGTCGCTTATGTATTAGTTTAAGAGGCATGGGAAGTGGAAGGCGATAAAGTCCCTGTCCTCGGCGCTGCAAGATCCCAACTTAGGTGCAGGTATGCTATAATTATTTATTTTTTTGTTCCTTTTTGACATGATTTTGTGAAGTATTAGATGCGTGAAGCTAATGTTAGCGTTTATTTTATTTAATATAGTTAGGCCACTTAATGTTTAGCTTTGAATGATCATCTTGTGTTGTGGTTGCCTATAAACTTTGGATATGTTTAGGTTATATATTTGATGACTTATTGTATTAGAATGATATCATGCACTGTACAGTGGGTCCACATGCAGTGCTGGTGGACTTTAATGAGTACTCCAATGAGTTCATTGTCAAATATATATTTTCTGTTTTATTTGGGTCCCCAAAACGACCATGCAATATCATGTTGGTGAGATCATATGCTTGAGTCTGTTTCTGGTTTTTAGCCCTTTAGGCCAGTTACGAAATTGGGTTTGATAAGAACCATGATGCATTCTTGGTGTTTGATGTTTATAGGGATTTCTCTTAATGGTAAGAAGAGTAGTTTATGTAGGTACTAATTTTTCACATTGATGTTTTTTCCGTTCGATGTTTGATATTCACTTGAAATGTGTCGATACTCTGAATTTGTTAATATGCTATCAAATGTAGGTGCTTGAGTGAGCTATTATGAAAATTCTTTTTTATTCATCCTTGTTTGTCCAGTTTGTCTGTCTGACCTTCACTCCTACCACTAGTTCAGATGCTTTTTATCATTAGAGGACTGAACATAAACCACTTTGTCCAATTCTGTGCAAACTTGAGGGTTATGAAGTATATATGCAATGATCTGTTAAAAAGAGGTTAAAACATTAATCTATAAGATAATTTCTTTCAAGATTGTTATATGGTTAACTTTGTAGGATTTATATCGAATCGGTTCCCGACCACTGTGATCCCTTACAACATGGTCTTTATGTATCTGTAGCAACGAGTTAGGATTCAGATTGTTCTGCAATGAACCATCTAACTATTGTGAGGGTTACATCTGATGTTGCATAAATAAGATGTTGCATAAATAAATTTGATTGACTGAAGATATACTACCAACCAATTTGAGTTTCTTTTTCGTTTATGTAATGTAGATTACTTGCTCTGCTAGTTGTGGAAATGGTTTGTCTGAAATTTGGTTTGTGTTTTTTATTAGGTGGTTGCTGGGTTGGGGGTACTGTTCCTATACTCTGGATTGTTGGTATTGTTAGTGGCGATGATGGTGAGTCCATATTGGAGTTACTCTCATATGCATTGTTGTTTGATTCATGTACATAATATTGCAGGATTATGTAACCTGGATATATATACTGATGCATATAGCTATATTGAGTACCTTGGTTTCTTTGGATGACCATCAAAATAAGTAGAGTGCTCATTTTGAGCAATGTGTAATTGATCTCAAGTATTTTGAAGATACTTATCATTGTATTTGATGGTTTTCCAGTTTTGAGTATTCATTTTCTTTTTGGTTTTACTGCTTTAGGATACACTTGGCTACGTTCAGCTATGTGTATATGGAAGTAGCAAATAAGTTAACTGGTTCCTCTTTTCTACGCTCTTTTTTAATTTGTGTTATATTTGGCTCGTAATTGGTGCAAATCAGTTTGTACTTTTTTTTTGTTAATCCCTCTTTCTCTAGATATTTATACTTTTTTTCTGGCTTTGTAACTTTGTTTTGCAGTACTTCTGTACTTCTGTCTCTTAAGGTTCTGAGTTAAAATATCTTTAGGCAAGTTACTGAGTATGAGATTGATGATTTTGTATTTGCTTTGTCTATGAAGGTCCACACCCGCCTAGTTCCCATGGAAAACCATGTTTTATAATCTCCCAAAAGATCATGCATAAATGTGAATGCTTATAAAGATCCGTATGTGTTTACTTCATCCGTGAATCCATCTCCAATAATTTTTATATCTATAGCTTACAACGAGTATTGGGATGGAGATCAGGTAATAATTCTTGAATGAATAATTGAATTTTGCTTCTTTTTATTTTCTTTATGTACATGGAGAGCTGAACACTTCATTTTACCAGGAAACATGCTAAACCCTAATGATTGAAGACTGTCATTCAGGTTTATATCTTCTTTACAAGTTAAAGAACACCACCATTAACACTTTATTCTTCTCTGATTGTTGCTTGCAACAGCTACTTGAATTTTTTTATTGCTCTACTATTAGTGTACTATTATCACCAGCTTCTCCTTCACCAAAAGTTTTATTCTCTTTTCAAGGCTTGTAATTATGAGTTATGATATCCTTCCGTAGATCTTACTCTGATATTTATTTTTGTCTTTGGGGTTGTTGCAGATCAGTTAGGAAATATTTAACCTGGATGAAGAAGATATCGTGTTTTGATAAATAAGGCAAGGAGTGTCTAAGCCATAGACTCACAATTGATCCTGTAACTATTTGTGCATTGCTCGAGGTATGCTTTCTCCTTTGTATTGGAAAAAAAATAATATTATTGAGTTTTTACTGTGCATAAATTTCAGTGAGCATGTTCTTTGTAAGAACAAGTCTAGAATGCCTTGAAGATTATGTTACTTGATGCTTGTAGCATGTGTTTGGATTTACATGTGTGTTTTAGTTGCTGAGAATATGTTCAATAATATTGGCAGGTCTGGCACAAGTTTCTTTTCTTTTCTTAGCCTAGATATTGCCAGCCATTGGTTGTGAATCTACATGTTCTAGTGTCTGAAATTATTTTGCATACCGCTCAAGTTTTATTTTTATGTGAGGAAGAAGTCTGTTAGAAAATTGCTTGTTTGTGAGAGAATATTGTTATTAAAATTCTAATTCCCAAACTTATTTTGCTGCAGGTATACTATTCCCATCAGCTGGGCAGCTCAGTTCAACTTTTTGTTAGTTTTAGTTTATTTATTGTCTATAGTTTGGTTTCGACCGATAATAAGAAAATACATCTTTAAGAACTCAAAATGGTGTGAATTCAGTAGTTGTATAGAGTTTTTTTTTTTGGGGGATTTTGACCCAAGTGTCAGCTCAATTCACATGTGAATTCAGTTAATATTGTACAACAAATTTCAAATTTGAATTGAATGGTGAATGTTTTGACCATCTTACGAAATGAACTTCTAATTTGAATGTGTTTCTAATTTTTGGTTCAGTCAGAAAATGAATCAAATCTCCTTGAATAGCTTCAGTCAGAAATGCCAGTCAGACTTGGATTCAGAAGAATCAGCTTTACAGAAATTATTCAGCCCAGATAAAAAGACTTCCCAAAACTGTAGTCACCTTTTACGTTTCTTAATATAAAATTAAAGAAACGTCTGTGCCTGTAAGAAATTATTACCGTCTGTTGAAGATAGTCGTAAATTCAAGAGATTAAAAGAATCTCAGAAGCAGTTGTTTTAGGAAATAAGACTACAATATTAGGGCTCCCAAAAGCAGTCATTTTTAGAGGTTTCAAGACTTTTTGTGGCAGACTTTTTATTTGCATTTTTCACTAGTGCATGCATTATAAAATTGAAATCTCCTAACAACATCCATGGACGGTTGACATCTTCACTAATACTACTTAAGATATTCCATTGATCTTTCATACTAGAAGTATTCAAATAACCGTACACAAAAGAAATCAGGCAATTTTTGATCCTATGAGTGATATTACAGACAATGTGGATCATATTAATAGAAGAACTAATAACTTCAAGATTTGATTTCACAAAATACCCAAAAGCAAGACCTCCCGATTTCTCCACCGGAGGAACAAAAAACCAGGAATCAAAAGGCAGAGGATGACAGTATTTTTCCACAGACTCTTTATCAACCATGGTTTCAATCAAGCAAATATCATCAAATCTATATTTCCTATAGAGATTCAAAATATGAAGCCACTTCCTATCAGAACAACATCCATTTATGTTCCAACTTAAAAACTTCATGTTTAACCAGTAAAGTACAACTCATAGTACCAAGCACAAAGAAAAAGAAAAACATACTTTAAAAGGAAATAGAATGAAAAGCAACAAGTAATAAAGATAAAATCAATCAAAGGAAGAAAATAAAAAGGTAAGTTACTAGTTTATGAGATATAGAGGGTCCAAAATCCATAGAGGGAGATTCCATCATCATGATATTGATTTCTTTGTCGAATTCTTCATTAGTAACAACAGGTTCTGGAGGAAGCATATCCAGCAGCATCGGCTCAAGAATTAAAGCTTCCTTAAGATCACTATTCTGAATAGAGGAGATTCCAAAGTCGCATTCTAAGTTAGCACTCATAAAATGCTCAGACGAATAGTTCATTTTAGTATCCGAGTTGAATGCAAAACCAGACGAAGTAAACACAACTTGAGAAAAAGAAATACAGGTAGCAGACCAAATAACATTTGCCTCAGCATAACCAGCGCTAGAGGATACACCTAAACTACCAGCATTAAAAGAAGAACCTCTAGGAGGAGTGAAGGGAGGAAAAGAAGTCAACAAAGGCCAAGAGGATGAAAAAGAATTAGATCCTATATAGGCCGATTCAAAAGCAGTCCTTAGCCTTTTTCCTTTTCTATCATGCACAAGACCATCTTTTCCAAATGAAATATTATCAAAAGGTGAGACAGAGTAGATATTGTTAACTGAGTTATGAGTAATAGGAGCAGTAGGTAAAACAGGATTAACAGGTTCCTTGATTGACAATGATATAACTGCAGGCATAACTGAAGAGATAACAGGGAGAGATAACGAGGAACCTCTATTTTCGAGAGCCCAGCCTGTTGGAGGCTAACTGAGAAAGCAGTAGGCATGGAGGACCCATTTGAATCAGCATCCCCTGGGTTAGCTTTTGAGGAGGCAGCTGCACTCGAGCATTCTCCCTTATCCATATTAACCATCTTCTTCGTAACCACAACATGGGTAGCTTGTGGAGTGCGAGCTAGCAAAGCACGAAAAAAAATCCTCGACTGGATTTCCTTACAAAAAACCTCTTCATGGTAAAGTACCCATCATTTCTTGCAAGGTAGCTTAGGATAAAAATATGACATGATGTAGATGCGCTTACTAGTATTGATGACCACCTTTATAGTTAAAGGAGAGTTAATAAGTACCATTAACTTCGCTTCATAGTAATTTCCAACAGGGGTATCCACAGTGAAGAAAGTGCCAATCTCCTCCAGAACTTCTCTTGCCTTTCCTTTGTTGACCAAATCTGAAGGAATAGAAATCTACACAGGCATTAGAGTTTTGTCCCAAACCAGATGAAAAATTGATTCCAAGTCACCAAGAGGCTGGACTGCAAACAGTTGACCAAACATCAAAGTTGGTCTAGCTGCAAAAGCAATTTCCTTATATCGATTTTTCTTAAACATAACCACAAAGATATTTTGAATACCCATTCCCTGAACATATGGTTTTGTAAGCTTGAAATCAGAAGAGTTTATAGTCCATATTTTGTTCAGGTTATGCTTGACTGAGGTTTTGTGGTAGCTATTATACTTGTTACAAATTAAAGCAACAAACCTAAATGGGAATTCTACAACATCCTTTTCTAAATCTAGAACTCTAACTTGTGCTGCTGGGATAGCCATGAGAGACAAACTCGAATAGTAATGAAATCACATATTTGAACTACAGAGCTAGAATGGGGTGTGATTATAAACCAGAAGAACAACATAGTATAAATAAGAAGGTAAAGTGGTAAATCATGCAGAGTTGTCTAGGAAATGAAAGATTACATGCCTGCAGTAATGATATAGAAAAGTCATTCAATTGGGAATTAACCACTGTGTACAGGAAATTGAAAAGCCAAATATACTTATTCTTCATATCCAGAAATCTCAAGGGATAATGTTTCTGCCAACAATCTTTGCCAAGTGTAGGAGGAACTCTGAGTAAGCCACTCATTATTAACATAAAACTTGGTATTTGTAAAAAATCACATTATATTATTATTAAAATAATCTCTCTAATGGGTAATTAATAATAAAATCTCATCTTTTAATGGAAAAGCAGCAGCTAATTAACTCAAACAAGAAGCCCCAAAATGATTAAAGACTATAATCCCTATTAAACCTATTTTCCAGTTCATCATGAAGAGAGCAAATTCATCACCTAGAAATATTCCCGTGAAGATAAAAAGTGAAATCCTCTAAGATAGAATCTCCTTTAATCAAATACCGACACTATATAGGATCTCAAAAACCCAAAGATACTCAGAATGACCTTTCTTTAAAGATCAGAATGAAATTTCAATGGATTCAAAAAAACATAGATAAATTTATTGGAAACAAGAGCAAGAGAACAAAATGAAGCTTCAATGACAATTACCCAACTCATAAAGAATATAACTTCAAACTCGTTTCAGTTGATTAATCAAATCTCATGATGGTGTCCCCAGATTCTCTATGTATGCACCTCCATCAGCTCAAAACCTAAAATAGAAAAGAGATGAAAGGAAAAAGTTACAAATACTATTTTCAGATGATTAGAACAAGAAGGAACAACAAATTAATAGTCAGTAGTAATCATCATGCTTAAAATCGAGAGGATTAAGAAAATTGAGAATTAAAGGAAAACAGAAACAGAACAAAATCAAAATTAGGGCAAAACTAGGGTAACTCAGAAACTTAAAAAAATGATATCATATAGCAATAAATTTAGATTGAAAACAGATCAAAATTCAGTGAAGAAAATGATTCTTGCGAAAAATTGTTGATTAGATTCCAAGGTTGAACATGAAATGGAAGAATAATTCGCGTGAAAAATCGCCTCCGACTTAATGGGTGTGGATAGCTAGTATATTTGAATAGGATTTTGGACTAAACGGTTTTTTCCTAAAAAATCAATCTAAGGAAGTTAGTTGAGCAAGGGGTCGGGGTTGTCGCTATGGTTGAAAAGCTACGAGGTTCGAGGATCATGTGACAACTCTTAACAAACACTTTCCCCCGTGATATAATCCGGAAAATTAGTGATTTGTCCAAATATTTTTAAAACACGGTTCAAATGGACGAGTAAAAAATTTTATGGGTGAAATAGACATAAAAAAAATAGCAAGGATGAAACTGGATTCATCCTGGCTTAAACTTAAAAAATAGTAAGGATGAAACTGGATGCATCCTGATGTAAATTAAAAATAAGAAAAAATATTTAAAAATGGGTAGGATGAAACTGGATACATCAAAATCTAGATGTCTTTTTCACCCAGGAATTGTTGATTTTGGTCTTTTTAACCAATTTTGTGGATATAATCTCACTTTCTTCATGGGCCAATTAATCTATTCTTTTTTGCATGATTTCTAGCAACGAGTCCAATGACTATCTTTCTTATTTTTTTCCTTGGTAATTTAATTTTCTTTTCCAAATTAACTTTGTCGTTATGGTTAACTCTATTGGCATAATACGGCACAAAGGTACTATGCTCTATGACTTTCCTATACAGTTTAACCTCGATTAAATGAATAATCTCGTCAATTGAATAAATTTTTTCGATCTCTATTTGAGCAAACCTCGCAAACTGCATTAGTGAATAATTTTTTTTTTAGTTTTTAAAGGCCCTACTAAAATATATAAATGAACTAGGGAATGACTCGTGCCATTCCATTCCACACTTTCTTTCTTTCTTTCTTTCTTTTTTTAACAGGAAAAAATAATTCATTAGACTTAACATTGTGATACAAACAATTTCTCTCTAATAAGAATTTTCAACTGAGTATTACTTCCCCAAAACAACCAAATACTATTGGTCCTAGCATTTTTAGCCAAACACCGGGCTATTTCATTTGTATCTTTCGGAACACAGACCCAACTAAAAACACCGATTGGGGTCAACAGACTCGAAACAACTCTACTAGTGATTTTAAGAATTTTGCCTCCCAAGATGCAAGTCGGTGTCATCATGTCTATTCAAAGAGTAGAGAAAGATTGAATTTTGGTATTTTGCAAAGAGCATTGTTGCCCCGCACCACTTTGCGGGAAGCTATCCCGCTCAAGCGGTTTCTTTCCCGTCAGGTCACGCTAAAACCCAGACCCAATAACCTTGAACTCTTTACGGAAAATAATGGGTTCTTTTCTAAATACGAATCCAACCGTTGATTTCGGTTGAGCCGGATAGCTTTCCTCAAAACGGTGCGGGATAGCGTTTGTCTTTTGCAAATATAGGATCATCATATGGATTTTATAGGTTCCACAGGGGATTTTCAAGATCACGAGTCGTCGGGTATACTTTGGACCCTAATTACAAGTCAAAGTCATAGGGTATACTTTGGAGTTTGGACCATGTGATGTGACATTATTTTTATATCTACGTACCTTATATGGAGTAATTACCCTGGAAGTCATATCACTTCCATGCTCCATCTACCTCTACCTCTCTAGTTTTCGACAATGTTCTTCCTTTAAACACACACTTCAAAAAGCTTACTTTGGATGTGATCCAAATGTATATATTACAAAATATAAAATTGAGTTACCCTGGAAGTCTAAATAAAGATACACATTCAAATCATCCTTCATATGGAGCAGAATATAAGGATAACTCAAATGGATTTTTTGAGATTTGAAACCACAGCCTTTTCTTGAGATATACTAAGAGCCATACTTCAGATATGTTGTTTTGCTTTTTACGGGATATTTACTGATCTTCTTCTGCCTCCAGAGCCATTCTCCCTCTGGCAGTTGAAGTACACGGCTGCAACAGGCAGTCCGAGATTGTGAATTTCAGCAAAATCTCTAGTATTGAAATTCTGACGCCACCCCGGAGCATATACAGTTTGGCGACCAAGCTGTTGAAATAATACGTAAACAAATCGATGAATCCCCGCATTTGGTCTAGGTGCTTCGTATGTTACGATTTCGTGTCCTGCATAAACATAACATGTAGTGAGTGAGATTCAGGTGTGTACGTCTATATAAAGACAATTTGGATCAAAGTTATAGACGTCTATATAAAGACAATTTGGATCAAAGTTACAGACATCTCATTTTAATTTTTTCGAAAACAAGGAAAAAAAAAAGCACTCTCATACCGTAAGTTGTCCCTGTTATTCCTGGGATGTCGGTAACCAACCTAAAATGGAACAGTTCATGAGAGTCAACATAATAGAAAAAAGATGAGATTATATAATATATAAGTTCATTCTTCACTTTTACGAGTTTTTCTTGTTCCCCTCCGGCTCTAAGTATATAAATTTGGTGTTGGCGATATGTAAACTCAGATAATTAAGGGAGGTATATAACCCAGACATGAAACGAAGTTCTCAATCACTCGAAACGAAGTTCTCAGTCACTAGTACTTATGATGCAACCTCAAGTCCACTGCTCCATGAACACTCACCTAAACAATTTATCGATAGAGTTTGCTTTTAAGCACATGACTAAGTACTACTACTGGAAAAGCTCTTATTATTCGAAACTCTTGAATGGGACACATGCATGAGACTATGAAAGCAGAACGTACCAGTGCAAATATTCTCCTAAACTTGGATCACTAGGGCTAGGTGCATCAGGGTCGACCATAACCTGCAATTTCAGTACATACAACATATAAATAATATAGTTAATATTTGATTAAAAAAACTTGTTAAACTAAACACTAAATTAACAAAAGCAGAGAGGGAAAAAAAAGAGTGCAACCAGCATATACCAGAGTATAAAAGGTCCTCATGTCATCACCCCCAATCTCAACTCTAGGATGATCAGCAACAGCAGAAGGTTTAATTTCACAACCATTGGCAACAGCCCTAGAACGGTACGCAATTCTAATTGGTATGGATCTAACAAAGGGATCCATTACATCTCCTATCACCCTCCCTACTACCAATGGATCCCTTGGCGTTCTTGGCATCTCTTTCTTATTGTCAAGCTAGCTAGTTAACACGCAGAATGAGAGAGATCTAGAAATATGAAGGTATGAAATGAGTATTAGCTAGCCAGCTTGCGTTTTTTCTTATTTGTTATGATGGTGGATATATATTAGATCATTAAATACCCGAAGTCTATATATATATATATATATGCAATGAACATTCGGAGGGTGGTATAAAATTCGTAAATGTTATCCTACAGAAAATATTTTATCAGAATCTATCTACTTCACTTTGAATCTCTTTGATGATGAATAAAAACCTTAGGTCCGGTGGAGCTTAAGAACAGCGTGTGTATTTCCTTCTCTCTCTTACTCTGGTGTTTTTTGTTTTTTTTTGTTTTGTTAAAAGTGGAAGTTTATGTAGATAGTGGTCCTAAATTCCTGGGCCAAGTCGATACCACCTTAGAGCATCTCCAATGCAACAGATAAAGCATAAAGGTTTTGAATTAGCATGACGCATAAAATTTAAGACTTTTTTTCATCAAAGTTTCATCTCCAATTGCAAAGGCGAGCGTTAAAGAAAAAGATGACATGACTAAGTGGAGTAAGAAGAAAGTCTAAATAAGACTTTCTTCATGACATTGGGTCTTAATTCCACATCATCTTTTGTCTCTAAATTCAAATAAGAAAATATTAGATAAGATTTTAGGGATTGGAGATGAAATTTAGGTAGAGAATCTTATCTTTGTTGTTTTTTGTCATGTAGTAAGTGACCCACAACCAAACAATATAAATAAGACCTCCACATAGGATGACCTGACATTTAAGATGCTCTTATATATTCTGATTCGCCATTATATTTTCTTGCCTTCTAATCGGCTTTGAGATAAAGAAAGTACTAGAGTATCCATGTGGAACCATTGTTGAATACACATCGTTTACCTTAATTAACCAATAGTATAATTAGATTTTTATTTTATTTTATTTTATTTTATTTATGGACAGGCGTCTTAAGCGGAGTCTAGTGGAGAAGGGCAAACTCAGCACTGAAACTGAGTCCGGCTTTCGTGGAAAAAAAATGGTCTTGTAAATGTAAGCTGAAGAGGAAGCAATAGTGTTGTAACTTGAAAGTGCTACCCGCTGTTAGGGGTGAGCATTTTATCTGTAATCCGCGGATTTAACCAGGACCAATCGTATTTTTGCGGATGGATGCTCGGACCGTTCACTAATGGGTTGGACGCGGATGAGATTTTTGAAATCCAACGGATTACGGATTGGATCCGGATACAACTTTGAAAATCCGTCGGACATCCATATCCGTTGAATTAAGGGCATTTATATAGTTTCTAGAAAATATATAGATAGTTTTGGAATTTTTAAGGTGTTTGTTTGGAATTTTTGTCCATGACACTTCTATATTTATATACACTAGTTTGTCACCCGTGCAATGCACGGGTCTTTTCACTGCTTATGGAATATTAAATGCTTACATGACATATTATGTACCCACTAAACAGAAGCTCTTCTACACCTCCATCCAATTCGGTCAAATTGCTAAATTTTGTTGCTGCTATCGATATTGGTACTTCCACATCTGGTACTGGGTTGATACTACGTGACTATACAGAAGTAATCCCAATAAATAAAATGAACCAAAGAGGGCCAAACATGAATATTATTAAAATTTTATAAACTCTGATCAAAATTATCTTTCTTATAAACTATTGTCAAACAAAAACAAACTCTAAAGGTAAATTTTTTTATAGCAATAAAATTGTATAATTTTTTTAGTTATGCAGCCAACAAAGAATTGATCGAAAATAACAAACATTTTTTGTCGTATGTGGTTTTGGTTGGTTGAATAAAATCATACCATTCTTATCAAATCGAAGATTCACACCCCTTTCGCCTATGATTTCTTTGTCGTCCTTGTATGTCTCTTTTTTTTTTCTTTTTTGTTGTGAAGTTCTTCAAGTTAGAAATAAGTATACTTTGCCTTTTCATATTGTTCTGCAAGTCTTCTCTTTTTTTTCTTATTGTGAATATGTTGTTTTCTGCCATCTTTTTCTATTCTTTTTAATTACCGCGTGTAGGTAGTGATACTCGTACCTGTATATATTATGAAGATTTTCTAGCTTCATCATGTGTATTTTTTTTGGACTAAAGATCGCTTACATTTGGTTTATATATATATAGAGGATAATTAGGGTGTAATGTTTTTTTTTCTTTCCTTTTTTTCTTTCAATATTTTTATTGAAATTCTGAATTATATTCTGAAGATATTTTATTTTGTTTCCATATTTTTATCCAAATTGAGAAACCCTAATTCTTATTTAGGGTAAGCAAGCCATCTTTTTGCACAAATTGTTTTTTGGACAATGTAGCTACTGAAATTTACGGCATCAAAGATCTAGATTCATATGGTAATAATCCGATACCATGTAAAGGATGATGGAAAGATTTTGGACAATGTAGCTACTGAAATTTACGGCAACAAAGATCTCATGTGATAATAATCCCATACCATGTAAATTCATCAGTTTGTTTCTTAACAATTAATAAGGGTCATTGCACTAGGAGAGATTTTCAGATGCGTTATTGTTTGGCAATTCAATCCATAAATAACAGAGAATATCTATTTTTCACGAATAAACACTTCACAATAGCATATCAAGTAAAAAAATTATTCTGAAAATGGTATCATAAGTGCAAAACTATATACCATTTCCATAACATTTACTAAAAGGGAACCCATAACAAAGTTGGAATTGTTTGTGATTTACAAAAATCCCATCTAAACAAATCTATTCCTAAGAAAAATAAAAAAAATTCATTCCTAAAGAAAAATAAAACTAAATCTCTAATTCAAGAACCCACAATTGGGGGATATGGGAATTAATTGGGGGATATAGCTACGGGACAAAATAGGTGTCCCAATAGCAATTCTAGGTGACCCCCTATGTAATTATTTTTTTAATTCCTAATCTATCCCCCACTAATTAGGATTAGTGATTAATTAGTAAAATATTAAGTATTTGGGGGATAAATTAGTGTATATTTTTATTTGTGTTTGGGTGAGAGTAGAAGGAGGGAAAAAAATATTTGAGAGGAATTTCTTTTTGTGAAAATGGGAAGATGATTGTGATGAGAGAATTATTGATAATAAGAGGTTGAAAAATTGATTTTTTTTCTTTGAATCCACCATTGTTGCAGCTGAAAAATTGATTTGTTTGCCACTATCCGGGGGGGGTGTAGCTCTCTCGTTACGATTTTTTTCCTGGTTTTGATCTTCCGAATGTTGATTTTTTTCTGGTTTTGAACAGGTACCGGCATGGTAATAGTTTTTTCGAGCGTGTCGGTACTTGTTCCGGCATAGTATTTTGCTTAAATACCTATGACGGAACACAATGAAAAGTATCCAGAATGTTGATTTTTTTTTTCACTTGACTACCGGCATTGATAGGAAATTATCGGGCATCTTGTCAGTGTTCCGGCATATGGTCTTCATCAATTAAACATGGTCTTCGTCACTTCCATTTTGAATTTTTCCTGGCTTTAAAAATCTTGGTGCCGGCATGGTCAGTTGATATGAAGACCATGCCGGTATTGTTTCCCGGCATAGGAAATAAATATGAAGACTATGCCGGAAAACAATACCGACATGGTCTTCATATCAACTGACCATGCCGGCACCAAGCTTTTTAAAGCCAGAAAAAATTCAAAATGGAAGTGACGAAGACCATGCCGGAATTGATGAAGACCATATGCCGGAACACGGTACCGGCATGCCCGATAATCAATTTCGGCATGGTCATCATCACTTTCAGCATGATCTTCATCACTTCCGAATAAAAAAAAAATTCGTTTCCAAAGTGAGGTGAAGAGAATTTGATATAGAGTGGGAAGAGTTTAGAATTTGAAAGGGAATAGGGAATATTTGGGTTTCAAAGCTCTACCCCTAAATAAGATTATTAAGAAGTGGAGATGGAAATGGGGGATATGATTTTGTTTTTTTATTTTAAGTTTTTATTTTTATTTTGAGGTAAGGGTATTTTAGTATATTCATAACCAAAAGTCACCCCTTAGCACACACCATGGGTTGGGGGAAGTAATTCATATCCCCCAATTAATTCCCATATCCCCAATTGTGGGTTCTAATTCAAGATATCTTAACCTTACTCATGAGTATCATTCCAATAGGTCACTGTTCGGAAAATAATGCGGTCTACAGACTCGGAATTTTAGATAATACTTAGCATTAATTCATTCCTAAATTTAGCATAATACTTTTTTGATCCATATATACATATTTATTTCCATCAATAAATATTTCTACCTACTTTGAATTTTTAATTAAAGATACTTTTTCTTTGCAGATTTGGAATTTAATTAAAGATACTTTTTATATGTTTATATATATTTACTATAAACATACTTAAAATATAAAGAATTAAAAATTGATTCTTATAAAGATATGTAATATCTACTATACTTAAAATACTTGTTATTGCTAAAATTAAATTATTTTACATTTCTTTTTTATATGGTAGAGAATCTTGGTATTCTACTCAATAATGATAATATTAGAAATGTAAATATAAGTAAGGAAATATAGCAGGGCAGAGGATCTCTGTATTCCAAAAAAAGTAAAAATTAGTTTTGTTAGTTTTGTTCAATAATGATAATATTAGAAATGTAAATAATGTTAATTTAGAAATAAAAATATTTCTGCTTACTAAAGAAAAATTGGTAACCTGCTCACAGTGGATCATATTTTAGGAAAAAAAATCTACGAATTAATATTAAGAATCTATTAATCTATTATGTGATAATGAAGTGAAAATTCTAATAAATTTAGGGAAAGGAAATCTGATATATATTCTTGGTTTTCCTAATTCGATCAAAAATAATATCGAAGGGTCGGAGAATTTTGGTATTCCAAAGGGTATATTATGTTTACTCAATAATAATAGAAGATTATTTGTAAACAATTAATGTGGGACTAAAAAATTAAAAAAACAAAACAAAACCTTTTTTACATAATAGAAATTAAAATATACGGCTCCCCAATGGTAAATCTTAACTAAGGTAGAGAATCTTAGTTGTACCTACTCGGTAACAACAAGGATAAAATATTTTTGCGCTAAATGGAAACAATTCTCAATAACACAATGAATCATGGGAAAATCAAATCGTTTTTTTCTTTCACCATTGTTCATGAATCTTTTTTGGAACTTGTCAAGGTGCCTTCATTTCCTTTATCGGGCATTGCAAAAATAAAAATATTGAGAATATGATGATTAAATTCCCTGACGGGCACATTATCACAAACTGTACCCATATAACATGGCATCAAATTCATTGTATAGGGTATTATGACTCGCACCCTTGACATCCTGATACAAAATACCCAGTCCACTTTACAAATCGGAAAAAAAAAAAAACTAAATATCACATCACGGTTGGCTTGCTTTGCATACCCATATTCAATCACATGTTGTTTTGGAGATCTAACGAAAGTGCTTTCCTAATATAAAGAAAACCCATATTAAGACTGACACACTTAATCAAAATAAGAAAAAGGCATTACCAAGATAAACATCAATGATGTGAGAAATAAATCTTCCTGACTACTTGTTTATGCTAAAAGGTCATTTGAACTGTTTAAGAAGATGAAAACCAAAAGCAACAATACACAAAAACTTCTTCAAATTTCCAAATTTTCCTTCCTAGAAATATATACAGTAATTAAAAAAATTCACAAAAGATTAAAATAAGAACCCAACAGAGCTGCTAATCACAATGATCTTAATCCTACACGATAATGAAATGATATTACCTTACTACGTGCACCGTTTCTATTCAATATATGTGAGATCGTACATGGCTAAAGCAACCGCAACATGTGGAATTCTCACACTTTACGTCTTCTGAGGTGAGTTCTCTTCTACTACCATTTTTTTCCAGAATCTAAGGTTCTCTACCATTTTAATCACAAAAATCCAGGGATTCAAAAGTAAATAACTAATACTTTTAATGAAAACTTTCAAATAATAAAAAAAATATAAACGAAAATGCTTCAACAGGAATAGCATTGATAAAAAAGACGCAAATCTCGCATTCATAAATCCTAACAATTTTTGACATGTATAAAGAATTAGAAGCAAAATAAAATTTATCAGACCAATTTTCAGTTTTCAAAGGATAGAAGCATCGCCAATAATCTTCATACGTTTCCATTACATCCTGCAAAAAAAATGACAACCGGATATGAGACAAATAATTCATTCGTAAGCATCCATAAACGAAATGAAATAAGAAAACAAACAACCAAAGAATCCACGCCAAAAGAATTAGGGTTTGCTTCTGCTCAAGCGTTTTTGTAGAAGAACATAACATTATTTTTATAATTTATTTTCTATTTATTAAGAAAAGTTGTAAAGATTTTTCCTTCCTTAATCTTTGTCTGTGTATTAGCTTTTAGAATAAAAATTTCATATTTACCAAAAAAATGAAAAAAAGCGAAAAAAGTTCTAAAAATGTAATTATAGATTATTATTTTTGGAAAATATATACAATATTGTTATTTATGGTTCACTAAACTAAAGCCTTGCTTCAAAAAAAAATGCTTAATATTCACGGAATATTTACTTATGGAAATATTTTTGTCTGTTATTAGTTTGTAGTTTTTTTTTTATTATTATTTTGTAAATAAGGAAATAGTAAAAAAAATATGAGATAAGGAGCTAAATCTTGTAAAAAAATCCTTTTCCAATTAGACAAAATAAGGAAATAGTAGAAAAATCCTCAAATCAAGAAATAATATCTCATACAAAATAGCCACAATTAGTATCCGCGATTATTTCTGCACACAAAATATCTAAACATATCTTCTTCTTCTTTTTTAGTTATAGAGAAAAACAAATTAAGAAAAATTAATCTTTGCAAATTAGTACAACTATTGATTATTGATTTGTAGGCTTTTTTTTCATTCTTGTTTGATTTGTATATCTTCATTTAGATCATAATATTTTCTCTAAATTATTCATCCAAAATACTAACAAAAATTCCAATTGCTATGCAGTACCACCAATAAAGATTTTCGGTAAAGTGATTCATGGCCGGGCTAATCAGGTTTTTTTTAAGAGATTTGTTTTTCCCGATTTAATTCATAGTTTTATAGTTTGGGTTGTAATTAGGAAAATTATATTTTTTAAGATTGTAAACGGACACTGGACACTTGACGTTATTTTATGATCATGTGATGTTCATGCGATTTATCACGATGAAATCGTGGATGTTCATGATTCAATTTTTTGATTATCATGTTGTGATTTAATTTGTTGATTATCGTGATTAACTATCGATATATTTTTGGCATGTTTCGAGATTTTTAAGATTTAGCTATTTTAGGAAAGATTATTTTTTAAGATTTAGCTATCTTATTATTGGAAATAATAATATTTTTGAATTTTTTATTAGTTATTTTATTACTAAAAAAGTCGATATATTTCTGGCATGTTTCGAGATTTTTAAGATTTAGCTATTTCAGGGAAGATTATTTTTTAAGATTTAGCTATCTTATTATTGGAAATAATAATATTTTTGAATTTTTTATTAGTTTAAATTCAATATTTTATTACTAAAAAAAGTAAATGGTGGGGCCAGAATCAACCAGAAACGAGAATCAACCAGGAGCTCCGGAGAATGAGGTCGCTCGAAAAAACTGTGTTATTATATAGAGAATTTGTACAAGATTAACAAACCCTTCGCTTTATGCGCTTGTGACTCCCTCAAATCAGGTATTTTTTTTTAATTGCTAATGTAAATTATTTTTTCTTTTATTCAGGTTCATGTTTATGATTTTATTTAGTTACTTAATACCAACAGAAAGTGTAACTGCAAGCATTTTTCTTTTACCCATAGTTTGTAGATGTAATTAGTGGAATTTTATTATAAAAAATTGTAAATGGACTTTGGACATTGGTTTTTTTTTTCTTTTTCTTATGAATATTTTAAAAAAAAAATCATATGATTGATGATTGATTTAATTTTGATTTAATTTTATGATGAAACATTTTTTTATATTTTATTTTGGTAATAATAAACATTTGGGATGATTAGTTATTGACACAACTTTTGGTTGGAAGCCTAGCAACAAGCTGAGCTCCAACACCTCTTTGGTTGGGATGATTAGTTATTGACACAACTTTTGGTAATGTTTTATTTGCATATATTTGTTTCTTAGATTAAATAATATTCAGTAATTTTAGGAAATTGTGATTGGTCAAAAAATATTTCGTGGGTCCAAAAAATACTCCTGAAATTCTATTGGCTAAAATTTAGAATGGTGGGGCCAGAATCAACCAGAAGCTCCGATTAACCACGTCGCTTAAAAAAACTCTATTTTTATATAGAGAATATATAAAATGTGTAGGTTATATAAGAAGTCATCTATATAGGTTTTATTTTTTCATTATAAATTTTAACTAACACCAATCCATTGGACTATCCGCACCCAATCCGTTCATCCGTGCATCCATTGGATGTTGGATTGAATGTGGATGCCAATTTGAAATCCGTAGTGAATTGGATTGGATGCAGGATGAGGTAAAGGCCGGTCCATACCGGCCTATGTTCACCCCTACCCGCTGCTATCCTTTGGAATCTACGGAAGGAAAAGAACCCAAGGGCCGACGTCAGTAAGGACTAAGGAGGTGATGGCATCGTGGAAGTAGTGAAGTTAACTGTTAGGCGTTTTTTCTTCCTGGTTTGGTTCTTGTTTATGTCCGTTTTGAGGTGCATGGTTGCTTTGGTATTCTTGGACCTTTTTATTATTATTATTTTTTTTTCCATTTTTTTGAGTTAGGCTCAATTTTTTTTCCAGATTATTTTTTGCTATACCACAAATCCTGTAGCTTTACAACAGGCCACTGACTTCTTTGACGACCACTTGATCAAGTATTTGAGACATTTAATCAAGGGAGATGGAGCTAGTTTGGGCCATTGCAACAGAGACTGGCTACCCTGCCTATTAAGGATGGTGGGCTCGGTATATACACCATGGTTGACACTCGCACCTACTGTTATCTTGCCTCTCAGAGTCATAATACTTTTTTGCGAAAGGTGATACTTAGAAGTTTATTCTCAACGGATAATGGTGTTTCCTATCAGTCAGCTCTTCAGAAATTCATTCAGGTATGTGGTTTGCCTTCCTCTTATTGCATCGAAGACACTTCCCCCCTTCTATGCACTCCTTGGAAGTCACTTATTTTGATGTAATTAAGAAGCAAATCCCTGTCCAATTTATTTTATCTGCAAGAGATTCCATTCCGTGGAAATGTAACCAGATCAAACATGCTCAAGATTATCTTTTGGCCATTCCTATCAATGGGTTAGACCAATGCCTCGGGCCTAGACATTTCAGAGAAATTGTTTGTTATCTCCTTGGTATCCCTTTGTTTGTGGAAGATGGTTTGTGCTCATGTTGCTATAGACCTATTTTTAGTGATCATGCGCTTCATTGTGCAAATGACGTTGGTCTCACGTATCGCCATGACTTAGTTCATGATGTTATTGCAGATATTTGTTACAAAGATGGTATTCCTGCAGCCGCTTTTGGGTTTTTTGTCAGTTGATAACAAGTATTTATGTCCAGCAGACATCCTTGTCCTCAACTGGGAAAATGGTCAAAACGTTTGTATGGATGTTACAGGTGTTCGCCCTTCACTGGCGATGGAGTTTGTGCTTTCATCCCAGGCCATGTCATTTCGAAAGCTATTTCGCGTAAGCGGTCTAAATACTTGAATGCAGTGACGGAGCCAGCACTTTAATGTCCTGGGTTCGAATAAAATTTACTATGGCACTTACCAAAAAAAAATTCAAAAATATATTTAAATTACAGTTAAGGTACTACAAAACCTTGCACAATAGTATAAAAATTAAATAAATCTGCAGCAACCATTATACAAAAACATGAATGGATTTGTAACTTTTTCTTAGGTACAAATTGGTTGTAATGTTACTAAATTGGCTATATGGCCGAAGGCCGCGACAAATTTTTTAGAACAAATCGTAATACCATTGGACAACTGTGATTTGCTTATTAAGAGTACTCGTTACATAGAATAATGAATGTTATAATGAACAAAATTTGTTTTGAAAACAGAAATTATGGTTTAGAAAAATAAACATACTTGAGAAAAAAATGTTATCAGCTGTAAACAATATCTAAGCTTTAAGTGCAGTAATGGTCCCAAGTCCCATCAGTTCAACACAAACCTATAAACATTTTGCAAATGGTGTGTAGTCCTAACTGCAAGCCTAAATACCTACATAAATTAACACAACTAAGGCAGTGATACAATAGAGTTTTGGTTCAGCCAGTCCATTTAATATTTATAAAATTTCTGCAAATGCTGCTCACAATGTAAAGGATCTACTAGCAATCAGATTAGCCAATAATACGCTATGTTTCAAGTTCATCTTATCATTAACAAATCCCATACCCTTACAACACAAACTAATAAGTATATATATTCTCTGTAGTTTGGTTTAGAGTGTTTACGGGTGATAGAAGAGGATTTAAGTGAGCATTGTAGTTGACATTATGACCCATTAGCCATAAAAATTTCAACTTTACAACAAAATTGCCCCCACGACTCGTTATAATTACCAAAACCTCTGGCCATTTGTAACCAAAACTCAAAATTAAGTGGGGTCAAGGGACCCCTTTTGTCCCTTGTTGCCTCCGTCCCTGCTTGAATGAATGTGTTACGCACGGTTAAGGTTTGGGTGTTTTATCTTTCACTACTTTAGGGGAGCTTAGCGAAGATACTGTTTGTTTTTTCAAGCGTTCGAAAAATTGCTTAGTTAGTAATGATATTGGTAGTGGTCTTGGTAGTTTTATTTTTTATATATTGGGTATTTCTATTCAAAAGGGTGGTTCCCAGCTTGTCGCTCGGCTGCCAACTAAAAACCCTGGTGAGTGAAAAAAAAAATGTTGGCACCCAGCTACCGACCAAGGTTTTGTATGAGTCTTGAACTCATTGTTAAATGAGAGAGAATTAGAAACTAAGGAAAGCAAATAATGTGATGAAGATTATCATGAGTCGGAAGAAAACCTGCCTAGTGTGTTTCCCTACATTTAAAGCCAACAAACTCTGAAAATTAAGAGACATCTTTCAACTCAAAAACAACAAAGAATCAGAATAATAACAGAGCAAAGAGTTAAACTGTAGCAAGTACTGTACTGTTTTTTGACTGGTTTTTGTCTTTTTCATTTGTTTGTTTTACTTCTGCAGAAGATCAAGACAAGCATACTTAATCTGAGATAATATGATATAGGCAGCAAGTAAAATCTAGTAATAGAACCAAGCACTACTTGTCCAATACAACAACATGGTCATGGAGTTTAGAGTTACCGCTAACAGTGGCCGATCAAAAAAAAAAAAAAAAAAGAGTTAACGCTAACAGTGACAGTGACTGCACGTCCTCGTCCTCGGTTGAACAAGGCAGCTATCAGTTTACAACATCTCATCATGAAAAAGAAAATCCAACATTCTCCAACGAATCATGCCTGTTCTTACCACTGTTTGGTTGAATTGGAGACACTCTCCATCTTCTCTATCAAGGCAACACCATGCAAATTGAGAGTTCCAGTGTATGCAAACATTACCTATAACTTATAAGAGAATCACTGAAGCACAGTTTAATTGATCAATTTCCAGTACAAATATGTTGCAATTCACGCGACTTGCTCGCTACTTACTAACCCTTTGGACGTGGCAAGATCTGAACACTAAGAGCATTCACCCCAAATAGGTTTCGTAATTTCTTGATCCTCCATACGATCTATGGTTTTAGTTATCTAACACGACAGGTTACACGCCAATGGGCGAGCAAGTTGTATAGTGCCTATCCCGGATGCTTCCTGTGATGCTTACACGTCGTGATCGGCTATTTAGCCCTCACAACACCTGCACATGAACACCTTGGGTATAAGCATCAAAGGAAGCATCCGGGAAAAAAAAGCACCTTGGCTATTTAGCCCTCACAAGTTATGAGCCGAACCTTTAATATGTCCGGTAATTTTTTGGTATGCCCAAAAACATATCTCTTTTTTATTTAGGATCGGCTCATGTTGTACATTCAACGATCCAAACTCGGAGCCTTTTTTTACCTACAAGCCCAGGCCTAGATAGCTAGGAAAAGACAAAAATCTCCATCGCCATTGTCGAGAGTTTCGAATATCGAGTTTTAAATTCGGATCGCTGATATCATCACCAACGACTTTACTAATAATCCATAGTGACATCTGCAAACCATTAGGAATCAGAATCTATTTCTATAACAGGCTCCGGTTGAACCCGGTAGACATCACTTGTCTGGCTATGGTCTGGTGAGTTTTTTGAGTTAATTAAGATCTGATACAAACAGGTCTTATCGGGATGGCAAAAAGATGTATTAGAAGCAGTCCAGTACACCAACTGATCATATCACTGGTTGAAGTCCTTAATTACTGTTATTAGTTCATTAGGACCCAAAAGCAAAACTACGAGCAGGGTAAAGAACTCGGGTTTCGGGAATCAGGACATCAAAATGTATGGCAACACACAACCGAAATAGTAATTGATTTGAATTTCAAGTTTAAGTAACATGCACTGGACAAGTATAAATGTGCTTCAAAATTGCTTCCATATTAACAAAATGCCTGAAAAGATCACCTAAACATAGCAAGATTAACATAGTTCATTGAATACTAGAATTGTTTGAGATGATTCTGATCATCCATCCTCTCTATTTTCAAGTTACGTACATCAAGGCCAGTCCGGTGACCATTGTTGTTTCAAACAGTTTAACTGTTAGAGCAACGGTCATTTAGTTTTTTTTATTTATTTTGAAAATGAATATAAACAAATCAAATTGGAATGTCCCTTTCCCACCTGTTTTTTTTTTTTCTCTCTTTTTAACTAAATCTTTCAAAAAACTGACTAAAATCCTCCAATCCTCTGTTGCCTAGTTCCTTTTAAACTTAGTTGGGAACTAACAAGACTTGTCGGAAGTGGTTGTAACTAAAGACAACTCACCGACTACAGCCATACCTATAAACACTACGAACCATGCTGCTAGTAAGAGACAGCTGTGTCTAGTTATAGGGGCAAAAGATATTTATATAAGCTTGAATAGAGAAAACTTATTTATGCATGGTTAGAAGCCTTCCCTTACAGTGCCTTTCTTTGTTGCTTTGTCAGACCCTTTAATAGAAGTTTTTGGTGTTTCTGTGTTTTGTCTTTGCATTCTTCACTCCCCTCTCTATAAGTGTTTTTTTTTTTTTTTTTTTAACCTGCATTTGTTTCATTCTATCCTGCTTTATTGATAGCAGTCATTTAAGTCTATTCATTTTCTGAAATGAGTCGTCACAACCAATCTCCTGCTTATCCTAGTACTGTCATTGTCTCTTCGATAATTGCTAGAGCAACAGCCAGAGACCCACCCGTCCACCCCTAGTTAGCAATTCGCTTCGCTAATAGTTTCGTATCCGTATTTTGCACGTACCAGTCGCGTACGTATGGAACTCCCATCTGAATTCGCTATTTATTTTTTTTGCTCAGCCGAATTATGCGCGAACGTTGCGAATTTCCGTATTCGGTTACACGTCATTGAATTTCATATTTAGAGCATCTCCAAGAGAGGTTGAATTTATTTATTTTTAATGACACATAGGATTTTAGAACCCCATTTAGCATAAATCCATCTCCAACAGTAGAGTGCTACAAGTTAGGAGGGACCAATTACTAAATATGAAGGTGTTCAAGAAAGTGTTATTTACACCTCCACGTCATGTTTTTAACCAATTTTCTTTTAATTCTAAGAGTTAACTTTCTCACTGTTGGAGACGGTTTTTTAGATATGAGGTCCTATATTTATTCTATGTATAGACCCCATAAATAAAATGACTAAATAAAAAATCCACGTTGGATTTTTTCCACCTTCTGTTGGAGATGCTCTTAGTTTCCTGAACTTTGTGAAGATTCCAACACTTGTGTGGACAGCAGTAGACTACAATACCGCCGACACATGCACATTTTGCCTCCCCTTTAATACGTAGAATGTTGTAGGACCTACGGCCCATAAATATGCGGCCCAGTTATTTTGGATTTGAATATTATCCCTTGTTTTTTTGGTTTGTCCAAGATGTTATAAAATACTACTATGTATGCTAATGTATTTTTTAGAACGCGTAATTGGGAATACATTTATTAATTGAGGGATATAGTTGTAGGACAAAAACGGTATCCCAATAGCAATTCTGGGTGACCCCTATGTAATTATTTTTTTAATTCCTAATCTAGCCCTCATTAATCATGTTTAGTGGTTAATAATAATTAGTAAATTTTTAAGTATTTGGGGGATAGATTAGTGTGTGTTTTTATTTTAATTTGTGTGAGTGAGTAGTAAAACGAGAGAAAAAAAAATTGAGTGAAATTTTTTTTTTGAAAATGGAAGATGATTGTGATGAAAGAATTGCTGCTAAGAGGTTGAAAATTTGATTTTTTTTTCTTTGAATCCACCATTGTTGCAGCTGAAAAAGCTCGGTGCCGGCATGGTATTCAACCAAAAACCCATGCCGGCATTTGTTGGAAATTTTCATAAATTGTTTGCCACTATCGGGGGGGGGGGGGTGCATAACCCCCCCGAGGGGCGTAGTTATCTGATTTTCGAGCATGTCGGAACTACTTCCGGTATGGTTTTTGCTTAAATTTCTATGCCGGAACATGATGAAAAGTATCCAGAAAATTGTTTTTTTTTTCACTTAACTACCGGCAATGATAGATTTATATCGAGCATGCCGGAACTACTTCCGGTATGGTTTTTGCTTAAATTTCTATGCCGGAACATGATGAAAAATATCCAGAAAATTGTTTTTTTTTTCACTTAACTACCGGCAATGATAGATTTATATCGAGCATGCCGGCATTTAGTTCCGGCATTGAATTTCATCACTTCCGGCATGGTCTTCATCCTTTCCGACATGTTCTTCATCACTTCCGACGTGGTCTTCATCCTAAATTTCTATGCCGGCATGATGAAAAGTATCCAGAAAATTAATTTTTTTTTTCACTTGACTACCGGCATTGATAGATTTATATTGACCATGAGTTCCGGCATTGAATTACATCAATTCCGGCGTGGTCTTCATCACTTCCGGCGTGACCTTCATCATTTCCGACATGTTCTTCATCACTTCCGGCATGGTCTTCATCAATTCCGGCGTGGTCTTCATCAATTCCGGCATGTTCTTTATCATTTCCGACATGTTCTTCATCACTTCCGGCAGAGAAGGAGAAGAGAATTTGAAAGGAAGTGGGAAAATTTTAGAATTTGAAAGAGAATGGGGAACATTTGGGTTTCAAAGTTTTAACCCTAAAAAGATTAATAAGAAGTGGCGATGGAAATGGAGGATATGATTTTGTTTTTTTATTTTAAGTTTTTTGATTTTTATTTTGAGGGAAGGGTGTTTTAGTATTTTCTCCCCAAAAAGTCACCCCTTCGCACACACCATGGGTTGGGGGAAGTAATTCATATCCCCCAATTAATAAAAGTATCCCCCAATTGCGCGTTCATTTTTTACTGTATAAGATATATATACATATATATTTATGATGTCTCGTATTTAAATACATGACCAGTTAATAGAACCTATGATCGTTATCTTCTGTTCTTATCCCATGTACCATATTTTCTTGTATTTTAATTTTTGTATTATTATATATACACACACGATTACTATGAATCTATGTCTTACAGTCATTAAAAGAGAGAGAGGAAAAATAATAATTATTGTATGTCTTGATTGATGGATTAAATGTCTTGATTGATTTTGGAAAGAAATAAAACTGATTTTTCTTTTATGAACTGCATGTGTAATGTATGAATGTGCCTTTATTGTTTGTTTATTATGTTAATTGTAACGTTTGTCTTCATTACTATAATAACGTTTGTGTTAATTACTAATTATGTTTTCCTTAATTATGTTAATTGGTGTGTAAATTTTAGAGCAAAGGGCTAGAAAATTATGCATTCCGTGGAAAGGTCTGAATATAGTCAACTCTTCATAAACTTCACAACTATGTGCGCTTTGGAGAATCTGTGGATCTTCCAAGTGAGTTATTCAGGATTTGACATATTTATCCTCCATGATCGAGTTAATAGTGCACTGTGGGGTTAGGTCAGAGTTTATACAATATACATTACCATCTTCTTTTCCCCTTCTCATTTCTTCTTCCATTATTCTTGTTTCTTATTTCTTCTTTCATCTTCATCTTATGCAAGGTTAAGGCATCAAATCCAGGTGGTATGAGTATATAATTCCATTTAATTTTTCCTATTTGATAGCAATTGTTTCTTATTTAAAACCATAATTTCGATCTTCTCATTTAGATTTGAGGAGACTTCATCAAATGCGATCATTTTTTGTGAGGGTAAAATACCTGATGGCCACGTGTTAACATCTCAAGAGATGACTTCATGATGATGATAAGGTAGGAGCACCGAATCATTCTCCATAAAGCTGATTTCGTCTGAATCGAGACGCTTGCCACTAGCATCGCATGAACGACGCGTGTGAAGGAGTGGTCTAATCGATTCAGTCGGTCAAAGTCTAAAAAGCAGCACTGCATTTAATGAAGGATCAGAAGGAGTGAGAGCGAGTCCAATGATGTAGCAGAGAACTCGGACGATCTATACTATAACTCGTGAGTAGAGCAGCACGAGGACCTTTGGAGAAGAGATTCACGAGGCCTGACCATCACGAATAGGGCGAGATAACTCGGAGGAGAACCCGAGATACCACCACGATGGATAGTATAGAACCAGTCCGAAGAAGCGAAGGCGATGAAGGATGACTCCGAGAGCTCGACGAGGCATGACCTTCATGAGTATTGTTTGTCTATAAATACCAACCCATGTAGCAAGAAATGGGAAAGTTATCTTACGTATTACTAGATGGTCTTTCTACAGAGAATTCCTGAGAGAGATCTAGACAGAGAAAGAGTGAGATATCTAAGTGAGATTTGTAACTCTTTCAAGGGTAAGACCTTATAATCAATAAAGAAACTATCTTCTTTCCCGTGGATGTAGGTCTTCATGGCCGAACCACGTTATATGCTTGTGTCAATCTTTACTTTTATGCTCTTTACATCTTTTTTATCTTTGAATCTTGAATGTTAGAGTAAGTTTTAGTATTTATCTTCATTTGGATGTAACCATCAGAAAAGTTGTGGTTACATTTTGGCGCTAGAAACAGGGAGGTATAAAGATATAATCTACCTCTCTATCAACAGCTCTACATAAGTTTAGTATCTTTCTGAAAATGGTGATTCTCAAACCACTGGGTAGCTTCCTGTCAAAGAATTAAAGAGTTGAGCTTGGACTCGACACGATCTCTACGATCTGTGTAGTCTAGAAGAACCTCAAGAATCGACAGATCTACGTATTTCTAATGTTTTTCTTGAGATCTTTAAATTCTTAGAAATAGCTCCTATCTTCCTCAAGGTTCTCAGGAGAGTAGAAGATCGTGGTGAACATGGAGTTTTCAAAACTTCAACACCTAAACGATCTCCTCTATGAACTAGCAGGTAAGATCTCTACCAGTAAACCTCTTAAGAAAGTCAAATTCTTATGAAGGTTCAAAAGGAGAACTGTTAAGTAATGGCTTTTCCGTTTTCACACAAAACTCCATACAAATCATAATCTTCTTCTTAGAAATTCTACTCTAAGTCAAGAGGAGGGGTTAACGAGTATAGAATAATTCTTCAAACTCAAAGTTTGTTCAAAATCAAAAGATCAAAGGCTGGTGAAAAAATACTTCCTAAAAATGGAATAATATGCTTCATCATCATGATTATATTTTTTCTAACATAAGCATGACGCATGGGGATAAGTACTTTCTCTTGAGAAGAGAAACCGACGAAATACCTTTTTCCATCACTAAAAGTCTTATGCATGAAAGAGAATGTTTTGACATCTTCACATGTCTCCAGAATTTGCTTTAAAGTCTTCTTGTACTTATTTTACCAGTTCAAATTATGACTTAGCAGTTGCACGTGACCTGCAAAACTAGAGTCCCACTTTTCTAAAAGAAAAGACAAATTGAGAATTATTGCATGAATCGCAGGTAAGGCGATGGTGACGAGACGATCAGCTCATACGAGCCAAGGTGAAAATGGTGGAGCCCCTCCATATGGCCTAGACGAGATGGAACTCGGAGAACCTATGCACAACAGTGCACTCCCAGGAGAGGGACAACCCGATGACCAATTCCGGGAAGGGTTAACATATAACTCTAGCTCGGAGGGATGTGAAAACCCCTTCGAGGGCCAAGATGATATTCATATAACTCAACCAGGAGGGTTGGAACGTTTGCAGATAGTAAACAATGGACTCAAGAAGTCTAGCGATTCTAGCTCGGACGATACCAAGGATGTACTCATTGCCCTCCTGAAAGCTCAAGAAGCGCAGGAAGAAAGAATGAGAAAATTGGAGAAACATAATAGAAGGATATAACGGAGGAACCGACGGTTGAAGCGAAAAACCAAGAAGAAGGCTCCCAACATCCCATAGGAAGAAGTTCCCGAGGAGGAAAGCCCTTTTGAAAAACTGCAGGATGACGAAAGGGTCAACATTTCCTATACCTCCAACGAAGAGACGGCAGAACGCTTTCCCAAGGGGAGCGGAGGAGTACTGGAGATGGAGGACAACCCATTTGAAGGATCATCTGAGGTCGATCCTAAGCATCGACGAGAAAAGAATAAAATAAATGGAGGAAATTTTAATTGCGAGTCCGAGAAACTCGTAATCACTAACCCAAGGCGAAGTGAGGCGTCGAAACCTATTCCCTCCAAAATAGTCTCCCAAACAGAGTTATCGGACGAGGATTCAAGGCGATCACGATATCTCCAGTCAGAAATTTCCTTCTCACCCGAGAGAACACAAGGAAGGAAGAAGAAGTCCGAAGGAAGGCTCCTAGACGACAAATTGAAGAATCGAATCTGCCAGCTTGAAGCAATATGCAGGGAAGTAACCGGAATGCAAGATATTAACAAGCTCGCGGCGGTAATGCAAGAGGCAAGACAATATCCCCTAGAGATGCACCTATTAGCTCAGCCCTTCCCGAAGAAATTCTCGCTCACAACCTTCATAACTCCCTTTAACGGGACATGCGATGCTATAGAACATCTCAGGTCATATCGAATGACGCTAACACAGTGGAGCCATTATGACGTAGTAATGTGTAGATTCTTTCCCGCTAGTCTAAAAGACGAAGCCTTGTTGTCGTTCAATAACCTCCCGAAGGAGTCGGTCAAGTCCTTTGCCCACCTATCCGAGTTATTCTTAGAAGCATACATAAATAACAGTAGGGTCAAGCCAGAAATCGATACGTTATTTCAATTAGCCCGAGGGAAAAATGAACCACTCCGATCACTAGTCACCCGATGGAGGAAACTATACGCTGAAATCAGAAGGGTCCCATAGGCCTATGCGATCTTAGGCTTCAAGAATAGCATGAGAAAGACGAACCCGATGTTTGTTCGGATGTACGAAACCCCGCCAACCAATTTAGGCAAATTAAGGGAAATCCAAGAGGATTACATAGCTCTTGAAGAGTTACAAGATGGCACTTATGACAAATTAGTCAAAGGGGCCACCCGAGGTGCAAATGTGGTAGAACCAGAAAACCTCCATGTACCTACCCGAGGAGAAGGACGAACCAACAACGGCGCGGCCCAGTTTGATAAACATCGGAGTGGAGGATGGAAGGGGAGAGATCAAACCCGAGGTAAGAAGGAAAAATTCGTAGACCTTGTCTACACGAAGCTGAATGTTCCCATAGCCGAGGTCTTATAAAGGATCGAGGGGAAATACAAGGTGACATATCCATGGAACCGAGGCCAACAGACAGAGCGGGCGAAGAATGGCACTAACTTTTGCGAATTCCACCAATTTCTCAACCATACCACAAATTCTTGTAGAGATCTGAAAAAGATGATACAAAAAATGGTAAATGAAGGTAAAATTCAGGAGTACATCGCGCAACCAGCGATCCAACCCACGATAGGGGCACCAATCCATCGTGTGGAAATACCACGTGAGGCACAATATCTGGGATGTAACACGATATCGCACTCAACGACCACCAAACCCGAAGAAGGCATCACAGGGCGAATCCACAAAAGGGACTTTAAAGGCAATGAGGTTTTCAGCGCAACAAAAGAACCTCCAATGGAGGAGTGGATGAAAATACCTATTAGCTTCTCAGCCTCGGAGGCACCAGACGAGGGGTGCAACCATAACGATCCTCTGATGGTTACGATGGCGATTGCATTCCCCGAACAAGAGGGAGACGAGGAAAAAACCAGAGTACTACCCCGGGCAATGCCTAATATCCTAGTAGACGGAGGGAGCTCTGTTGAGATCTTGTTTTATGAAATATTTAAACAAATGGGTCTTCGAGATGAATATCTGATTCCATCAACCTATAATATATTTGTCTTCAATGGCTCGTCAACACGACCAAGAGGCGAAATCACGTTGGAGATTATAGTAGGGAAAATCCTTACACTCAGATCTACCCTACAAGAGGAGATAGCGGACATAACCCCATTTTAACACCCTAGCCACAAGTCAAACAGGGCCTAAACACAGACGATCCCCCTCGGACAAGCACGAAGTACCCTGAGTTTATATTCGAAAGAAAAAACCACTTCACAAAATGGTGGGAGACACCTACATTAACACCTAAGAAGGAGCCTATTGATGACAAGCCAGAGGACAATCGAGATATCATAACAAAGGATCTCTGATGCATACCCAAGAAGGAAAGAACAGCCCAAAGCATATCTTCACAGACAGAAACGCTCGGAGCGAAGCAGTCACTCATCATGACAACTCCTAAAAGGGGAGAAATACAACCCCATTACAAGGACTGCAGGAAGGACGACCTTCCAATCCCTGATGTTGGTCAGTTAGTAGAAGTCGCACCCAGACTAGAACTACAGTCCTTAAGAGACATATACACGGGATACAACAAGGATCGTGAAGCCCTCTTCACCTCTGAAAGGTTACAAGAGTATCCCAGCGAATCCATCGCCAACATGATGCGCATGAAGTTAGACGAGCTCGGAACCGACCGCAGTAATCAGTTACGAAATGCGTTATGGGCATTCATAAATGCACGGCCCGGGTCAAGGCGATTGATCTCCCCCTTCGTACAAAAGCCTCAAGTGACTAAAATAGTACAATCCGAGGAAGTTAAGCATAACCCTAACTCGGACACAACACTCACCAAGACACACGACTGCGAGGAATGATACCTCGGAAAGAAGGATACTCTCTCTGAGATGACTGGCTCCTCAATATCGAGGAAAACTTATCAATTAATATAGCATGACGAAGCAATAGGATTAGAATCCTCATGTCATAAGGTTTTTATACCTTACTACAATGTAACAAGGGTCCATGACCCTCTTTTGCCAGTAATAAAAATAGACCTTTTGCATGATCATTTTAAATCACTTTAATCTTTACTGTTCTCTATCTTTATTTCTATTTTTTATATTTTATTTTCCGCACTCGCTATTTTTAGATTTTTTGTCTTATATTTTTTCTCATCATTTACATATTGCATGTCCAAAAATCCCATCAATATTATGGCATGGTGCTAGCTACACCTTCCATTCCACAACGAATGATGCAGGTATACACCTAAGCTGCTCATACGGACATGGACCTAAGGCATTTCCATCTGACCAAGTAAGGCATGATGACGCGGGGGACACCCTAAGATACCTAATACATATACATACCTATGGTAATGCCATCACGATCTAGAAATCAGGTGATGTCCTGCCATAACAGGAGATACTCAGAATCAAGGTACTAACCTTTGGCTAAGGGAAGAATCACTTGACCGAGGTATCACCCTCCAAATGATGGTTAAACAAAAGATGGTTCAAACAACTGACCAACAACCCAGGGGCAAGTATAACCTATACATGATACTATTAAATACAAACCAATGAAGGTATCGTCACCATAAGGGCAAAGAGAGAAAGTTACCACACTTCTTGACCAACACCATAAGAGATGACCTATCCAATTAAGGAACTGATCACTCCTTGGCTTCGTCACCCACGGTTGGACTCATAGCTGGCACATAATCCCACCAAAGGTCAACAAAATGTTAACCAAGACACAAAATAGAAAAAAGGACGTTACTTTGAAAACCATCATAACATAAGGCGCAAAAGTATGAACCGCCTCCCACAATTGAGGACTTACGAAAATAACGTTTAAAAATAACCATGACTCCATAAACAAAGGAGGACTTTCATACCAAACCGTATTCAAAAGAAGTTCAAAAGAAAAAGAACCATAAAGGCATGAACGCTCAATCCTCTTGCTGGTTACCAGTACCCTTCTCGGCTTCCCTTTGATCGCTTGTGCCATGATCGAGCTATTTTTTTGTATTATGTAGAATTTCAAGGCATGGGTGTGTTTTTCTTTTTGATTTGTGAGCTATTTTTAGGGTTAAGTTGTTTTTTTAGATATGAATCTCTTGTTGAGGGATTTCAAAATGTTACTTGTTTGATTTGTTACTGCCTCGAATTCCTGAAATGGGAGGGATTTGAAGGGTCCTGTCCTGTGCATTCAATTGAATAGAATAGTTTCTCCTTCAGTCTCAAGTTCTAATAGAGAGCTTTAATGGAATTTGAGTTGATATTTTGTGTGGGTTTGTTTTTGAGATCTTGAGAGAAAAAAATTTAGAGCTTCTAAGATTTTTAGGACTTGTTGTTGGTTGTTTTGTGTTTGAGTTTCTTCTTCCATGGCAGTGGTAGAGTTCAACTTCCACAAGTTTTTGTTGTTGTATGTTGGTTTTCTAGTCCTCTTTTAATCTTTATCCTTTCAACCAATACAATCAGAGAGTAGTTAAAGAGTTAAGACATGAATTGTTTGACTTACTGTTGACATAGTGTTTATATTCTAATTTTTTCACTTCGATAAGAACTAACATTCTATACAAAAGTTTGATCTTGGGTTTGTTGTTCTTTACATAACTTTTAAGATTCTTACTAGAATAGAATGGGTTTATTAGCATCCAGGTTATGATATCCTGATTCCTGAGTCTGAATAGGGTTTAATGCTGTAATATTGATAATTTGCAACTACGTAAAGATTCAGTAGGAATTTAGTCATCATATCATTTTGTTCAATGTTCGGATTTTGGAACTTGAGGATACTAGCCATGAATAAGTGGTTACAGCTTATTTGCTGAGGCATGTTGCAAGCTTTGTTACTAGAAATGAGTAAGCCTCCTAGTGATGATGCTAATGCTTATCAATTGCTAAAATTTGCTGCATCTTAAAATCTATTTGCACTTGCATTAGTATATCTCCATCCCTATTTTTACCTGCCATTACAGGGATCATCTTTGACCATCATATGTGTTTTTTTTGGAGCTTACAGACATGGACATCCTTCCATTGTTGCATGAATGTGTTAGTGATTTTTTGTTAGGTTGGATTACTAAAATATGTGAGTGAAGTTACTAGATTGAATATTATACGTCGCTTTTATACCATTCATACTTTGGTTTCTTTAAAATGTTTTGAGGTGATATCTAGTTTACCATTACCATTTCCTTATTTTATCTATCATCTATAACAGATGACGTTGATATGTAAATTTCCGCTGGGTTATACTCATGTTGATGTCATTTTTGGTGTCAGATGAATATACTACAGCCGAGAACGGAACAGGGAAAGGCGAGTACAACGTCTAGCATGAGTGAGTAATTTCAAGTTGGTACCTTGGAGTGAGTATCTTAGCAGCGGTCTTAAACATGTTTTGTGTGTACATTTTTTTTGAGGTGATGGCTATCTTAGATGCCAACTAGATTTTACCTTTGTATTGTATGATATACTTGTCAAGCAAACTTGACGAGTCCAGAACTGGAAATGTTTTAAATTAAGCAGACCTAGGACATGTATTAGATTAACTATCTCCTTTTTGAATGGGGCGTGACAACAACAAATAGTACCAGCTTTTGAATGATGAAAGACATAGAAAAATAGGATGAATAAGAAACAAAGAAAGGTTAAGATTGTGATTTGGTTAACAATAACATTTAAATATTAACTAAATATTGTTTCTTGGTGGATCTTTTCGTTGTTTTGTTTTTAAGCTATGGATAGAAAACAGAGTCCTTATTGAGAAAGTAACTCACTATTTTTGCTCATCATTGTTGTCTATGTTGTTGTCAGATGGCAAATTCTAAAGTATGATTTATGTTTTGGTGTAGGTTTCGTCGATTAAAATTGCTATTCCAAGGACTTGAAAGGTCGGGTAGCATGTTCATCTTTTGGTCAGCTTCTATAGTTATCATTAATTGTATAAGATTATATGTTCAGCTTCTTACTGTCTTAGTGTTGGCTGCTCATTACTTAGGTATCGATGTATCGTGCACGAAACATGTTCATCGCAGAGAGGGTTTGTTGCTCTCAGTTTGCTTATAATTTAGTTTCTTGTTATGCATTTAGTTTGGTTAGGATTCAGTTTGATGGTCATTTCATAAGAATGATTTTTTTTGTTCTGTTGTGAATTATAGGCTAGAAATAGTGCATCATTTTTAGAATCTGGCTTGTCTTCCTGTCTTCATTATTGTATAATATCTCAATAGATTGAGAAAGGTTGGATGTTTGAAGATAGGTTCAGTGATTTGTATATGACAGGAGTAGATAATTTTATTTCCTTTGCATATAAGAATAGAATTAGAGAGTCAGAATATTGTCCATGTCCTTGTAGATATTAGCATTGCACAAATTTATTTGACCAACGGATTTTGGCGTTGCAGCAAAATTTGCTACGCCATATTCCCAACAGATATTAGCGTTGGTGAAATTCATTGAAACGCGTATATTCGTCCCATATTGGATGTTTTAGTGTGGATTTAGAGTCATTGATGTGTTGACCCGCCGAGGTGTCGTAAGCCTGTAGCAGTAGTTTGAGGTGATTGGTGCCTTCTGGGGTTTCTTTCTATGTTATCAAGAAATCATCCGCGTACATAAGATGCAGTATTGGCGGAGCTTTTTGAGAAATGCGGAGCCCCTATATCTTATTTTGTGCTTCAAGTATTCCCAAATGACAGTATTTCCGCGCAAATAATAAAGATATGAGAAGAGAGTGGGTCTCCCTGCCGTATTCCCTTAGTTGGAGTGATGTATCCATGCGGTGTGCCGTTAATATTGATTAAGTAGGTTACCGTATGTATGCATAGCATAATATAATCCACAAAGTTGGAGGGGAAGCCTAAGTTGGTGAAAGCCTGTTTGATAAATCCCCAGTCCAAGGAGTCATAGGCCTTTTGAATGTCTAGTTTCAGTGCTATTTTAGGATCCTTCATACGGTATGATGTTCTGGTGTGGTGAAAACGTTCATCTGCGATAGCTATATTATCGTGAATGGATCATTGAAGAACAAAGGCACTTTGGTATGGGCTTATCAAAAATGGGAGTAGAGGTCGTATGCGATTGATAAAGATCTTTGAGATGATTTTGTAAGTGACATTACATAACCCTATCGGTCTAAACTGAGATGGTTTTGAAGGATGTTCAATCTTTGGGATTAGAGTGATGTTAGAGTGGTTCATGATAGGATGAATGTTGAATGACTCAAAGAAACTTCGGACCATATCAATAAGTTGTGGTTGGGTTGTTTCCCAGAAAACTTTAAAAAACTTACTGGTCAATCCATCTGGTACTGGAGCGCGGTCTGATCCTATGGAAAAAAGCGCATGTTTGATCTCCTCAGTGGTGACTTCCGCTGTTAGTTTCTCACATTGTCGGGGGGTTAACCTTGGTGTTATTTCCCCGAACAGGTTTTCATCAATTACTATATTTGGAGCCGTACGCTGGTCTGTGATGTGTTCAAGCATGATCCTGATAATTTCTTCTTTGTCGTTAATCCAATTTTTTTGATGATCCTGAAGTTGTTGTATATTGTTGCAGCTTCTACGAATTGTGGCCTTGGTATGGAAGAATGTGGTGTTCCGGTTGCCTGACTGAAGCCATTGTGTTCAGGATATGTAATGAATTTCATTTAAACTTGGTTTTCTCTTTGTTGCTGCTGTAATTGCCAATGTGATTTAATGTCTCTGTTAAAACTCCCTTAAGAAATTGTTTTGTAAGAAAATCACTATGTCCATTATGATTGCTCGCATGCAATAATATTTCTAAGCATCACAATCAGTTGATCAGTAAATGCATCTTTGTTTTTATGAATTTGGATACGGTGTAGTATTTCAACTTAATCACAATAATTGTAATTTTCCACGATAATGAAGTTAACTTATTTGAAATTTGATATAAAAAATCAATTAATATGAGAAAGTTTTTTTATAAATTCACCCCGAAATCAGCTTTCCCAATAATAAAAATGACTTTCCCCCTAATAATTATCATATTTTATTGATATTTACGGGGAAAAACTAGCACATTTCTTGGGGATGGTTTGGTACTTTGCCGCTCTATCTTATCTTATCGTTACAGTAACAAGATGAGTGCACGTGCATTGTACGTTGACAAACCTTAGTTTCTCATATGTATTTTCTATTTTGGCAAAACTAAGATGCTCTGAAACAAAAATCATTATACCATACAAATCTCGAATAAAATTAAGGGTCCATGTCTATTGCGGAAGGAGGTGTGAATGCGATGACTTGAATAGATTGTGCAGCGTCTAATTTCCGCTTCCACTTTTATTGATGCATACACCTTATTATTTTCTCAAACATTATGGCCTTTTTCTTTTTTCTGTATTCAATAACTCGGGTACCCCATCTCTTGGAATGATTCCTTGAGTAAGCATTTGGACTGGATTACTTGAGATCCAACTGCAGGTTTAGTGTACGAATACAAGTTATAGATCATTGCTACACTGGTGTTAGCATTGATAATAATGCAACCTGATATTATAAAACAGATAAGATGGACACCAACAGTTACATAAAAGATGAAATGAAAAAACACGGAAATCTACAAAACATAATCTGAATGAAGAATATATTGAAGTTAAGTACTGAGGCTGATGAGCACTCAATCCTCTTCACAATCTAAAAAACTCACGAAACAGGTATATTATTGTTTGTAAGGTAAAATAACTTCTACCCCGAACACAGAATTTTTGTGATGCTTTTGTTGAGAATCGATCGCTGCTTCAATCTTCAAGTAATTTCTGGAGAAAGGAGAAGGGGGGGTACCTGCAAAAAACCCTCCGATGCTAAAGTCAGAATAAGTTTTTTTAACAGGTATTTTTGGTATGAAGATTGCTTACCATTTTGGTTGTAAAACCAACCATTTATAGGTCGCCCATTTCCTTTTAAGATGCATGCACGAATTGGAGTAATGGCCATGCATGCATGCTGTTACAGTTGTCCCTTGCATGCCTCCTATACTAACTGGCCCTGCATGGTTGCATGACTCTGGCATTGATCACCTGCATGCTCCCAAAATATTCTAGTAACTTCCATCATAGTTAATGAGCCACAATGGGATGTGGATAACCAAAATTGTAAGAGAAGAGAGAATAATCAGACGGGGTGTAAATATCCCATGAGTAGCTGTATTGGGGCGCAAACATCCGGGACTACGGGGCTAAGGTGCATCGAAACACACCAAATAACCTCAACAATTAATCGTTCCCGGTTAATCGCAGAATAATCGGCAATTTAATCGTAATCGCATCAAATCGCCGATTGTCGCTCGCATTGGCCACGTCATGATGATGTCAGTGGAGGAATATTCCATCAACGTTAGGAATATGCTGACGTCGTTAGCTTTAAACGGTGACGTTGACGCCGTTACTCTTTGACGGCATATTCCAGGTATATACTGACGCCGTTAATTAAGACGTTAAGTTTAACGGCGGTGCTGACGTGGCATCACATTCGACGTTTAGGATCCATTTGCTGACGTGGCATGTGTTTTGCTGACGTGGAATGTATTTCGCTGACGTTTCGCCTGCCATGTCATCGCTTCTATTGACGTGTCATTGTTGTTGCTGACGTGTCACCTTCCACGTCATCACCTCTGCTGACGTGCCGTGTGTTTTGGTGACATGACCATCTGAAGTGGCCCTAATTGCTAACGTGGCACGTTTATGTGGAACTTGTGAGCCCATATTGGAGTTCTTTGCTCATGGGCTTGTAAGTTGAGTGTTTTGTTAGTGAGGACTAGCTTAGCTTGTTGCATATGGGCTTGCTTATGAAGCCTTTGTAGGGCCTAGTTAGCTAAATATGGCTAACCATGGAACACATCTTAAGCCCAATGAACCCTTCTTAGCTAGTAGGATCAGCTTTGTAGGCCTAACTTTGCCCATTTCTTTGTGTAGAATATTAAGGGTACAAACATCGCCCCCTATTAATCCATAACCTGTTATGGTTTAAGAAGTTAGGGTTCCCCTTTGAATTTGCATTTTTCTGGAGTGTTACACAACTCGCCCCCGGGCGTGCTGCCCGGAGTGTTACGCAACTCGCCCCTAGGGAGATGTTGATTGTGCTGGGGTGTTGTATATCTCGCCCCCAAATGGTTGAGATGATATATAACTCACCCCCAGTATGTTTTGTGTCATGCTGCTCTATGCTCGAGCAGGGGTGCACCTCCCTGCTGCATTTTGCTCGCGCATGGAATGAAAAGTTGAGTTTTTCTGCTATCTTGAATTCGCGCAGGGGGCCAATCCTGCTATTCAAGATGCGCGCAGAATTTGAGATGTGTATATTTTCACGTGCTTGGACATATGAAAATGTTCGCCACATTTGTTGTTGTCCCGTACTATGGGTATAAAATTGAGATAGGGTAAAAATGCTCGAACTGTGCACTCACCCTATCTGCGATGTGTCAGAGACGTTGATGACAGCAGATTCGAACTACACTGTTTTGTCATTTAGGGATGACTGTGAATTCGATCATCCGCAGTAGCTTATAATTAACTCGAGCAATATTGATAAAGTATGGAATACCCAAATAATGTTGAATTGAATTTCTGAATTGAAATAACAAGAGAAATACCTACTGCTTCGACAACAGCTGCCTCATTAAAACCTTTAAGTGGAAAACCCAGTGGGATAAAACCATTAAAAAAGGAAAAAGAGTGCAGCACAACATGATTTGAATCTACTCCTAGTGATAAAACTTCTTCAAGTGGAACGAATTCCACGGCTTCCATGGCTTTGAATCCTCTTTTCCATCGAGGTTCCTCAAGTAGTAGGATCCTCGAGATGCTGTCCTATCCACTATGTATGGACCTTCCCAGTTTGCTCCGAGCTTCCCATAGTTCGGTTCCATTGTGGCCACTCGGGTTTTCTTCAAGACATATTCCCTTGGCTTGAATGACCTTTATCTGACTTTGCGATCATTTCTAAGCTTGATTGCCTGCTGGTATCGAACTAACTGCTGCAAGGATGTTTCTCTTTGTTCTTCCAGCAATTCTTTATCTAAAGCCAGAATGTTTTCGTTTTTCCCTGATTTTACAGCACGAGTTTTGGTAGTCTTGAGTTGTGCCTCGGTAGGTATGACCGCCTCAGTCCCATACGCCAATGTAAATGGTGAAAACCCATTGGATATTTTTGGGGTTGTTCGATAGGACCATAAGACTCCAGGGAATTCTTCGGTCCATTTTCCCTTCGCCTTCTCTAGCCGTTTCTTGAGATTGTCCATAATAACGCGGTTGGTCGTTTCTGCCTGCCCATTGCTCTGAGAATAGTAAGGAGACGAGAAATTGTGGCGAATATTCAGGCCCTTGCAGAAATCTTTGATCACCCCGGAATCAAACTTCTTCCCATTGTCTGATATTATCGCGTCTGGGATTCCAAATATGCAGACGATATTCTCCCATATGAATCTTTTTACAGCATGTATGGTGACGTGCACCAGTGCCACTGATTCGACCCATTTGGTGAAATAGTAAGTAGCGTCTAATACGAATCTGACGCCTCCAGGAGCTTTTGGAAGCGGTCCGACGATGTCTAATCCCAACATAGAGAATGGCCAGGAACTAAAAACTGGATGTAATTCATTGGCAAGCCTTTTCGGAATTAGAGCGTGTTCTTGGCATGGCACACATTTCTGTGCATATTATTTAGCGTCTTTCTGCATGTACGGCCAAAAATACCCTTGGGTGAGTACCATGTGTGCGAGACTGCGCCCTCCAGAATGGCTGCCACAAATTCCCACATGAGCCTCTGCCAGTATTAGTTGTCCTTCCTCGGCTGATACGCATCGCAAAAATGTCTCCAAAGCTACAGGTTTGCGGTATAACAGCCCTTCGATCATTGAGTATCTCCATGAATTCTTTTTCACCTTTGCAGCAAGTTTATCATCTTCAGGGAGTTCTCCGATTGACAGGTACTGGATGTAAGGTTGACGCCAGTCTGCAATGTTTTCAACATGATCGCCTGAATTGTCTGTCACTGGACTGTAAATATCCATATTGTTGTCGATGTTCTCTGTATCTCCCTATGATGATGTAGCTGCCCTCTCGCCCCCACTAGCGTGTTCGAAAGACGTAACATAATGGGTGTCGGAGACGCTAGGTAACTCTTGGAAATCTACAACAACTAAACGGGCGGTATCTGTTGGCACTGCGGAAGACAGATATGCTAAAGCATCTGCGAGCCTGTTCTCCAATCGTGGTCGCTGCCCAATAGATAATCGGTCGAACTCATTTTCCAATTCTCTCATATGATCCAAATACAATGCCATTCTCTCCTCCTTTGCTCTGTATGTCCCCATAAATCGGTTAACCACTAGCATGGAATCAGTCACCAGCTTCACGTTCTTCGCATCTAACTGCTTGACAGCCTTTAAACCGATAATCGCAGCTTCATATTCAGCTTCATTGTTTGATGCTTGGAAACCCAGCCTGGTCGCTTTCTCGATCCTCGAACCTTCGGGGGTAAGGATGACGCATCCAACTCCAGCACCACTAACGTTTGAAGACCCATCAGTAAATACGGTCCATAATGGTTCTGGTGTATCGATATCCATTGCAGACTCGCCCCCAGTCTGATCAGTGACTGGTTCACTGGGTTTGAACAACTCATCTTCTTCTCCAACAACCGTTTCTATTTCGTCTACCGGAAAATCTGCTAGCAGTGCAGCCAGTGCGTGTCCTTTTTCTGCAGTTCTGGTTTCATACTTGATCTTATACGCCTCCAGAAAATTTTACCATATGGATAGTCGACTGGAATCATCAGCACGTTCCAGGATTCTTTTCAGCGGGTATTCCGAGTATACTACGATCTGCCTTCCTTGGAAATAAGGCTTGAGTCGACGAGATGCATGGAACATTGCAAGTGCTATCTTCTCAATTTTCTTGTACCGTGTTTCCGCCCCCGTCAAGGATTTCTTCGACGAAGTAAACAGTTTCTCATGTGGGTCTCAGAACAAACAACACCGCACTCACAGCGTTCTCCGTTGCAGCCAGATAAACTCCAATCGGTTGTCCAGTTTTTGGACTCACCAAAACCGGGGGGGTTGACAAATACTGCTTGATCTCATCAAAAGCCATTTCACACTCAGCCGTCCAACCAAAATTCACTACTTTCTTCAAAACGTCAAAAAATGGCTTGAATCGATCCGATGAGCGTGAAATGAAACGGTTTAAGGTTGCTAATCATCCTGCTAGCTTCTGGACCTCCTTCTTGGTTCTTGGGGATGGAATTTCTTTGATGTCTCTGATTTGTTCCGGATTCACCTTGATTCCTCTATGTGTCATCAAGTATCCAAGGAATTTTCCAGATGACAGCCCGAATGAACACTTTGCTGGATTTAGCTTCATACGATATTGCCTTAAGATATAGAATGTATTTTTCAGATCAAGAAAATGCGATTCCTTTTGCTGAGATTTCACTACCATATCATCGATGTATACTTCCATCGACTTCCCGATCAGATCCTTGAACATATGGTCTACCAAGTGCTGGTAGGTTACCCCTGCGTTCTTTATCCCGAACGACATTACAGTATAGCAGTAAACTCCTCTGTCAGTCACGAATGCAGTATGCTCTTGATCGTCCTCGAACAAAGGTATTTGGTTATATCCAGAAAAACCGTCCATGAATGACAGTCTTCCAAACCCTACGGTTTTATCCACCAAATCTCTTATCATTGGCAGCGGGTACGGATCACTCGGACATGCTTTATTCAAATCGTTAAAATCGATACAGACACGAATTTTACCATTCTTCTTTGGAACGACTACCACATTTGACAGCCATCGAGGATATTGCACCGGTCGAATAAATCCTACTTCCAACAGTTTTTTGACCTCTTCAGTCACTCCATCTTTTTTGCTTTGCGTCATATTTCTGATTTTATTTCGAACAGGATGGAACTTCTCATCGATATTTAGCCTATGGCAGGCTACATTCGGATCTATCCCTGGCATCTCAGCAAAACTCCATGCAAAAACATCGGTGTTTGCCCTTCGCAATGTAATCAAATCATCGCGTACATGTGCCGGCAGATCTTCCCCTACGAACGTTGTCTTGTACTCCTCATCACCAATCTGGACCTCGATCAGTTTCTCGACCGTCGGGGGTTCAGCTGCGTCATCTCCCCTATACGATTCTGGATGGAGCGGGTTCTATAATTGCTAATGCTCGACTCACATGATCTGGTTTCCACTGACTTATGACTTCTTGTACTCATCCATTTCATTCTCATGACACTTATGGGCGGCGATCTGGTCTCCTCTAACTTTCACAACCCCTTCTGGGGTAATAAACTTCAAGCATTGATGATTAAATGATGTGACTGCACCGATATCATGCATCCAATCTCGTCCTACGATCGCATTGTAGGGTGCTCGACAATCCAGCAACAAGAAATTTCCCAAGACTGACTTGTTAGCCACTATTATCGGTATTTTTACTTTTCAAATCGCCTTTGTGACTTCATCGCTTAAACCGATAATTGTATTTTCATCCTCCTCGATCAAGTCATGTGGGAGATTCATAGAGAAGTAAGCTCCTGAAAACAGCATGCTCACTGAGCTTCCTATATCCACTAAAATCCGGTGCACATGAAACATGCCAATCCAATAAGTTATAACGATGGCATCATTGTGTGGAGCATATACTCCTATCATGTCTGCTTTAGAGAACTCGCTCTTTTTGCACCCATGCTCCCTAGTTTCTTCTCCATTACAGCTGACAAAATCAATGTGATTTATCAGTTACCATTCTTTCAACTGCCTGAGCTTTCTCCTTGTCTCGTCTTCCTATGCCCGCCTGGTCATCGAATGGATCCTGTCGTGACTGACGTTCATCACACGAGCGTTAATCACATGTGTAGTGCCAAACTGACCAGGACCTTTCCCAAAGTCCTTTTTTCACGAACTCTTGCAGATTTCCAACGTCGATCATTCGCTGGACCTCGATCTGTAGGGAGCGGCAATTCTCGGTCTTGTGACCATGGTCCTTATAGAACTTGCAGTATTTGCTCCTATCACGTTTATCACGTGTCTCAGATGGTAAAGGATGAGGGGGTCTCAAGTCCTTGCTGATTTTCTCATATAATTCTGTAAGATGTATGTTCAACGGTGTCAACTTCATATCCTGGAATTTCTGATATCCAGTTTCCATTCTTTTATTTTGGTTCTTATCTCAGACTTCTCCTCGGTCATTATGCTGGCCGCTCGAATGGTTCTTCGATTTGTCTTTCTTCCCATCACTTGGATGATTGGATGATCTGGTAACATCTCTTATTTCTCGAGCTTTGGAATCATCTTCCACTCGGGAATATTCTTCAACTCGATCATATAGTCCTTCCAGAGTTTTGGGCGGTCTCTTGACTAAGGATCCATACACACCTCTTTGATCGTGTTGGTATGCTTGCTTGTAATCTTCGATGACAACTTGGTCATTGGCACCATCCACGTCGGCCAATTCTTGCTTGAAGCGCCTAGTAAACTGTCTGATGCTTTCATCATTCCAAATTGCAAGAAGGAACAACGTATGGCATCCCTTCCAATCACGTCTGTTGTATTTGTAGTGAGAGAAGAATTCTCCAACCAGCTCATTGTAAGTACCGATCGATCGTGCTGGGAGTCGATTGAACCATTTTATCGCTCCTCCAGCCAATGACTACGGAAACATTTTGCACATCAATTAATCACTGTGCTGCCACAGAGTCATGGCAGTTTCATAGTGCAAAACATGCTGATCCGGGTCATCTGTTTTCTCATCGAATTCTGGCATCTTTGGAACTTGAAAATTCATCGGCGGTCGGAATTCTCTAATATTCATCTTGAAAGGGGCACTAGCAGATCGGTGCAACCGATCCAAATTTTCTTCTCTGGATTGCTTTTTTGACATTACTTTCTCGATCATCTTGAAGAGGCGAGCTTCTGTTATTGCGTCCACATCACCATCTGAGGAACTGTCTTCCTGCTCATAATCTTGGTCCTCTGGAATATGATTCTTAGATCTCATTCTTTTCCTCTGCAGTCCATCAGGTTCCTTTCCAGCTCTTCCTTGCTCCGAACGAGCATAATATGAATCCTGGGAAAATTCTCGATCATCGTTCCAATATAGATCTTCCTCCTCATCGTTTCTGTGGCGTTTTGAACTTATGTTGGATCTGTCCACACTCTGCTGAGTTGCATCTTGACGGGTCCTTGCTCGGCGTGGTTGTACACGCCTTCGTTTAGGTAATTATCCAGTGGGTAACAGATTTCTCTCTAGTTGATCAAGATCGATCACCTCTCTGTTTGGTTTTACAGCTTAAGGGTAAATTCGACTTCCGAGGCGTTGCCATACAGACCGACTCCTCTTTTTGTTCAGATCACCAATCTTATGTCGAGACTGGTTTGGACGCTCCAATCTCAAGAGAGCGTTCTCCTTCTCCAACTCGTTCAGCCGATTACGCAACAGTTCCTCCTCTGTACTAGGAGTCGCGGTGCGTCCATCTCGCAAATCTTGTCTATCTGCATTCCTCCTAGACGGGATGCCGAACACATGCCCTCTGTTTTCTCGAACTAATGGGTTTTCCCCACCAATATCCATTTCTTCGACATCCATCACTGGAGGTTTTTCCCTTCTCCGATTTAGATCTGTAGTTTTGTCACGGAGACGATCTCGATCTCGTCCTCGATCCAGGGATCTGTAATGAGCATCATCTCGATTTGGACCCTTCCTGTTTCCAGTGGGTATTGCTAGGGCTGACTGAACTTCAACTTCTTGTATTTCATCCTCGCTCATGTGCTGTCGAGGATTTTTAACAGAATCTACCCTTCATGATGTTTGTCTGATTACTGCCATAACTCGATCTAGTAAAACACGATTTTCTTTTCTCGAAACCGTTAGTCGGCGCCACTGTTTGTAAGGTAAAATAACTTCTACCCCAAACACAGAATTTTTGTGATGCTTTTGTTGAGAATCGATCGCTGATTCAATCTTCAAGTAATTTCTGGAGAAAGGAGAAGGGGGGTACCTGCAAAAAACCCTCCGATGCTAAAGTCAGAATAGGATTTTTCTAACAAGTATTTTTTGTATGAAGATTGCTTACCATTTTGGTTGTAAAACCAACCATTCATAGGTCGCCCATTTCCGTTTAAGATGCATGCACGAATTGGAGTAATGGCCCTGCACGCCTGCTGTTACAGTTGTCCCTTGCATGACTCCTATAGTAACTGTCCCTGCATGTCGGCATGGCTGCATGACTCTGGCATTGATCACCTGCATGCTCCCAGAATATTCTAGTAACTTCCATCATAGTTAATGAGCCACAATGGGATGTGCATAACCAAAATTGTAAGAGAAGTGGGAATAATCAGACGGGGTGTAAATATCCCATGAGTAGCTGTATTGGGGCGCAAACATCCGGGACTAAGGGGCTAAGGTGCATCGAAACACACCGAATAACCTCAACAATTAATCGTTCCCGGTTAATCGCAGAATAATCAGCGATTTAATCGTAATCGCATAAAATCGCCGATTGCCGCTCGCATTGGCCACGTCATGATGATGTCAGCGGAGGAATATTCCATCAACGTTAGGAATATGCTTACGCCGTTAGCTTTAAACGATGACATTGACGCCGTTACTCTTTGACGGCATATTCCAGGTATATACTGACGCCGTTAAGTTTAACGGCGGTGCTGACGTGGCATCACAGTCGACGTTTAGGATCCATTTGCTGACGTGTCACCTGCCACGCCAGCACCTCTACTGACGTGTCACCTTCCACGCCATCACCTATGCTGACGTGGCATGTGTTTCGCTGACGTGTCGCCTACCACGTCATCACCTCTGCTGACGTGGCATGTATTTCGCTGACATGTTGCTTGCCACATCATCGCCTCTGCTCACGTGGCATGTGTTGTTGCTGATGTGTCACCTGACATGTCATCACCTCTGCTGACGTGGCATGTGTTTTGGTGACATGACCATCTGACGTGGCCCTAATTGCTTACGTGGCACGTTTATGTGGAACTTGTGAGCCCATATTGGAGTTCTTTGCTCATGGGCTTGTGAGTTGAGTGTTTTGTTAGTGAGGCCTAGCTTAGCTTGTTGCATATGGGCTTGCTCATGAAGCCTTTGTAGGGCCTAGTTAGCTAAATATGGCTAACCATGGAACACATATTAAGCCCAATGAACCCTTCTTAGCTAGTAGGATGCGCTTTGTAGGCATAACTTTGCCCATTTCTTTGTGTAGAATATTAAGGGTACAAACAATTATACAATTGGTTTCATGACTTGCATTGTTTTCCTAATGAACATTTATGTCTGAACAAAGAAACGACGACCACCAGATCGTGGCATTTCCCGCGAAGGGTTCATCATCTGACAACCGTGGACAGACATTGTTTATCAAGGTTACCTATATTAAACATACATGCTCAATTTTTGCTAGACATGGCAGCCCCACTACTCGCACCCAAAGATCTTAAAGTGTCAGACATAGTACTGAATGTTCTAAGAGAATCAAACCTATGAAATTGTGAGGGTAAAATATCTAGTGGCCACGTGTCAACACCTGAAGGGATGGTTTCATGATAAGGTGATAAGATGAAAACATCGAATCATACTCTAAAAGGTGATTTCGTCCGAATCGAGACACCTGCTACAACGCTACATGCATGACGCGTGTGAGGAGTGGTCTAATCCACTCAGACGGTCAAGTCTAAAAAGAAGGATCACATTTAATGAAGCATCAGAAGAGGTTGGTATCATATAGTTTATCCATTTCCGGAAGTCAAGTCAATTCCGCTCATACCTGGAATCATTAGCTTAATTATTGTTTTCTTAAGCATTTTTCAACTTCCTCTCACGGTTTTAGCCCCTTAGACTTTTGAGCAGCTTCTTGTTTATATTTTTTTTGTGTACGTAACAAGTTATGGTCATTAACAACCCTCTCCCTCTGGATTGAGATCATCACTTTAAAAATACAGGTCCGAAAAATGTCCTTTGGAACCGGCGCCTTTTGGTGCACGACATCCGTGACTTGTAACTTGACTTTCTACTCGTAAGGCAATAAGATTGATTATATGCTAATGTTACCTTTGTTTCTAGAAAAGTGATGGTATGTCTAGCTCAGCTGATCATTTCTGTTTCCCAAAATTTCATGCGTTGCAGGAGGTCCTAATTTCGAGCCCGCTCGTTGGTAGGCTAGCACATACATCAATCTGTTCAATTAATGTTGTTGGAGCTTAGCTTATTAGGCTTCCAAAACTAGTTAATGCAAGAATAGTGCACAATGAAAAGAGCAGGAATATTACTTAGCTTCTATCTTGTTTTAGTTCGAGTCGAATGACCAATCTATAAGTTTACGGTATAGTGTCTTTGTGACAATGTCAACGGAACGCTTCCTCTTCTTAATCATCTTTCTGCGTGCTGTATATAATGTACTAATCTCCATTATATATTATATTAAGTTCATCAACAGAAGAAAATTATGAGCAACATATATTATATTTCCGAAACTAAATCATAAGCAACATACTTCCGAAATGGACTACCATCTTCTCATCTATATAAACCCCATTGCCTCAAGATCTACATATGCAGTCAATCAAGAGCACGAAACTAATAAATTATGAGTATCAAGGGATCATCGATTCAAGAGAAATGAAATTGGACAAGAGAAGAGATTTAACGTGGTTCGGTCAACTCGACCTACGTCCACTGACTAAACCCCGAAGGGTGAAATATTATTGATCTCCAGACTGATTGTACTGGGATGATTACAATAACATTGAGAGTCCCTATTTATAGAGTGAATAAATAATTGATTAAGATATTATCTTATTCTAGACAATATATCTTAATAAACTAGAATATATCCTAATTAACTAGAATATAGAAAATGTAGGAAATTAACTAGATACTTTCCTTATCTAGAAAACTACCTAATTACACAAGATATTTTATTCTTGGAAACTTGATCTGATCTCTGTCGATATTCTCCAATATTTGATATCCGTCGATCTTTTAGTAGCTATGTTGAGTCTTGAGTCTTGACCATTTCACCTTGAACTTGACAACCTCGATATTCATCTCGGTATATATATTCTAACAGAAACAAAAAGGAAATAAGCATGGATGGTATTAGTAGTCTCAGATCTTTCATTTTACTCTCCATGTTCTTCAGTTTCACTTTCCTTTCAAATCAAGGTAAGATTAACATGTCTTTGAGTATTTATACTATTTCGTAATATAACGTCATAAAGTCCTGCTAATTAGTTAAGTTGCTGTATGCAGGAGCAATAACATCGGTAAGCTCCTGCAGTGAACCAGAAGCGGCGCCCGCTCCCAGTCCACCAGGAGTCCCCCAGTCAAATGAAGCAGCGCCAGCCCCTAGTCCAGAAGCATGTGACAACCCAGAAGGATGTAGAGAACCAGAAAAAGGGCCGCCACCTCCACCAGGGCCACCACCACCACCTCCACCATGTGAATGGGATGAGACATGTGGAGATGCATGGCCGGAGGTGAGGCCGGAAGGAGATGGGTGTGACCTCATTGTGGAAAGCGGTGTCTGTGATAATTGGGGTTGTGGCTATTTTACATGTGAAGACAACTGCCCAGTTTATGGGACTCGTGAGCAGGGTTGTGTTTGGGATGATTGGCTTAAGAAGCCTCGCTGCATCTGTCGCTGATCACGTTTAACAGGTGAAGCAAGGCGCTGCATCGGATGCTACCACGGCTACTTGTCAACGACTAATAGAATCTGTGTACTATTTTGAATTTTAATGTCCTATCCTGATCACAATAGTAAAAAAAATAAAAATGATGGTAAAACTTGTTTCAATTCTATAGTTCCATTTGATCACTGTCTACAATTAAAATATAAGAACAATGCGAGCTAACAGCGGCTAAATTCCCGAATTCCTGCTATTAAACTCTCAAATGCTAGCAAACAGAACAAAGAGGAACAGAATCACAGTAATGGGTGAAAGATAGGGGATACATATATATAAGTAGTAAGTAAAAGGCAATATAAATTTGTTACATGGTTTCTATATCAAAATTTACAGTATAGGAAGAAGTTTTAAGGAAACCCGAAAATTCCCATTTCATTTTGTTTCCTTCTTTCTGTGTTTTGGTATTTACTTATTCTGTAGAGTGGTAATTATACTTACTGTATTCAATTCAGGCCCTGCCTTATAACTATTTCAGACTTCAAAACCCCGACCTGTAAGCCTGTCAGACATGGTTGTTTTTCTGCACGCCATGGGTTGTTGAACAAACCCACCATGAGGGAAAAAGTGGTTTGTTTCGAAAGGAAAATATTAAGAGTTTCATGCTCTAATTAATAGCTCGTATACGTTACTATTATTATCTCCACCAACACGTTTTAGCATTTCAAAGCTTCGTCTACTTCCTAAGAAATCAATACGTTTGAATTGCACAATACCGTCCTTGAAAGATTCTTGGCTGGCATAAATTGATCGGAGCTTGTCTGCGTGTCTAGAATCAGTGTGAATAGCTGCATTTACTTCATTCTCTGACAAATTTTCCTGCAAATGACAAAATCTCTCTTATTGGAAATGAAACTTTTACTTCTTGGAATGAATGAAGACGGAACGGAGAACTAAGAACATTGTTCATGGATGTACCTGATAAAATGCATAAACATGATCCAACACTTGCAAACACGCGAAACCTTTATCGCTGAAAAATGTTCTAGAAGAAGGCCCCATCTCCCCAAATCGATCAATTGGGAACAGTATGGTAAGAAAATGACTCTTGAATACCAACTCTGATTTCTCACTGCACGCAAACAAGAACACGCATGTATGGGTGACGAATACATTCAGGAAATATCAGAGGAGAACACCAAAATAACATAGACGGCAGTTCTATGATATAATGAATTGCCAGAGATGGTACCTTTCTCTTAGAGGACGAGAGAAATGCTCAAATGTAGTTTCTGATTCCTTTCCTTCTGCTCTTGCATCAAAGAACGTGGAGGTGTGTTGTTCATTAGAATCCTCCGTTCCAGAAGAGTCCGTATATATACAAGCAGATGAAGTTGGCTCAGATATTGACCAGCAGATAGAATCTAAAAGGCTGCTAGGTGTAATTGGACGAATCGGAGTTTGACAAGTCTGCATCTAAGAAAACAAGGAAAAAAAAATGAGAGGCTCAGGAGGTAAAATAAAGTTTGCCTAAAAGACAAAAGACAAGCCAATCTCTAATACCCGTCCATTCAATATTAACAGCCCTCCACTCAAGTAAAAGTATCACCGATTTTTACAGTTACCTGCATACGGCGACCTCGGCGATTTCTAACCCCAGTTTTGGCCAAACTAACTAGCTGTTGCCTCTCTACTGGGCTCTCTGTGCTTATTCTACCTGCTTGACGCTCTCTGGACTTGGGATCACGTTGGAAACCATCAACCCCATTAGTATCCTGAAACATTGAGGTTATTATAATGTAATCTAACCATCTTCTTCAAAGCACAAAAGTTATACTCCGTATTTCCAAGTTTAGCTGTTTTATGAGTATACGCACTATATAATTTACGAAAATCCGGATATGATTGCCAAAAGTTATCCGTCTTTCTGTAAGCATATTAGAAGACAATTCTCAATTACTCAAATAATATGGGCAACAAATACCTGTCCAGAAATGCCATTTTGAAAATCTTCTAGCAACACTGTCACTTGCTTAGCTAGGTCAGTGGACAACTGAACGAGTCTCTGTGATGATTTTTCCTTTGCTGTTTTCAGGATCCACAGCGGCTGAAACATTTCGAGATTAGTCCGCAGCCAAATAAAATTAAAGTAACTTCTTTCTAAGTAGGATACAACTTACAGTGACTAAATTATTCGTATGGCCCAAGTATTTCTGGACTGAAGGTCCTTCACATACTATATGTGTTGCTCCGCATCCAACAAACCAGTGATCTACAAACTTAGCACCTTCCCTAGTTGCTGCATCAATGACCTACGAAAACATATCCAATTATCTTCGCTGAATATTTTTTTCCATTGTAAAAAATCTCCAAAGAGGTGAAAGTAGGAAAATAAATACGATACTAAGAGAACACAACTCTCGAGCGAAAACTTAAAATTTCAACTCGGAAAATTGCTTAATGCAATTGGGGCCTACCACCGTACCTTACGTTTCAGCTCAGCTGAAAGTTCTGAATCAAGATACATGAATTGGCCAGCGAATACTGATTCTTTACTCCTAAAAGCTTCTTTTCCAGCAAGCTGCAACTGGGTCTGCTCACTTATTCTGGATTGTTTAGTAACTTCATGCACACCAACAGGGAGACAGGATTTCTCACTTCCATTGGATCCAACTACTCGATTGAAGTCTAATTGTGCAACATTTTCGATAACGTTTTTAACAGCATAAAGTGATTCACTCAACCTAGCTGCAAGAAGCACACTCTTTCATTGTTAAATGCACATCGATGCCACATGTATGCTTTTCCACAAAGATAGACAAGAAACTGGCAAAGTGAAATGAATCTAGGTAGACATTAATAACATTGCACTCACCATTCCTTCTAACACTGTCTACAAACCATCCCAAGGTAACGACTAATAGGCCATTTCTCAATCCATGCTTCAAAGCATGCTCATATTTGTATGAGTATCCACCAAAGCTGTAAGACGGGTTAAGGAAGACACAGAACGAACAAAGTTCTTTCACATGCCATAGATTAAAGAATAAGAAAAGACATTGACATTGTTTATAAGCTTGTAATCTAGAAAGCACATATATGTTAGTCTCCAACAATTTTCAGGAAAAGGATATCTGAACAACCAGATGAGTGCACTGTGGATGCAGATTAGGACTGTATTGACCCCCCAACTTTTCCGTTGCATTCATAACTTGCTTTCTCGCTTCTGCCATGTTACAAACCATGGACATGAATAAGACCAACTTTAGAAACAGCAACCACATATCAGATGCAAGCAATGTAGAAGATACAAAACAAAGCACAAATCAACTAGACGACATCAAAATTGTATGGAGCAATGTAACATCTAGTTTTTGTTGCACTGACTACTTCAGATTATGCACATTCCATACGGTATACAGAGCAATGGAACACTAGCAGTGTTTAGCAGCATTGTAGGGCTAGTTAGCCCTCCACTATACAGACAACATTCACTCAATTTATTTCAACAATAATTTAACCATACAATGAAGACAATAAACTTAATCAAATGGTAACTAAACGATCAATACATACCTTTGGATAGTCCAGTAACACAAATGACCAAACCAGTGAATGGACCACCACCACCACCACATTCAGATGCAGCCGGTGAAGGCAAAGAAGACATGGATTCAATCAATTTCAAGTTCCTCAATGCATCCAATGAAGATGAAAAATCAACAATCAATTTAGAACACCCTTTACTACTAACAACCTCCACCACTCTCCCACCACCACCACTACCCATGACTACAACTTCTCAAAATTCAACACCAAATTTTCATTAAAAACACCACTGAATTGGACCAAAATCTTCTTTTGAGATCTCATTACACTCAAAATCATTCCAGAAACTGTAAAAAGTAAAAGAAACAGAGCGGGAGAAATTCAAAGGACACAAAAAAATTGGTAAAAAAATGGAAAAGTGGAAACTTTATTGGAACTGATATGATATTCTACTTGTCCCTTCGAAACCCAGAATTTTTTCAAGCTTTTTTGACCTAAAAATTAAAGGAAGAAAATCAAACTCTTGAATTCAAAAGGGGGTTTAAGAAGAAGAAGAATGTGAGAAAAGTTTTTACTTTTTTCGATTAAAACGATAACTTTACTAACAAAAAGAAGGAGAAAACAAAAACCCAATTTTATGAAAATGGAGATTTGATTTTCAGGAAAAAAAAAACAAAACAATTTTGAAAGTGGAAATTTTCAGGAATCAACAAAATTGAAGCAAAAACTCAGTCAAATGGACTGAAAATGTAAGAAAAAGAACGTATTTTTATGAGATTGAGATGTGAAAATGAAGAAATTGTTACAGAAGAAAATGATGAAATCTGGAAATATCTGGTTTGGGAATTAAACAGAGAACGGGAATTTCATCATGGAAAGAAGAAGAAGAAGGAGCACGAGAAATTTAAAAAAAAAAGAATATATTTACTAAATGAGATACTTACTTTACATACTATTACGAAATTGCCATAATGGGATTTTATATGAGAATGACAATTATACCCTTCTTTTTTTTGGAGTGGAGATAATTTTTTTTATTTTTATCAAGAGCCCATGTGCATGGTTGATTGTTAAATAAAAGTGCATGGCTTGCTTTCCGGTCAAGAAGCCAACATGATGTTTTGCTCTACCCAATGCTATATGCTTTGCTTTGTTTTAAGCTCTTAAATTTATTAATTTTAAACATAGCTAATTTTACTAATACCTATATGAAGCAACATTTTGGCTTATTCCAAAACCGCCATTTTAAGTTGAGTTATTATTATTCTTTTTTCTTTTTCTTTTTATAGCTTAGTAAAGTGGTGTAAGACTACTCCAACAACTGTCTAGTACGGGGTTAAGGCACCCCCTTTGGTCCATAGTGCGGGAGATTGATTAGACTACTCCAACAATTATTTAGTACATGGTTAAAGCACCATCTTTCGTCCAAAGTGTGGGCAGGAGGTCGATTTTCTCGTTAGGGAGTTGGATCTCATTTTCACCAATTTTCTCCATGGATAGAAATGAGATTAGGTCTTGTTGTTGGTGTGGCGGTTGAATTAGCAGTGAAACTAATCCAGTTTAACATGTCATGTCAGGGGAGGTGGGCCCTATCAGCTCCGCAGTTTAAAAAAAAAAAGAGGTAGAAGTCAAACAATTTCTTTGTGTCCTATATACGGGTAGAATTCATTTACAAATTTTAAGTTTAGGGGTAAACTGCAGGAGAGGTTAGAATCGTCATTTAGAAACAAATAATAGTAAATCCCACTTGAATGCAGTTATCAATCCTTTTCTGCAGTTTGAAGTTAGCTTACCACCTTTCTTTTTCCATTTTTTGATGATCATCTTAATAATGATGATGAAGTTCCCTAGTTGACCACTATTCTCATTTAATAATTTGGTGGTTCTTGGTGGAATGCACACTCCAAGTTCCATAAGCTAATGACACATGTCTTAGTACTTAATGTGCCACCAAATCATGGCACTAGTATATGCAAAAACGTAGAGAAAATGCCAAACCCATCATCATTGTCTATGGATGAAAACAAGTGCAACGATTTCATTATTTGAGGACCTACCCCTACGGCACTAAGGTAGTACTATTCATTAACCATATGAATATGATCATTGTTTCGTTTGGCAGAAAATATAGTAGAAACACCGCTTTCACGGTGAGAGGGCCAACTAAGGTAGTCAATATAGGTTGTACATGCCGATATTACAGGTTTTATCGGATATCGGAAATACATATACGATATCGAAAATATCGGTGATACAAAGACGAAATGATATTATCGGTTGTACAGGCCGATATATCGGTTTTCGGTTTCGTGAATAAATTTTTCATCAACATGCATCTAGTTTTTACAGACAAGTACAATGTCAATTGGAGAAGGTAAAAATCCCCTAATATATCTATATGGTAGGATATAAGATGGAAACCATATTTCGATTGTAAGGAAGAGAAATATAAAAGATAAATATGAATGATAACAAAAAAGATTTACTGGCATAAAGGGACAACACAAAGTTGGCTAAAAGCTTCTCCAATGGCATGTGTGTGGAGATAAGTGTTAAAATCCACCTAGGATACACATCCATTTTTTCTAAAATCATTCTCCAATCCTGATGTCTTAAACCAATGTATAGATGACTTTGGTTAAACATTGTCAACGTAAATGTCTAATTTTAGACATTCCCCTTAACATTGTCTACCTTTCTAGTCAGCTTTTACTTTATTGAATTGACTTTAATATATTAACTAACTATTTTTAGCTCTAATAAAATCTTAATTATGGAAAATAAAACTTATACTAATTAAAAGAAGATGTTACATGCAATACTGTTGGAGATGGATTTTTCTCTCTCCCTAATTTTAAGGAAAAAATAGATTGAGGATGTCTTATTTGTGTTACCACATAGGAAACACACACAATGACCATTGGAGAAGCTCTAATAAACCACCTTGTATTTTGGAAATTTGAGATATGTGTATGATTCTTATTATTTTTTACTATGGTTTTATAATTATTTGATACTCTATATTAAATGATGTATCGCATGTTAAAACAAATATTATCATTTGTATAGGTGTATATGACCCGACCGATTCGATACCGATATGCGATATTAACTACCTTGGGGCCAACCGAAAAAAAATCGAGAAACACCGTTACAATGGAACTGTAAAGGAAAATTTGTGATCTCGGCATTTTCTAAAAATACGCCAAATTGAAAAAGTGAAAGTTCACGAAACGGAGGGAGTAATGGAAAATTAGTTGATGCATAAACCAAAATATGGTTGCATAATGTGTTATGCATCCTTTGCGGTGGTTTGCAAATGTCTATGCACTCAATTTTCGAAAATTGTGCCTAAAATAATAAACATCTATGAACTTTTTGTAAAAACTCTAAATTTGATATTATTGTTTTTATCATTGTGTAGATCTCTTTAAAATCTTTCGAACGAGATAAAATTTGTAAAATTCCAAGAAATGGATTTTTAGATATGTTATATTCTAGTTTGCTTGTCAATTAAAATAGGATACATAAAGATCCTCTTGTTGCAACACTTTGTTTCCGTCAAATGTTTGAAGGGACGAGGTTGGTGGTTGCATTATGCAAGGTAAGACCAAGTCATATGGCTAGATTGAGCTGCTAGATTAGCCTAAGTGTTGCAGTTCAAAAAAAAGTTGTCTATTTGTTAACACTAGTTCTCTCTCCTAACATTTGCACGCAATTGAAGCGTAACAAAAATCACTTTTTCGTTGAATGTTTCAGCGTATCTAGGTTTTTTTATATAAAGTACCCCTACATTTCACTTTACACTAAAAAATTGCCCCTGTTTTGTTTGTTTGTTAAAGTACCCCGTTTTATTCAAAAATCCATCCAGTTAAGTGTTAAGTGACAGTTATCTTTCCAATAAAAAGTCATATTTACCTCTGAACTACATCTCCTTGATAGGGGAGGGTAAATGATCCGAAAATCTTGAAAATGGTGTAACTATCCTGAACCGGGCTTGATGAACCTGAAAGCGTTGTCACGTTCCTGAACCAGGCTCGACGAACCTTTAAAATGTTGTACAAGGTCGATTTTCCACCAACCAAAAACCTTTTTTTTTTAAATTCCCTTTTTGGGAAATGATGTAACAAATCTGAAAGCGGTGTAACGATCCTGAACCGGACTCGACGAACCTGAAAAGTGATGTAGAAAGTCAATGTGGAAATAAGTAAAGGGAAAATATGTAAAGTAAATTACTCTTTACTAACAGTAGATGGAAAAACCAACGTGAGGGTACTTTAACAAATTTCAAAATAATGGGGGCATTTTATTTTTTTGGGGTTCGGTGTTGTTTGATTCTACGACTAGCATGCTAGATTAGCACTGCCATAAGACTTAGGAGGTAGTCCTAGCTGGCGTGGACTGCTAACCTAGGTGCTTGATTAGCACACCATAAGAGTTAGCCTAATCTTCCTCAAAGGCCTTGACAAAAAACGCTTCCACGGTGAACGGTGATGAAACCCTCGCTTCCTATTGGCTAAAATCGTCCTTTTATAACGCAGAGCCATGGTGAGGACACTTGGCGTGACTCTATTGGTCGAAATATTTAAATTTGGATTACACTCTGTTTATATTAAGTATTTAACCTACAGTTAGTAACATTGTCTGCATAAGTAAGGCGAGTTTGGTACTTCTGTAGCTTTTGTAAAAGCGCTTTTTTTGTTGTGCTGTGATGTGCGTTGCTGTGTTGTGCTGCGGAAAAAATAGTTAGACGTTTGGTAAACTCTAATCTAAAAAGTGATGTGAGTTTTAAAACCAATGAAATTCTTTTTGGTAAATTATCATGTGAAGTGATGTTGATATAATTAATGATGAAAATAGACATGTTTAAAAATATGTTATTATTATTATTACTATCATAGAATAATTCTTAATTAGATAAAGAGTTATTTATACAGAATTTGTTGGTAGTCTAGCCACCAACTGGGCACCAATGCCCTTTTGAATTTCCACACCTATTCTATGAAATAAGAAGCTGCATGTGCCACAATTGGCATTATTATTGGCAAGACAGTTTTTCAACCTTTTCAAGAAAGCTACAGTGTCTTCTCCTAGTTCGCCTAATGTAGTGAATTCCAAGACACCTAAATTGTATCCATGAGACTCGCATACTACCAAGTACTTGTTCCTCTTACGAAGGACCGCCTTGGAAATAGCTTGGCCTGGTGATAAGTATCGAATATCACTTGTAAAATACTATCATAGTATTTTTAGTATTAATATTATTATATTATGGCCACTATGAACTTTTTGTATAAAAATTAGGCCTGTCAATATATCTCCGATATCAGGAATTTGTTTCCGAGTATTAGGGATCCTATAGGATTTTATCTGTTTTATCGGATACGGATATATATTCCTTCCTTAACCTATCGGAATCGGATTAGGCTCTATCTGTTTGGTTAATATCTGATATCCGATAGAAAATATACTTATTTGTGATTTACCCTAACCATATTTGTGATTTACCCTAATATTTGATATCCGATACAAATATCCGATATTCGATTTGAAATGTTTGAAAAATGGAACTTAAATTTCAATTATGAACATGTTTTTAACATTTTTTTTTTCAAAACCGGATATTATCGGATAAATATTCGATATCTGATAGCTTAGCCTATCGGAATCGATATTTGATTTTGATATCCTATATGATATTATCTGATATCGAATATCCGATAGTGCTTAACCTGTCGGATATCAGATTTCTAAATATCCGACGGATATTCTTCCATTGATAGGACTAACAAATATCATCAATAAACATTTTGTATACCATTAATCCAAGTAATATTGCTTTAGAAAAAAATAAAATAATAATCCACGTAATATTCGCTAGTTTCGTTGTTAGCAAAAAAAACAAAAAAAACCATTATGTTCGTGTTGCGTACTATGTTTTCTATTTACGCAGGTTTGGAATATCCATCACTTTTATATTCTAACATGTATCACTTGTATTTGCTCGCGGTACCATATAATAGAAATCTAAGGACAAATCTTGTCATATTAACAAAATAATAAGGTTAAAAAAGAAAATTTGTTATTTCAGTTTTTCGTGGGTCCACAGCTTCTTCTTTTCATTTTTTAAAAGCTACCGGTGGTAGCTTTTAAAAGCAGACCTAAAATGAAAATGCTTTTGGTAAAAAGTGCTATGAATTTTTTTTACCAAACATAATTATTGGTAATAATTTATTACAAAGTGTTTTTGATGAAAAAAAATCAATCCCAAACCAGGCTGTAGACAATACTTCAGTCACATTCTACACCTAACTAATTTTATTACACTTTGTTTATATCAATTATTTAACGGGACGTTAGAGACGACGTCTGGTCTGATGTAAACAACACTTCCGTCAAAAACTAAACAGAACTACCATTATGTCATGTTCGGATACAGGGAAGAGACTGACTTGACAGAAAATACATGATGCGATTTGGAATAAGATGCAGAATCATATTAATGTGTAGTTACAGAGCTATTCAACTAAACTTCCGCCTACAAACTTTTCTCTGCTGCAATCAATTTCTTAAAAAACAACAAAACCAAACGTGTTTTATAATCAAGACGATGATGATAATGATTTCATCATCTCTGGGATGCATACGGAAGTTTCCATCAACTCTTATCATTGGAAGATCGCAAGGTTAGCAATCGTCTTGTGAAATATAATTCTATATGTATGTCTATATTTTCTCTTTAATTAACGGAGGTATAAATGTTAAGATTATTTTGATTTTACTTAAGTTGCTTTCGAAGTATTTGCTTAAATGCTTGAACGAAAGATTTGGTTTGATTTGCGTAAACTCAGACCTAATATGTGATCTACCTAAAATTGATTTTTACAGGGCAGTTTCATTAGAATTGATTTTGGTCAATTATATGAGCGAAGTTATAAGTTTCTGCAGATTCATATGTGGTTAATTATAACAATAGGAAGATATATGAGTTTTTTTATAAAAGTATTGAGCAGAGAGATAACCAGATAGGAAGCCATAATATGTATCTATTCATCAATAATTCAGTATGATTCGTTCCCTTCATATGATACCTTTTGTTAGAAGTTGCATATCCTATTGACTCACCTTTCAGTAATTATTGATTGCAGCAATGGGACAGGCCTGTTTGGATTATTAGCGTTGGAGCGGTTTGAGGCACATAATTTTTTGGATAGCCCTGGTATGACTGCATATGCAATGGGTCTTTAGATGTAGACTCTTAAGTTGTTATTTGAAGGTCTCTTGATCTTTTAAATTGACATCTTGGTATTGGTAAGTTCTGATCTCAGATTCTAAAATATCATAATTGTGGTCATAAGTTACATGCTTAGTATTGTAAGAATGGATATTTGCATACATACTATTTTAGTAGGCTGAGGGCCTGTACAATATTTTATATCAAAGAAATTGGGTATTGGAAATATAAGTATAAGGTTTTGTTTTTGGGGGTCACCAAATTGCTAGGTGAGTCTGGAAAAATTTATACACAAAGGTTTCTTTCTTTGTGAAGATTTGTTGAATGCTTTAAATGGGTTATCTTAAACAAACTTTGGCTGGGAGTGAAATACTTGATGTTTGATCTACCGCAGTCTCCATTAGGTGGCATGGGGTAAGGGGAGCTATTTTCCATTCTCTAAATAGTGTTATTGCATACAGTTTAGTAGGTGGGATACGTTCAGAAGAATTGAGTTTTATTTGTTTGAAAGAATTAGTCTATCTTTAACGTTCAGTGTGTTTTACAATAATTTGATAATTGAATTGGTTGTTTCCTCGAATGTAGATATCCAACTTCACTTAAAGATAAGAGAAATTTACTGATCTTCAGTCCCCAGAAGTGGAATATAGGTAGCACTACTAACTAAATTGGATTAGTATATATACATCTAATCCAGCATAAATAGCCGGTGTGATTAGGTGTATCTATACTAACCATGTTTAAGTTAGGACGCAAATATAAACAAATTTGCAAGGAGACATATCAAAATGCTTGAAACATGATTGTAATGCAAATTTTTCATTCAAGTTTGAGTACGAACACTTATAATTTCACATTTTAATGGCTCAATTTTGTCCTGATTCTGCAGATGCCGATGCTTTCTAGTGTGGTTTGCCAATGCTCAATTTTAAGCATATTGCTTCGTTCAAACTTTATGCCAATGAAAATATGAATTATTCTTCCTTCTGTTATAGCTGAAGATCAAACAACTTCACTTCTTAAAGCTGGAGAAGGTTGTGAGTTTCTTAGATTGGGTAAATCAATGACTATTAAGTTTCCCTCTAAATGAAATTCAACAATTGCTTTTTCGACATCAACTTGCTTCTGTGAGTACATATATATTCTGTTGTAAGTTGTTTGTGGTATTGATTTTGATTTTCATTCATAGAGACCATGTCTTCGTTTTCGTCGTGTTATTCTTCTCATGAACCATCTTATTATAACGAGCTTTCCTTGCAACAATAGTTGATTTTCTTGGAAAGTCTTTAGGTAAAAAGAATCACTCAGAGTCTTTGTTGAATTGTTATTAGATGGGGATTTATGAAGATTTTTTTTTTTTTTTTTGGAAGTATTTGTACATTACATTTAATTACCTTTATTGCACCACATCATGGGAGCATATTCAGCCTTGACTGCAATTTTCCGTAGTAAGATTATGCTATAAGTGACAAGGTAGAATGTAAAAGTGGATTTGTTTACTCTAGTGTCGATGGTGGATTTTAGACAAGGGGTAAAATATTAAAACCCCATGACCTAGTGTTACCAGCAACACATTAACTGAGAACATTTAATTCAGATGTAAATAATTAATAGGGGTATTTTTTCAAAATAGCGGATTAGGGTTTTCGACACAAAACCCTAATTCCAAAACCAAGCCGCATACTGCGCACCATGGAAACTATGCCAAAACCAAGCCGCTACCCAGTTGTAGCGCCCGCAACTTGGCTAGGTGGTCGTGCGTGCCATTGGCACATGCCAACACGTTACCACTAGCCACTTTCTATTCTAAGCCGCTACCCAGTTGTAGTGCCCGCAACTTGGCTAGGTGGCCGTGCGTGCCATTGGCACATGCCAACACGTTACCACTAGCCACTTGCTATTCCAAGCCGCTACCCAGTTGTAGAGCCCGCAACTTCGCTAGGCCCGCAACTTCGCTAGGTGGCCGTGCATGCCATTGGCACATGCCAACACGTTACCACTATCCACTTTCTATTCTAAGCCGCTACCCAGTTGTAGCGCCCGCAACTTGGCTAAGGTGGCCGTGCATGCCATTAGCACATGCCAACACGTTACCACTAGCCACTTTCTATCCTAAGCCGTTACACAGTTGTAGCCCCCGAAACTTGGCCTAGGTGGCCGTACGTGCCATTGGAACATGCCAACACGTTACCACTAGCCACTTTCTATTCCAAGCCGCTACCCAGTTGTAGCACCCGCAACTTGGCCTAGGTGGTCGTGCGTGCCATTGGCACATGCCAACACGTTACCACTAGCCACTTTCTATTCCAAGCCGCTACCCAGTTGTAGCACCCGCAACTTGGTCTAGGTGGCCGTGCGTGCCATTGGCACATGCCAACACGTTACCACTAGCCACTTTCTATTCCAAGCCGCTACCCAATTGTAGCGCCCGCGACTTGTCCAAGGTGGTCGTGCGTGCCATTGGCACATGCCAACAGGTTACTACTAGTCACTTTCATCCCCTACCTGCTAGCCAATTTCCAAGTCATTCCGCACATGCCACACATGCTCCGCTAGCAACTTTGGCATTGTCATTCGCACTCAAAGTGCAACTTGCGGCCAAGGCATTCCGCACATGCCAAATGCTCCACTAAGCGACTTTGGAATTTCCATCCGTGCTCAAAATACAACTTTCGGTCGAGATATCCTGAACATGCCATTGGCACATGCCGCAACCCTTCACTAGAAACTTTGGCATTTCCACTTGCGCCCACTCTCGAGACATCAACACAAACTGGGGGATGCTTTCTTGGGGTTTTGTTTTGGCGGTCACAGCGCACAGCGGTCACTACGCTCGCAATAAAGCAAGGCGTGCAAGGAATGAATACGGTCAATTAAATAAGGAAATTTATGGTGAAAAACGTTTTCACCATAAAGCCAACGGTTTCCACCTCCTCTGTTTTAATTGACACATTTACTCAATTCCTTAATGAGGCCAGGGTACGTTCAATCTCACTTGTATAAATAGGTCTCACCTATTCTGCCAAAACACACAAGCCTTGGTCAGGAAAAATACAACACTATCAGATAACAACTTTGCAAGCTCTCTCAAAAGCTTCCATCACTAGCAAGCTTCCGCAAGCTTCTACACTTCTGATACAAGTCGAGATACTACCTAGACAGAACTCTCTGGTCTCATCACCCTTCTTCGCTATCCTCCCCAAATCAACCCTTCTCCTCCACTTTGTGACTGAAGCATATCTGGAACGACCATCTTCTTGGTTTAGGACAGAGTTGTACAGATTGATATCTCGAATCAAAAGTTCTAACGTGCAGCATATTTGTTTAAGGGTTTAAACCAGTCTCTCCACCATCGAATTTACCAAATTCGGTAGTGACGATTTTCTCCCATAAACATCTAGCTAATTGGTTTTTTTCTCATTCTGTCTTGGCTTTTAGTCTGTTGTAGGATCACAAATCATTTCATAGCATATTACAAATCATTTTATGAATTTCATTCATATTTGGTCGACATGAGATTATGAAGGTAGTATCCACACTCATATTCTTATACGTTTGCTTGGCATTCATATATTTGACATATAACATGTTGTTTTCAAGTAGACTATCATCCATGACGTGCTCATTTTTCACTGAACAAGCCAAACCAATCTCTTTGGACGCCAACTTCATCAGCATTCCAGCTTCAGCCTTAATGATTCAAGGTATACCAGCTATTAGAATCCTTTTCAACACCCATAGCTATCATATATAATTAGTAGATAATAATTGGTTAAACGAATATTAGTTTTAATAAAGTATATATGCAAACTTAGAAATTTTCAGATCAAAAGGTTAAGCTTAAAAGATCAGTTAAATTAGTACTCCCTGGATTGTGTGGGCATAATTTAATTAGTACTCCATGGAAATAGATGTCAGTAATATATCGTAAGGATCGGAGCTACCTTTCGTTCGAATTTTTAAGCTATTTTTGAATTTTCCTTAAAGAGTTGTTGTGAACTTTCATCATATTGTCATTTATATTAATTGCTTCTATCCTCTTGACTCAAAGCATGAATAAGAATCAATGAATCAACCTGCCAGTTCTAATTTTCTAGCTTTAAGATTATTATGTTATCTGCTACGGAAGATTAGAATTTTCTTAAAAGCATGCCTGCTAATTGTACTACGTGTCACTCCCGGTATAACTTCCAGTTCCTCATAAGAATGTTTTGTTACCGTTCCAATGATGAAGAGCTAGAAAAATGATAGAAAAGACTTTGTGCTCAGAACTTACAAGTTACATATCCTTCTGTTTCAATCGTATCTTCTTGATATAACCAGTGATCATTTAGAGCCATGTCAAGTTCGTTCCTGTTTTAGTTCTAAAGGCCGTTGCCATGCTTTTCGTAGAAATGCACAAAGGACTGGAATAGTATTGCTGAGTTACTTGCAATGCAGGTGATAAAGGCTACAATTGAAGACTAGCTTTGGTCCAATTCTATTTGATTATAAATTCAACGGGGGAGGATGCGACCAGTAGCTAGATTAGTTAGTATGTACTATGTGTTTAGTCTTTGCTACCTGAAACCATTTGGCACATGTATTTACAATACCTATGTGGAAAAAATTCTAATGAATATTTTTTGTTTCATTAGTTTTTATTAGTGCCACCTTTTAGATGAACATTTTGTTGTTTTTGAATTCAACATCTACTTCAAAACTGCTATGAGAAGGTAAATATGCCCAGTGCGTAACACAGGTTGCATGCCCAGTTTTTCCCAAAGAAAAAGAAGGTAAATACGCAACGGGCACAAATCTAGCCCTCTATAGTTATAAGAATCAGTTTACTTTGGTCGTTTCTCCATACATATGGGCACGTATCTTATTTGTGAAATGTGTTTTTTTTTTCCTTGATGTATTAATTTTGAAAATAGAGTCTTAATATGATAGGTACTCGATTTTCTAATTGAATTTGGACTTCCATAAAATTCCAAATACGGTAAAAATAAGTTTTCCTTTTTAAGTTTGTAATTTTTGAACCAATCATAAGTTGTTAAATGTCCTCGACAAAACTTTCGTTTCACAAAAATCATAATAGACTTATTTCGGCGACTAGGAAACATGGGTTTCCTCATTGTTCCACGTGGAGATATATTTGTCTAGATCTTTAATTCTTTAGATATACAGTGATATCGGCTTCAGCTACCTTTTTGTTGGAAAGCAAAATTTATTAAAAGGAAAAGAGCTATAAGACATGAAGAGGAGGTGTTTTTCTTATATAGCATCCTTTTTTCATATCATGACGTTAGGTCTAGCAGCCTTTAGTCACTTACATTGAAAAAAATAAAAAAAAAATGACGATCGATAGAGATTAGCCGGGAGAGAAATTTGTGACCAAAGAGCAATCTTGTACTAGTGGTGGTGGTGTCAGTTTACAATGTCTTGAGATTGAGATTCGAACCTTGCTACGTGAACAAATAAGTTACTATATCTATCGCGATTCACGAAGGTTCTAGTAGTCAATCAGGGCACCATCGTTTCCCACCTTCAATTTGCGGACGACACTTTGATTTTTCTTGATGCTTCGGTGGAGGAAGTTAGACGTCTTTTTATTATTTTGACTGTGTTCGAAATCATTACGGGTCTGAAGCTGAATTTAGAGAAGAGCACTATGATTAGTGTGGGAGCCGACGAGGTGATTGATACTTTGGCTAGAGAGTTAGGCTGCAAGACAGAGAAACTTCCGTTTACTTACCTCGGGATGCCGATTGGTGCTCATTGGCGTAGTACTTCAGTGTGGGATCATGTCTTAATTAGAATGGAGCAAAAGTTGGCGTCGTGGAAGAAAAGGCAACTGAACAAAGCAGGTAGATTAATTCTTATTAAGAGTTGTCTTGCTAGCTTACCGATTTATTATTTGTCTCTTTTTCACTTACCTGTGAGTGTGGAGAAAAGAATGATTAAGATCATGCGCAACTTTTTATGGGGTGCGGTGGAAGGAAGAAAGAAACTGGTGTGGGTGTCCTGGAAAAAGATAAGTGTTCCGAAGGTGAATGGAGGTTTAGGCGTAAAAAATTTGAGGAGAATGAATCATTCTTTGTTGATAAAATGGATCTGGAGATTTTCTAAGTCTAAAAATTCGCTGTGGAGAAGGTTAGTCAACGAAAAATTCTTCCATAATAATGATCTGTTAATCCCGGATGTGGATAATAGGCCGCAGGGTAGGAGTTTGTGGAGAAACGTTACAAAAATGATGAAAATGGTTCAGAATATGGTGACATTCACGGTAAGAAATGGAAAATGCATCCGTTTTTGGAAGGACAAATGGCTGGATAGGGGGAAATTGCAAGACTTGTTCCCTGTTATATTCAAGGTAGCGAGGGCGAAGGATGCAACAATCTTTGACATGATAGCTAACGGATCTTGGGTTTGGGACTTCAAGTGGCCGTTAAATGCAAACGAGCAACTGGAATGGGACCTTCTAAGGCGTGACTTAAATCAGGTACCAATGCTTGTGGAAGAGGACGATGAAATGGAGATAATGGAAAATTTCAATGTTTCTAGATGTTATGATAGGCTTTCAGGCGATCTTGAGGAGTGCGGATTCGACGAACTCCTTTGGAGAGGCAACATTCCAAATAAGGTGAGTTTCATCATTTGGGCGACTTTTCATAATTCGTTACCAACCAGGGACATGTTGCGATACCGGGGGGCAATTATGGATAGCGACCAATGTGTCTTTTGCAACGAAGTCAGGGAATCAGCAAATCACATGTTCCTCCATTGTGAGTACTCTTTTCAGATATGGAATTATTCATCAAATCTTTTAGGATTGCTTGGCCTTTTCCAAATTCTGTCCTTCAATTGTTCGAAGCGTGGTCTATCAATGTGCTTCAAGGGAGAGGTAAGGAGGTTTGGCAACTCTTACACTATGCGGTCTGCTGGATTTTATGGAAGGAAAGGAATGGTAGAGTTTTCGGAGGCCGGCATAAGAGTGTGCAAGAAAGTATTGATTTAGTGAAGCAACTGGTAGTTTTATGGTCTTGTGACAAAGAGACCTTCAAGTTTGTCGACCCTAGTTTAATTTGGAGTAATTGGGAAACACTGATGTGTATGTAGACATCCTCGTTTTAACTTGAGTGTGTTCTCTCGTTAATTTGTATTTTCTTCTTTTTTCTTTTTTAATATAACCTTCTTCTTCAAAAAAAAAAAAGATTATCTAGTTTACCCTAATTCTCCGAGTTTAGGGTAAACTCGGAGAATTATTCTTTCTATCTCCCACACCTGATTTTTTTTCTGTACTCTTCTTTTATCAATAAATTCTCTTAGTAAACTGAAGGTTCGAGGTTGAGGCCCTCTCAGCTTCAAAAATTATCATCCTATACCTAGATTACTTAGTTGTATCATCTTGCTCAAATGGGTGTTCCAATTATCATATTGATCCAGTTATCGCCTGCTCGTCTGCTTCCGGTCTTCCAAACCACAAGCCTTTCTCAGGTGATGTTACTGTTAGTATCCAGTTCCTGCAAATATAACGAGTACATATAATCAGAGGAATATCAGAGAATAATATATTTGACAATTAAACTAGCCTTTCCAACACAAGAAATTAATCAGTACGTACTTTCTGAGTCTCCAATAAATTAAGTACTTGTATGTATTTAGTGTTTTGATCATCAGAGAGTACACCATTGCATACTGAGCTGCTGTTGCAAGCGCCATGCAAAGAATACTTGTACATAATAGACTATTGGTAGAAACTAGTGAGAAGGGATGCTGAACGAATATAGATCTTATCTACTTCATATATATAGTGGTAGTAGAGATTTGCAATAGAGATCGAGACTAATGCACGTATGTCTTATGTTTTTGCTGGTGGTTGGCATCTCAAATCTGCAAACAAATCGTGCTACCTAACAAAATGAAACGTGACATTTCTACCTCTCTCACTTACAAACTACCAATGTTGTTAGTAGGCGTAACCGTTTGTTTTGGGCTGTTGTTAAACACCCCCAATTAAATTAGTACTCCTAAAATCAATATATTGCATTATATCTTACTTCCCAATCAGTCTCTTAATTTCTTTTGATTTTTACTTTACCTACTTTTTTATTTTATCACATTATCCCAAATCTATACCAAGATCTTATTGTAGTCGAAATCATTGCAAAAAAAAAAAAAGGTATCTAATTTGAAAGATTTGAGAAAAGAAAGTTTCTAAAAGTAGAAATTTTCAAAAACTAATGAATCATAATTAATGTGCACAAATATATAAGCAAAAAATAATCCGAGTTTACTGAAAATGCAAAATAAATGAGTCCGAATTTGTGTACACTCCTTAACGAGTGTGCACATAACATTTCAATCTCTACCATTGTTTTAATTTAGGGAGTTATCTGACGAGGGTCAGGATTCTAAACATGAAGGGTAATGGGATAATTTTTTTAAAAATAGGGAATGGCTAAAAAAAAAATCAAAAAGAAACGGATATATTGAATGAAAAAAATTATGTACAAGACATGAGTCAAGAGACTCCTAATATAAAAAAGAAAGAAATCTAAGTATTTACAGATTAGCTACAAATTTCCCAGTGATTAACGATTTGATTCATTGTGTAATCTTTGAAGATCTCAGTGGAAGAGCTCCATAATCAAATATCCAGAATTATAGCATGAATCAGCTCCTCTTTAGTCTTTCTTCTTCCTCCATGAACTCTCTTTATATGGGTGAGAGAATTAATGTAATCTAATTTTAAATAGATAAGTTTATTAAAAAGTGGGATATATTTATTGTTGTATAAGAATATATTTATCGGAAAATGGATCATTTGTTCAAATATTTTTAAAACATGGTTCCAATGGACGAGTAAAAATTAGTATGGGTGAAATGGACACCAAAAAATAGCAAGAATGAAACTGGAATCATCCTGGCTTAAACTTAAAAAATAGCGAGGAAGAAACTGGATACATCCTGATGCAAATTAAAAATAAGAAAAGGTATTTGAAAATGGGTAGGATGAAACTGTTTACATCCTGTCTATTTTTATATACTCGTCCATATAAACAGTATCAAATTCTACATGTCCATTTCATCCAGGAATTATTGATTTTGGTCTTTTTAACCAATTTTATGCATATTTATTGAGTTTCAAAAGTAAGGACATATAAATAATGTACCCGTATGAGACATACTTGCATTAGTCTCGATCTCTATTGCAAATCTCTACTACCACTATGTATATATATATGAAGTATATAAGATCTATATTCGTTCAGAGCAACCGCAGTCATACGACTATAACTAAAGACTAAATACTAAAAAAAAAGGGTTTAGTCAGGGGTGAGACGTTACGGTGGTGGAGTAAATTTTGTGGAGCGGATGTATAAGAATTCGTCTCACATGGGGCGTAGTTATAAAATGCGTTTGGGTGGGACGTAACTTTAATTTACGACTGATGACGGGCAGAGTCTAAATTTACGTTTGGTGTGCAGTGTAATATATAAACCCGCCCGATGGAGAGACGTAATAAAAAACTACGCCTGACTGGGCGCAAATACGAAATACGCTGGGTGGGATGCAAATCAGACGTTACACCTAATGGAGTGTAACTTGTAACTATGCCTGATGGGGCGTGACTTGTAATTACGCCTGATGGGGAGTTACAGAAATGGGATGGTGTTTAATCTTAAACTGAATTGGATTCTAGAATCATGTTTAATTTTGGGATTATTATATTTATATATATATAATTATGTTAAGCTTTTATCTTTACTATCTTTTGCATTACTTTTTTGTTTTGTGCTATCTCTTTGCATTTGCCTTTACAATCTTGTCTACTACAAACATGTATAGCCACTTCCTACTTGAATTCTTTCGAAAACAACTCCTTCAAGTAGTTGGGCTTACTGCAAAGATCGGGTTCTAATCAATTTTTGCTGTATGTTTAATTGATATAGTACCAGGTGCCAATTCCCATTTTCTTTATTTGTGTATAATTTGTATTTGCTTAATCGGAGTATCGGGTCAAAAGGTATCAATCGCCATTGTATGAAATTGGTGGAAGGATGGGGCGTAGATTTAATTTGCGCCCCATATAGTAACAGGCAGAACTAATAATTGCGCCCGTTGTCAGGCGGATTTTAAAATCATGCATGGTCGGACGTAACTTGTAACTACGCCTGGATGAGGCGCAATTTAAACGTACCGCCTGGTATCAGGCGAAAATTTTAACTACGTCCCATCGGGCGTAGATTATAATTATGTTTCAAACAGGCGTAGATTAAAGTTACGCCTCACTACCAAATGTAACTCATAGTTGCGCCCCAATCAGGCGTAGCGTTAAATTACGCCCGACCAAAACCAAATCAAAGACCAAATATAGTTTGGTTTTTGGTTTTGGTATAGTATTTGGTCTTTACTCCTGCCTGTAGCATCTGCGTTTTAGTCCATTTTTTTGGTCATATTCGATGACTGTGGTTCCTCTCGACATCCCTTTACACTAGTTTCTACCAATAGTCAATTCTGTACAAGTATTCTTTGCATGGCGCTTGCAGCAGCAGCTCAGTATGCAATGGTGTACTCTCTGATGATCAAAACACTAAATACATACAAGTACTTAATTTATTGGAAACTCAGAAAGTACGTACTACTGATTAATTTCTTGTGTTGGAAAGGCTAGTTTACTTGTAAAATATATTATTCTCTGATATTCCTCTAATTATATGTACTCGTTATATTTGCAGGAACCGGATAATAACAGTAACATCACCTGCGAAAGGCTTGTGGTTTGGAAGACCGGAAGCAGACGAGCAGGCAATAACTAGATCTGTTATGACCAATGGCTCTTCTAAGCACAATCAATAAAGAATTGAAATAGAAATGAAAACAAATGTAAAATAGGCACACACACAACACAAGGATTTATAGTGGTTCGATCAAGATGATCTACATCCACTTTGGAAGACGACGATAACGTTGCACTATGATTGGAACAAGGTTACAAGAGTATAAACTCCTCTCAAGAACAAGACCTTACTCTCTCTTAGTTTACACTACTCTTGAGAACACTTAGTAGTGTTTCTCTCTTTGGTTTGTGACTGATTTTGGGATGATTTTAAATGCTAACTAATGAAGGTATATATAGGTTCTCATGCCCACCTTCCCTTGCACAAAAACAAATGGGTTAACCCTTTTTGACTACTAGCAAGAGAGTTAGTCTACCTCCCCTTTTTGAATACTAGCAAGGGAATTAGTCTTCCTTCCCTTTTTGAAAACTAAGAAATTAGACCATCTAGAATACTTAGACTTTCTAGAAATTAGACCATCTAGAAGGTGTATTCAAGGCACATGTTTTACAAATCTCCACCTTGACTTGAATACCATAACCATTCATCATCATCGTCTTCGCTCAGCCCCTCAAGGGCTCTCAACACCTGTTGACACCAACCAAGTCCAAGCAATGCTTGAACTTGATACTTGGAACCGGCTTTGTCAACATGTCTGCAGGGTTATCCGCTGTAGGAACATTTTGCATCGCTATCCTACCTTCCTCAACTGCATCCTTGATAAAATGATACCTGACATCGATGTGCTTCGTTCTCTCATGATACATCTGGTTCTTGGTCAAGTGAATGGCACTTTGACTGTCACAGAACAAAGTTGCATTCTCTTGCTTGAAACCCAAATCACCAACCAAACCCATCAACCATATACCTTCCTTCACTGCTTCTGCGGCTGCCATGTACTCGCCTCGATTGTAGACAATGCAACCGTGCTTTGCAAAACCGACCTCCAACTGATAGTACTACCACACAATGTAAAAGTATAACCTGTCAATGACCTTCTTCTATCAAGATCACCTGCATAATCAGAATCAACATAACCCACAACATTTTTCGAATCACCATAGTGTTTATCAAACACTAAACCAACATTTGTACTACCCCTTAGATACCTCAAAATCCACTTTACAGCTTGCCAATGAGCCTTCCCGGGACTTCCCATGTATATTCTTACCACACTCACAGCTTGTGCGATATCCGGCCTTGTACAAACCATAACATACATGATGCTACCAACTGCGCTTGCGTATGGAACTCGAGACATATACTCTGCCTCATCTGCGGTTTTAGGTGATTGCTTTCTAGAAATTTTAAAATGAGCTGCCAAAGGAGTACTTACTGGTTTTGCATCTTTTATACCAAACCGCTCCAACACCTTCTCGATGTAAGCCTTCTGGGACAAATGCAATTTGCCTTCAGCTCGGTTTCTATGAATCTCCATGCCCAATATCTTCTTTCTTTGCGCCCAAATCCTTCATCTCAAACTCACTACTCAATTGCTCCTTCAACTTCTGTATCTCTGACATGTCTTTGCAAGCAATCAACATATCATCAACATACAAGAGTAAATACAAAAATGAACCATCTTGGAGTTTCCTGTGATATACACAACTATCATACTTACTCCTGTCATAGCCATTTGCCACCATAAACGTATCAAAACGTTTATACCACCGCCTTGAGATTGCTTCAAACCATACAAAGATTTCTTCAACAAACATACATGATCTTCTTTGCCAGGAACTTCAAACCCCTTTGGTTGTTGCATATAAATACGCTCTTCCAAATCACCGTGAAGGAAAGCCGTCTTAACATCTAGTTGTTCTAACTCTAGATCTTTCAAAGCAACTATAGCAACCAATGTTCTAATAGAACTATGTTTAACAACAGGAGAGAATACCTCATTGTAATCAATGCCTTCTCTTTGCGTAAACCCCTTTGCCACAAGCCTTGCCTTGTACCTTGTTCCTTCACCATCTGAAGTACCTTGTTTCTTCTTGAAGACCCATTTGCTTCCAATAATTATCTGCCCTTTTGGTCTAGCTACTATCTCCCAAGTGCCATTCTTGTCAAGAGACTCAATTTCTTCAATTGCGGATGCTCCCCATTCTGCTGATTCTTCACCACCGATTGCTTCTTCATAGGTTGTTGGATCATCCCTATCTATGCTCTCACCTACTGCAAATGCATATGCAACCAAATCAGCATGGCCGTACCTTTGAGGTGCTCTAACTTCCCTCATCATTCACATGAGCATAGGCTGGACATCCGAATATCTTCAAGTCTTCATAGTTACCATGAGAACCTGTCCAAACTTCATTTGGAGTCTTGCACTCAATGGCAGTCGATGGAGATCTGTTCACTAAATAAGCTGAAGTGTTTGGGCTGAAGTGTTTGCTACTTCATCCCAAAAATTCTTTGGTAACCTGGCATTGGAGAGCATGCACCGTGCCTTCTCCATTATGGTTCTGTTCATCCTTTCTGCAACACCATTTTGCTGTGGTGTTTTTCTGACTGTGCGGTGTCTCACAATCCCTTGCTCCTTGCAGAACTCGTTGAACTCACCCCCACAAAATTCCAAACCATTGTCTGTCCTCAAGCACTTGATTTGTCTTCCGGTTTGCTTCTCAACCATAGTCTTCCATTGCTTGAACTTGACAAAAGTTTCATCTTTGTGTTTAAGTTTGAATACCCATACTTTCCTTGAGAAATCATCAATGAACGTCAGCATATATCTACCACCACCATGTGAATCAACCCGAGAAGGACCCCAAAGATCAGAATGAATATAATCCAGAATACCTTTGGTGTTATGAATAGCTGTACTAAACTTGACTCTACACTGCTTTCCAAAGACACAATGTTCACAGAAATCAAGCTTGCCTGTTTTATGACCACAAAGCAATCCCTGCTTGCTCAAAACATCCAATCCCCTCTCGCTCATATGCCCTAGCCGTATATGCCAGAACTTGGTAGTATCATCATCATAACTTGAAGAACATACAGCTGCATCACCCGTCACAGTAGTACCTTGCAGCGTATAAAGACCATTAATTCTCTCGCCCTTCATTATTGTAAGACTTCCTCTTGAGACACGAATAACTCCACCTTCACCTTGATACTTGCAGCCATTTGAATCAAGCGTACCCAAAGAAATAAGATTTCTTCTCAGGTCCAGAACATGCCTAACTTTAGTTAAAGTCCTCACCATACCGTCATACATCTTAATTTGAATTGTACCTACACCCACCACTTTACAAGTGACATTGTTTCCCATAAGAACTTTACCACCATCTCTAGCTTGATAAGTAGTAAACCACTCTTTATGAGGACACATGTGAAAAGTACACCCCGAATCAAGAATCCACCCGTTCTCCGAGCTTTCGGTATGAACCGTGAGAACCTCTCCATCATCACTTTTTGCTTCAACATTTGCTGCGGTGCCTTGGTTTGTATTCTTCTCGACATTCTTCAATTTTGGACAATCCTTCTTGAAATGCCCCTTTTCCTTACAATGATAGCAATGGAATTTACCGGATTTTGATTTAGACCTTGACTTTGATCTACTCCTATCAAATCCGTCCTTTTGGTTTCCTCTTCCTCTAACGAACAGCCCATCTCCCGAATTATCTTTGCCGTCGATACCCGTCTTCTTTAACTCCTTAGAGTTCAAAGCTGCTTTAACGTCTTCCATGGAAATTGTATTTTTTCCATACATTACGGTATCAACAAAATTTTCATAAGATGGTGGTAAGGAACAAAGCAAACCCAAAGCTTGGTCTTCATCTTCAATTTTGACCTCAATATTTGCCAAATCCAAGAGAATTTTATTATAATCATCAATATGATTTATAATAGACGTTCCTTCATGCATTTTAAGAGTATGTAATTTCTTCTTAAGATATAAACGATTAGTTACGGATTTAGTCATATACCTTTTCTCCAACTTGTTCCATAGCCCGTCCGGTGTCGTTTCCGTCACCACTTCTCTCAAGACCTCGTTGCTCAAACACAATAGAATTAATCCATGTGCTTTCTCCAGGTGATCTTCCTTTTCTTCATCCTTCAATGTTTCTGCTAGAGCCGTTTTCCCCTTCAAAGTTTTCACCAAACCTTGTTGCACCAAAACAGCCTTCATCTTTAGCCTCCATAAATTGAAATCATTTCTTCCATCAAATTTCTCAATCTCATACTTTGCTGCCATCGTAGATCGTTTTTAACCGAAGCTCTGATACAAATTTGTTATGACCAATGGCTCTTCTAAGCACAATCAATAGAGAATTGAAATAGAAATGAAAACAAATGTAAAATAGGCACACACACAACACAAGGATTTATAGTGGTTCGATCAAGATGATCTACATCCACTTTGGAAGACGACGATAACGTTGCACTATGATTGGAACAAGGTTACAAGAGTATAAACTCCTCTCAAGAACAAGACCTTACTCTCTCTTAGTTTACACTACTCTTGAGAACACTTAGTAGTGTTTCTCTCTTTGGTTTGTGACTGATTTTGGGATGATTTTAAATGCTAACTAATGAAGGTATATATAGGTTCTCATGCCCACCTTCCCTTGCACAAAAAACAAATGGGTTAACCCTTTTTGAATACTAGCAAGGGAATTAGTCTTCCTTCCCTTTTTGAAAACTAAGAAATTAGACCATCTAGAATACTTAGACTTTCTAGAAATTAGACCATCTAGAAGGTGTATTCAAGGCACATGTTTTACAAGATCAATATGATGATTGGAACACCCGTTTGAGCAAGATGATACAACTAAGTAATCTAGGTATATGATAATAATTTCTGAAGCTGAGAGGGCCTCAACCTCGAACCTTCATTTTATTTTTATTACTAAGAGAATCTATTGATAAAAGAAGAGAACAAAAAAAAAAATCAGGTGTGGAGAAAGAAAGAATAATTCTCTGAGTTTACCCTAAACATCTGATTTGAGAATTGATAACCTAGAACCTTCGTGAATCGCGATAGATATAGTAACTAATTTGTTCACGTAGCAAGGTTCGAATCTCAATCTCAAGACATTGTAAAATGACACCACAACCACTAGTACAAGATTTTCTTTTGATCGACAAAGAAAGAAATTTTTAGATCAGGAGAGGGGTACAAGAGGCTTGAACAGCCAAGGAGAAAAGAAAAGAGATAGAAAGGAAAAATGACTTGACAAATCAAGTAAAAAAAAAAAAAAAACCTAAAATAGACAAAGAATGGAAATAAACATTAACCCAATTCAAACAAGCTGTATTTGACCATACGAGTAACATGAGCATTGTTGTGAGCTTTGTTAGTGAAAACCCTTGCATTTCTTTCCTTTCAGGCACTACGAGAAAAATATACATCTACAATTGGAGTTTTACAACTCTTTGATAAACATCGTAAAAAGTCTTATGTTTTACAACTGGTTTCAAAGGAAGAGTTGTCGTATATTATCACTACCAACCCTTAGGAACAAGGGGTTCCGCTAAGAAAACAAACGACAACTCCTTAAGCAACCAAAATATGATAGTGAAAAATAGTGTTAGAGGGGAGATTCAAACATGAACATACTGCATGGAAGACTAGCTCATCAACCATCCTTACAGTTCACAAGTTTTGTTTTTTTTTGTGTGTTTTTTTTAATAAAAAGATATAACAACACTCATAAGAGTTGTTGAAGTAAAAATATAGAATGTTGGAAAATGAGGTTGGGGGTATTTAATCCTCAGCCTCCTGTTGTTTATAGGTGAAAATGGTTTCTGCTGATTTCGGTAATTGCAAGTGTGAAAGTGAGAAACAATTTAAACCCTAATAGCCTATTTGGATACGCAAATATAAGTAACTTATTGACTTCTGTAAGTCAAAAAGTCGGAAGTATGGTTGGATAGTTCAAATAGAGCGACTTATGGAAGTTACTTATAAGTTGAAAAGAAGCTCCGTGGAGAAGCAAAAAAATTTGGCTTCTCACTTCCGCAAGAAGTGGCTTCTAGTGGGACCCGCTATCATTTTTTTTATCGATTTCTACCCTTCATCACTTTTCTTCTTCGTTCTTCCTATCTTCTTTCTCTCTTTCATCCATCAGAAAACTTCATTTTAAAGAGAAATGAATGTTCAAATCTCATACATAATTTTTCATTTTACTAGTAGTGTTTGATTTAGCTTATAAGATTTCTATCATTTTTGTTCTTATAAAAATTTGGATTAGATTTCGAACCCTATTTTTACCATCAGTTGATGTCATAGCAATAAAAATCAATGGGTTGATCAAAAAAAGATCAATTGGGTTTGGAAAAATTAGGAAGACCAAACTAATAATTCCATTGTTTGTATACTAGAATTAGCAGTAAACAGCAAAGAAAAGATTGAAAGTAAACGGGAGATGAAATGGGAACAGGGGAAGAAAAGAATGATGCTACAAAATTTCAATCGATTGTTTAAAGCTTTGAAAATGAGGTTAGTTGTCAATAAATCTCACATATATGATAACAATAATTTAATTTCATACATATCTAGATTGTTGATCTTTAATTTAATTTGAGTGTTTAGGGTTTATCCAAAATGGGGATTTGTTATTTCTTTTGCGTAGTGCTGATTCAAATTTGTAGAATACTTCACCATATTCATGTAAAATTTTCAGTGATTTTACTATGATATGATAATAATTGAACTTTGGGAGGCATGAACTGGTGGTTTAGGTTGATATAGTTGTCTATTGTTTGTCCATGTCAAGACCCAGATTCAATCCGTAGTGATTCTGTAGCCCACACTTCAGTTCTAGCTTGCCTTAGCAATTCTATAGGTTCCGGTACTGATTACACCTTCCTGCAGCTTATTTTCATATGAGGTTTGTTTGAATAAGTGCACACACGAGTTTGAGTTGCACTATGCAATTGCAATCAGTTGATGTCAAAGAATGAAACCTGATATTGTAAGTGCTCTTGGTTGTTTCACTTTTTTTCCTTTCATTTTTCTCCTGTGTAATTTGATTGAGACATAAACAAGAAATTGGGTGCTCCGCTGAAATTTAGTAGACCCTCACTTCTCAAGGTGATGATGCGAGATTTTGGAAAAAGGCTTGTTATGCTTGTATGTAGTTGCTCACATTTTCTTTTGTTCTAACATGTTCATTCTCCCACTGATTAATTAACATGGATTTGATTTGTTTTTGGCTTTACGTGAACTAAACCATTACCCACTGTGGTTGTGCTCAGTGGGCTATTAAAACAAAGACGTTAGTGTTGTAAGAGTGGTTGTGCTCTTTTGCAGTATCCAGAGCACTGTCAGTCACTGTTATGGTTGATTGTCCTTCTATTATCCAGAGCAAGAACGAATGAACATGTTGCTTTCTAAACTTTGGTATCAGTGGATAACAAGCTATATTTTTGATCAATTGCAGGTGAATTTAGTCACTGGTTCAAAGGTAACCTGAATTTCGTTGGTTGATCGCATCAGCTAATACAAAGAATGGAGAAAAAGGTCATTTTACCATAACTTCTTCACAAAGAGCTACTTGGATGTACCACAACAAAATCTTTTTCCCTTGTTCTCGTTAAATTTAGATGTTTGGTACATTTTTGTTTTGGATTTCATGAACTCATATAATATAGTAGTTATAACAATGAACATATTTTGACTTCCATCCTTGTTATGTTGCCAAACTTGCTTTTTGACTTTTTAACTTATAAGTCAAGCAGTTGCCAAACTCAACTTATCTGCTTTTTAGCTTCTGAGAAGCACTTCTGACTTCTACTTCTGTATCCAAACAGGCTATAAACAATGTACTGCAAGGAAGTACTTTAGATTCGAGAGATCAATCTGTACAAGTCCGGCCTAAACCAAGAAATCGCCGTTCCAGACTTGCTTCGGTCACAAAGTGGAGGAGAATGGTTGATTTAGGGAGGGAAGCGAACAGAGTGTTGAGACCAGAATAATTTCGGAAGAGTAGTACTTTACTTGTATCAGAAGGTGAAAGCTTTGAGAAAGCTGACAAGAGTTGCCTTTCTGAGTGTGGTATTTTTCCCTTACCAAGAACTCGTGTCCCTGGTGGAAATAGGTAAGCCTATTTATACAAGTCCAAAAAGAAACGTACTCTGGCCTCTTAAGAAAAGAAAAAGTTAAATGGGATGAGGTGGTAACGCCTGGTATTGATGGGATTTGATGGAATTGATGTCCCATAATGAAGGAGCGTTTCACCGTTGCTTCTTGCATTTACTAACTGCCTTATTCTTATTACACTATCTTGAAATGAGCATTTGTGTATGCCGCACAATATAGACCACCAAACCAAAACCCTAATGAGCATCCCCTAGTTTGTGTTGATGTCTTGAATGTTTTTGGAAAACATGGAGCATGTTGTTGTGGCTTGGCAGGTCAAGCTAGGGAAACTTGCTAGCCTGGTGACCTTCGACGGTCAATATTTTGCATCTTGAGAGGAGGGGAAATCGTTGATCATTGCGCGCCTTTGTTTTTGGTAGCCGCGTAGTGGTGGCGTGACTAGGTTGGCATGTCGTTGGCATGGCATGGTTTGGCGTGGCCAAACTTAGGTTTTCGGGCCAAAGGTTACCATGTGTCGTCTGGTAACCTTGGATGGCTAGGATTTGCTCCTTGGATTGAAGGGCAACCGCTGATTGTTGCACGCCTTCATTTTGGTAGCCGCGTAGTGAGGGCCAACGTGGTGGCATGGCTAGGTTGGCATGCCGCTGGCATGGCATGGCATGGATTGGCGTGGTCAAACTTAGGTTTTCGGGCCAAAGGTTACCATGTGTCATATGGTAACCTTGGATGGCTAGGATTTGCTCCTGGGATTGAATTGTAACCGTTGATTATTGCACGCCTTCGTTTTGCTAGCCGCGTAGTGAGGGCCAACAGGGTGGCGCGGCTAGGGTGTGTTTAGGCTTGGCATGTGGGGAGGGTTCGCCTTGGGCGTGGCTAGCTTTGGCTAGGTGCGATTTTGGCTTGGCATGTGGGGCCAAGGGTTTGCCATGGGAGTATGGCGTGTCCAGGGCCAATGCAAGGGCGCTTGGCTTGGCATGACGTGACTAGCATGGCTAGGGCCAAGGCAAAGTGCGTTTGGCATGGCGCGGATAGCTCGGCTAGGTTTGGTTTGGCTTGGCATGTGGGGCCAAAGGTTTTCCATGGACGTATGGCATGGCTAGAGCCTAGGTAAGGGCATTTTGGCTTGGCATGTGGGGCCAAGGGTTTGCCTTGGGCGTATGGTGTGGCAAGCTTTGGCTAGGTGCGTGACCAAGCTATGGTTTTGGGTCAAAGGTCGTGAGGTGACCTTAGACGGCCAGGATTTCCTCCTTGGACTGAAGGGCAACCGTTGATTGTTGCACGCCTTCACTTTGGTAGCCACGCGGGGAAGGCCAGCATGGTGGCGCGGAATGTGGGGTCATGGCGAGATGTGTTTGGCATGGCGCGGTCCGTGTGGTAGGCATGATTTTCCATTGACACAGAGGTGCGACTAGCATGGTTGGCATGCTTTGGCGCGGTCGGTGTGGCTGGCATGATTTTCCATTGGCACAGAGGTGCGGCTAGCATGGTTGGCATGCTTTGGCGCGGTAGGTGTGGCTGGCATGATTTGCCATTGGCACAGAGGTGCGGCTAGCATGGTTTTCATGCTTTGGCGCGGTCGGTGTGGCTGGCATGATTTTCCATTGGCACAGAGGTGCGGATAGCATGGTTGGCATGCTTTAGCACGGTTCGTGTGGCTGAAATGATTGGCCATTGGTACAGAGGTGCGGGTAGCATGGTGTCGATGGTGGATTTTAGATAAGAGGTAAAATCGTAAAACCCCATGACCTAGTGTTACCAGCAACACATTAACTACGAGCATTTAATTCAGGTGTCAATAATTAATGGGGGTATTTTTTCAAAATACCAGATTAGGGTTTTCGACACAGAACCCTAATTCCAAAACCAAGCCGCATCCGCGCACCATGACAACGACGCCAAAACCAAGACGCATATCGCGCACCATGGCAACGATAAACCAAAACCAAGTCGCATACGCGCACCACATGGCAACGACGCCAAAACCAAGTCGCATACTGCGCACCATGGCAACGACGCCAAAACCAAACCACATACTGCACCCACAGGCAACCATGCCAAACTAAGCCGCTATACCGTTTGGCACATGCCAATAATAGCGCCCTAGGCTTGCAAATCGTGCAACTGGGTCAACTTGGTCGTGCGTGCCATTGGCACATGCCAACACGCACCGCTAGCCAATTTCTAAGCCGCTATACCGTTTGGCACATGCCAAAAATAGCGCCATAGGCTTGCAAACCGCGCAACTAGGTCAACTTGGCAGTGCGCGCCTTTGGCACATGCCAACACGCACCTCTAGCCAATTTCTAAGCCGTTATACCGTTTGGCACATGCCAAAAATAGCGCCCTAGGCTTGCAAACCGTGCAACTATGTCAACTTGGATGTGCGTGCCATTGGCACATGCCAACACGCATCACTAGCCAATTTCTATTTTCAAGCCACTATGCTAGCGCCCACAACTTGTCCCAATAGTCGTGTGTGCCATTGGCACATGCCAAACGCACCGCTAACCACTTTCTCTTCCTCAGTTTCACTTACGGGCTGATTTCACACCTTAAGTGGCCTCAAAACTTAAATACTCTCGCGATGGGGTATAGGAAATTCTTTTCCCGTCAGATGGACAGGCTAACCGTCAAAATCCGAGTTCGTATGAGAATTCTACAATGGTTTTAGTGAAGGGCGCCAATTAGGGTTTCAAAACCCTAAACCACGAGCGTTTCCTTGAAGCTTGGTCGCGCGTGCCATCTGCACATGCCAAAACGCTCACTAGCCACTTTCTATTCCAAGCCGCTATACCATTGTAGCGCCCGCGACTTGGCCAAAGTGGCCGTGCGTGCCATTGGCACATGCCAACACGCAACCACTAGCCACTTTCTATTCCAAGCCGATATACCATTGTAGCGCCCGCAACTTGGCCAAAGTGGTCGTGCGTGGCATTGGCACATGCCAACACGCAACCACTAGCCACTTCCTATTCCAAGCCGCTATACCATTGCAGCGCCCGTAACTTGGCCAAAGTGGCCGTGTGTGCCATTGGCACATGCCAACACGCAACCACTAGCCACTTTCTATTCCAAGCCGCTATACCATTGTAGCCCCCGCAACTTGGCCAAAGTGGCCGTGCGTGCCATTGGCACATGCCAACACGCAACCGCTAGCCAATTCCCATTCCAAAGCCGTTATACCATTGTAGCGTCCGCGACTTGGCCAAAGTGGCCGTGCGTGCCATTGGCACATGCCAACATGCAACCACTAGTCACTTTTATCCCCAACCTACTAGCCAATTTCCAAGGCATTACGCAAATGCCATTGGCACATGACACACATGATCCACTAGCGACTTTGGCATTGTTATTCGCACTCAAAGTGCAATTAGCGGCCAAGTCATTTCGCACATGCCAAATGCTCCACCAAGCGACTTTGGCATTGCCATCCGCACTCAAAGTACAAATCGCGGCCAAGGCATTCCGCACATGCCATTGGCACATGCCGCAACGCTTCACTAGCAACTTTGGCTTTGCCACTTGCGCCCACTCTCGAGACATCAACATAAACTTTGGGATGCTTTCTTGGGGTTTTGGTTTGGCGGTCACAGCGTGCAGCGTACACTACGCTCGTAATAAAGCAAGGCATGCAAGGAATGAATACGGTCAATTAAATAAGGAAATTTATGGTAAAAACGTTTTTCACCATAAAGCCAGCGGTTTCCACCTCCTCTGTTTTAATTGACACATTTACTCAATTCCTTAATGAGGCCAGGGTACGTTAAATCTCACTTGTATAAATAGGTTTCACCTATTCTGCCAAAAGACAGAAGTCTTGGTCAGGAAAAATACAACACTATCAGATAGCAAATTTGCGAGCTCTCTCAAAAGCTTACATCACTAGAAAGCTTCCGCAAGCTTGTACACTTATGATACAAGTTGAGATACTACCTAGCCATAACTCTCTAGTCTCATCATCCTTCTTCGCTATCCTCCCCAAATCAACCCTTCTCCTCTACTTTGTGACTGAAGCAAATCTGGAACGTCCATCTTCTTGGTTTAGGCCAGAGTTGTACAGATTGATATCTCGAATCAAAAGTGCTCAAATGCAGCACATTTGTTTAAGGGTTTAAACTAGTTTCTCCACCATCGAATTTACCAAATTCGGCAGAGGCGATTTTCTCCCATAAACACATGGTTGGCATGCTTTGGCGCGGTTGGTGTGGCTGGTATGATTTTCCATTGGCACAGAGGTGCGGCTAGCATGGTTGGCATGCTTTGGCGCGGTCGGTGTGGCTGGCATGATTTTACGTTATCACACGTGGGAATTAGGGTTTGGCTTGTCGTAACCCTAATTTGAAAAATATACCCCGGTAATTATTTTAGAGACACATTAAAGGTTTCAGTAAATGTTCCTAGTAAATGCTTGTTACTTTAGATATTGTGACATCATTGTCTGTTAGGGTTTAATGTTTTACGATTTTAACCCTAAACTAAAAACCACCATCAACATTAAGTCCCATGCTTAGCTCGGAACAGGTGCCTTGTTGCGAGGTAAGCATATGATGGTGACAGACAAGGACATAATCGAGGTGTAAATCATTGCAAATATGGTCAGGAGAATCCGTCTAACCTTTTTAAATAGCAAAGAGAGTTTTGGATTCCCATGTTGGAGGCCCTGCGTAAGTTGTACTGGGAATGCATACCGTGGAGTGGTTAGGCGAGAGTTACCGGATTTGTATGGTCGTACATCTCCAAGGAAAAGGGGACGCGGTCTTGGGAGGAAACACAAGTAGACATATTGGCTCAAGGGTCCAAGAGGTGGTGTGGTCTTGGTAAGGTGAACGCGCGTGGATGATGGGGTCGCGTCAGTGGAGCAGGTGGCTTGGCCTAGTGCGTCCATGTCAGGGCGCGGCTCGGTGGGGTGAAGCGTGTACATATGGCTAGTAGCGATGAGGCTGAGACATGGCACAGACTGCTTGGTGATTTATCTTCAAGGGCTTGGTTGCCTTTTTTATTATTTGACTAGACCAGGAAGTTCTTTTTCTATTCAACCCAAAATGTTATGCCCACAAAAGAGGAAAAGCGTTACTATTTCTGCTTTGGTTATGTTGCCGATTTTGCCTCCGAAGCTTAGCGTTGGCGGTGGGAAAGGAATACACAATCTAGTGGCCTCGAGCACGTTCTTCCACGCTTTCTCACCAACCATAATTATTTCTCACAGCCAGGCATGAGGTTTAATTAGGATCGGATATCATGCCTTAACTCATGGACGGTATAAAAACATTCCCTTTTGAGGTTGCAGCACCTTGATGTACATAAAAGATGATCTTGAATTCTACATTCGCGTAGTTTGTCTTCATCCATCCTATTTACTGGTATCGCCTCGCGTTTCCTTCTTATTTTTTTTATCCTCTTTCTTATGTGTGTATAGATAGGATGGAACTTGACCATTTTCCTTGTTCTTTGTAGTATATGATGTGACCCTCTAGGGATAGCCATGTATTTGATTCTTCGGAGAAGGACTTCAGGATTGGCGGAAATCGCTCTTATTCTCATGAGGAGGAATTATCTAGAATTGAATCTATGTTCCATGAAGCAGGTGAAATCGTCAAGGACCTCCCTTCCATCTATCTTCATGAAGTGCAGGCGCGTGTTATGACTTTCTTAGATTCGGTGAACATGGAGGAGGGACGAGAGAATGAGGAAGAACCTTTGCATGTTGAGAAGTTCCAGTGCGGAAAAACCTCCCCTCGGTCCAGTTATAGGGCGGATCGAACTGTTTCTAGGTCGGAGCAGCGGAAAATCAAGCATGTGAAGCTTTTGGAGGAAAGCGCCATGGTTCTCGAATTTGATGTTGATGAATCAAAATCTTCTTCGAAGGGTCAATAAGAGAACCTCCGAGAAAGCGTCTGACGGGACCGAAGTAGCCTTTGGAGTTGACGTCATAGGTGTCGTTGGTGATATTGGAGGGGTCATGGTGGCGTATGCTGAACCGGTCGTCGAAGCGGATACTGTTACTGCTGTGGTTGCTTCTGGATGGGACGTTGAGGTTGCTGCTGCTAACACCATTTAATGGAATCTTTGTTGCCCGAGAGATTGTTGGGGGAAGTGCTTGAAGATGGCCTTGACCAAGGGTACACGTGTTCCATCCTTCGAGGGATAATTTCTCCCTTTTGTTACTCATGTTAGTCGCTTAGTTCCCTTGATGTTTTTTGTAAACTCATCTTTACCTTCTTCTTCATCAGTCAACATTTCGCTTTATATATTTATTTTTTTGAATGATTGAATGAGGTATTTCTGGTTGTGGTATGATGGATTTGCAGTGGTTTTCCGGGTTAGTTTGATGTATTTCTCTGATGTCTGGGGAACTCGTTTGGAAAGAGATGTATTTATACTCTCTTTTTTTGACGAAAAATAAAATTCCAGGGAAGAATACAAACGGTGTATTCATCTTGGGGAAATACAACTACGAAGAAGAATTGTTAAAGGAAATACTAAAGGGAGAGTGGCTCGAAAAGTAAAACATTTTAGGGATTGGAGGCCTTGAGATATCGTGAGTGAACTATCACGCCTTCAGGTGTGTCCGTGTTGATGAGCTTGCAATATCCTCCTAAAAGGGTGTCTGCCACCAGATACGGCTCGTATTCTCTTCCATTGGGAGAATCAATTTGAATATCCATTTTTACCGTCTTCTTCCCAACCTGAAACGAATTTACCATAACCACTATATCTCCAATTGAAAACGGGTTCAGGCATTGTGTAACCGTTTGAGTCCTGGCTTCATTGGTTTCGATTGAAGTTTCCAAGCTTTTGGAAAAGTGTTCAAATGGAATAACACCCCATTCACATTTCTTGACAGCGTCCGTGCCAGTAATCACGCCGAGTCCCCATGACGGAATAAAGGGAGGAATGACTAGTTGTAGAGCCGGACGTTGGCCCAGACTTACTTGCATTTAAAATCCATGAGCTAGCGCCAACAGGTCTTCTCCAGATGTCTGGGTTCCATTGATAACTCGTCGATGCGATAACCAGTGGGATGATTTGTTGGAAATTCCTTCGTGCGTGGACGTCGGTAGGGGGTGCACATCTAGTTTCGATTTGTTGTTGAGTACCCATAAGTGCCCCAATATCATGTCGTGACCCAGTTCTTTGAAAATATGGAATTTTCTATGCCTTATAGCGTTCCTATCTTGATCTCGAGGTTGATGTATCCATGCTTGTTCAAGGATTCTCCTCTTGGGATCTTAATCACAGATGGGGAATGGGTAGCGTCTTATTTTGTAAATCCCGCAGACTTTAGTGTCTTGAAAGTAATGATGTTGAGGTCAGAGGCCGCGTCTATGAGAATGTTGTCAAATTCGATACCTCTTAAATGAGACGTGGTCAGCAGTCCCCAGTTCTCCCCTTTGATTCTGTCCGTTTGGAAAGCTTGGGCTCCTGGTATGGTTTTCGGGGAGAGAAAAAGTCGTTTGCCGGATACAACGCGATTGAGAGCTGCGAAAATATCTTGGAACCACACCTTGGAAAGATAGAGAATTTCGCATACATGCTGCATCATGGATTGTATAGTCTCGTGCACGGAGTCCCCAGAGAACCCACAGTTTCTTATTGGGAGTGGGTCTCGATGAACTCCCTCGTCTCCTAGTTGGATCTCCCCCGCTTCTATCTTCACTTTAAAGATATGCTTTAGTCTATTGCAATCACTGGTTGGGTGGTGAACAAATCTGTGATAGTGACAGTACTTTGGGTTTGCCATCTCGTCCTCAGTCGGTGAACGTCTGGGAGGTGGTAGTCTGATAACATTGTCTTGAATCCATTCTTCTAGGAGATCAATCACCTCCTCGATGGGAAACAAGAAATCTTGGGCATTCCGTTCAGTTTCGTGTCGACGCATGGGAGCTTTAGGGGAGGCCTTCCGTGGCGGGGTTTCCCGTGGTTCCGGTGTTTGACGTTTAGGATGATGATCTACAACTAAGGCCTTACTTTTCCATCTCTTATTTACTATGTTTACAGAGGAGGGGCCAGCGTTAAATTATGTGCTGGTGAGACATATGTTCCCGCGAGTTTTGCATATGTCTTCGGCTCGAGTCGGTCTATCCCTATCTAGTAACGATGGTGCTGTCGTTGCAGAACGTCTGGCGGCTTCATGGAGTTCTGAGAATGTATGGAAACGCAAGTTTTCTAGCAACGCGTGGTAAATAGGAACCATACCGTTATTGCACCCGTTCACCAACTATTGCTCGGTCACATTTGGGTCATGACAGTCCAGTGCTTGAACCCTGAATCTTTTGACAAAATCATTCGGGTGTTCGTTATCCCACTGGTACATCCTTCCGAGTTCTGAGAGAGTAACTTGTTCAGACACGAAGAAGTACTTCCTGTAAAACGTGGTAACCATGCTACTCCAGTTGGGAATACTGTTCGGCGGGAGGTTGTTGTACCATGTATACGCCCTTCCGGTAAGTGAATTTGAGAACTCCCTTAGACAAAGAACGTGATTATATGCATGTTCACCTAGGGATTCCAAGAAACAGGAGACATGCTCATGTGCATTCCCAGTACCATCATACAAGGTGAATTGAGGAGAGGAGTACCCCCTTGGCAGAGGGATTCTTTGCATTTCGGATAGGTAAGGGTGTTGGTGCTGATGCATGTCCATTTCATCATTCTTGACTCGGTTGCGGAGAAGTTTCTCCAGATCTTCTCTCGTTACGAAGTTGGACGACTGACTTCTTCCCGATGGGATTATGGCGTGAATCTCCTCGTCTGGGGAAGCATGTTCTGCCGGGGCGGTTCGAGACGTTCCTAAACGACTCTGGAGGGAGTGATTCACATGGTAGCCGCTCTGTCAGAGCCTTGAGAAAGACGAGTACTCCCTTTTGTGTCGAACCCATATCCGTTTGAGCTCGGACGAGAATTTCATGTCGTTCCATCCAATCAGCGATAGTGACATAAGGATGGCTTCCTCTGGTCCCTCCCGTCTCTCGTCCCGTCGGTGGGGTAGTTGGAACCTTAGTTGTGGTCGGGGGTGCCATGTGAGACGAAGCATTAGGAGCCATAGCGGCAGCTCTGGCTCTGGTGACTTGTTGTGTAGCGCCCGAAGAGGTGTTTTCGTTACTGTGATTAGAGGGTTGTGCAAAGATATTAGAGGTGACGACGGCTTTGGCCCTAGTGATTGGCGGTGTTACGCTTGAGGGAGTGCCTTCGGAGTTACTGTAGTCAGTAGGTGATGTAACGATGTTATTTGGAGAGACGTTAACATCAGGGACGTGCTCTGTGTTGGTATTCTCGGCATCCGCTCCAGACCTGAGTTCCAACATATTGGGATTGACATTCGGGAAATGAAATCAGGAGTTGGAGTTGATATTGTAACCGATAGATCAATCCTCCCGCTGTGGTTGCCAATTGTTTATAGGTGAAAATGGTTTTCGCTGATTTCGGTAATTGCAGGTGTGAAAGTGAAAAAAAATTTAAACCCTAAACAATGTACTGCAAGGAAGTACTTTATATTCGAGAGATCAATCTGTACAAGTCCGGCCTAAACCAAGAAATCGTCGTTCCAGACTTGCTTCGTCACAAAGTGGAGGAGAAGGGTTGGTTTAGGGAGGGAAGCGAAGAGAGTGTTGAGACCAGAATAATTCTGGAAGAGTAGTACTTGACTTGTATCAGAAGGTGAAAGCTTTGAGAAAGCTAACAAGAGTTGCCTTTCTGAGTGTGGTATTTTTCCCTTACCAAGAACTCGTGTCCCTGGTGGAAATAGGTAAGCCTATTTATACAAGTCCAAAAAGAAACGTACTCTGGCCTCTTAAGAAAAAAAGACGGATGAGTTAAATGGGAAGAGGTGGTAACGCCTGGTATTGATGGGATTTGATGGAATTGATGTCCCATAATGAAGGAGTGTTTCACCGTTGCTTCTTGCATTTACTAACCGCCTTATTCTTATTACACTATCTTGAAACGGGAATTTGTGTATGACGCATGATATAGACCACCAAACCAAAACCCTAATGAGCATCCCCCAGTTTGTGTTGATGTCTCGAATGTTTTTGGAAAACATGGAGCATGTTGTTATGTCTTGGCAAGTCAAGCTAGGGAAACTTACTATCCTGGTTACCTTCGACGGTCGAGATTTTGCATCTTGATAGGAGGGAAAACCGTTGATCATTGCGCTCCTTTGTTTTTGGTAGCCGCGTAGTGGTGGTGCGACTAGGTTGACATGCCGTTAGCATGGCATGGTTTGGCGTGGCTAAACTTAGATTTTCGGGCCAAAGGTTACCATGTGTCGTCTGGTAACCTTGGATGGCTAGGATTTGCTCCTGGGATTGAAGGGAAACTTTTGATTGTTGCACGCCTTCGTTTTGGTAGCCGTGTAGTGAGGGCCAACGTAGTGGCGCGTCTAAGTTGGCATGCCGTTTTCATGGCATGGTTTGGCGTGGCCAAACTTAGGTTTTCTGGCCAAAGGTTACCATGTGTTGTATGCTAACCTTGGATGGCTAGGATTTGCTCCTATGATTGAAGGGAAACCGTTTATTGTTGCACGCCTTCGTTTTGGTAGTCGCGTAGTGAGGGCCAACAAGGTGGCGTGGCTAGGGTGTGTTTAGGATTGGCATGTGGGTCCAAGGGTTCTCCTTGGGCGTGGCTAGCTTTGGCTAGGTGCTATTTTGGATTCGCATGTGGGGCAAAGGGTTTGCCATGGGCGTATGGCGTGTCCAGGGCCAAGGCAAGGGCGCTTGGCTTGGCATAACGTGACTAGCATGTCTAGGGCCAAGGAAAAGTGAGTTTGGCATGGCGCGGCTAGCTCGTCTAGGTTTGGTTTGGCTTGGCATGCGGGGCCAAGGGTTTGCCATGGACGTATGGCATGGCTAGGGCCAAGGTAAGGGAATTTTGTCTTGGCATGTGGGGATAAGGGTTTGCCTTGGGCGTATGGCGTGGCTAGATTTGGCTAGGTGCGTGACCGAGCTAGGGTTTTGGGCCAAAGGTTATGAGGTTACCTTAGACGGCCAGGATTTGCTCCTGGGATTGATGGGAAACCGTTGATTGTTGCACGCCTTCACTTTGGTAGCCGCGTGGGGAAGGCTAGCATGGTGGCGCGGCATGAGAGGCCATGGAGAGATGTGTTTGGCATGGTGCGGTCGGTGTGTCTGGCATAATTTTCCATTGGCACAGAGGTGCGGCTAGCATGCTTTGGCGTGGTCGGTGTGGCTGGCATGATTTGCCATTGGCACAGAGGTGCGGCTAGCATGGTTGAAATGCTTTGGCGCGGTTGGTGTGGCTTTCATGATTTTCCATTGGCACAGAGGTACGGCTAGCATGGTTGGCATGCTTTGGCGGGGTTGGTGTGGCTGGCATGATTTTCCATTGGCACAGAGGTGCAGCTATCAAAATTGGCATACTTTGGTGCGGTTGGTGTGGCTGGCATGATTTGACATTGGCACAGAGGTGCGGCTAGCATGGTTGGCATGCTTTGGCGCGGTTGGTGTGGCTGGCATGATTTGCCATTGACACACGTGGAAATTAGGGTTTGGCTTGTCGTAACCCTAATTTGAAAAATATACCTAGGTAATTATTTTAGAGACACATTAAAGGTTTCAGTAAATGTGCCTAGTAAATGCTTGTTGCTTTAAATGTTGTGACATCATTGTCTGCTAGGGTTTAGTGTTTTTTAATTTTAACCATAAACTAAAAACCACCATCAACACCTGCATAGATGTCTACACCACTAACCATTCCTACACTATCACAAGTTCTGTCAAGTTTGTGGTTCTTTAATATACTAAGTTTATGACAACCCTTTATAAGAGTTGTAAAACAAAATATATGTTAAAAAAAAATGCTCAGGTGACTGAGCCGCAAACAGCGTGAAGCCTTCTCGGTAAACAATCACATACATTCTACAATCATAATGCATATCTTTTGATATCTATTGATTGATGAAAGCATGGGCTGAAACCTCAGCTGCACTATTAAGCATTGCCATCGCATAAGTCAAGTACTTCTCAAACTGCTCTCCTATTACTTGGAAAAATCTTGCATATTCTGCAATCACAACAACTTCACCAAAGCGGGTTAAGTTCAAAAATGTAACTGGCCCTTCAAAAACATAACTCAATTTTCAAAACAATAAGTTCCAAAGTTAACACATATCCTCAGTAGATTATGTTGCATTTCATGACATAAGCAAATGTAAAAAGCCAACAATTAGATAATGCAGCATTTCAATGACCCCAGCAGATACACAGGAAAAACTCTCAATCCCTGTATGTATGGATACAGATAAAATTAGATTATGCCAAAGAAAATACACTGTGCAAGTATGTTACACAAGCAAAGACACATAACTCATGAATTGAAACAAAGAATACACCTAATTTCATGTGGAATTTTTAAATCATATACTGGCAAAAATTATCCATTTCATGAATTGCATCACATAAGAACGTAATTTCTCATATAAGACCACCCACTTTAAGCAAATTAATGCCTGCAATGAACTACATGAATAAGTTTGGGGAATTATGGAAAAAGTATACCGTCATGTTATAAGTTTGAAAAGAGGGAGCATATATTTAGTGTTTAGATTAACGAGTTATTTTAATCAAATTTATATCAATTACTATTATTAATGTGTGTATTGTATTTGTAGGTTATGGTAGACCCTGAGAGCAGTTCCTTTGTCAATGGCCAAAAACCAAATTTTGTTCAGCCAGGTGGATGGCCAAACTTGGTTTTCCACCATGGGAAAGGACTGGGCGCTCGGTGAACAGACGAGCGAAAGAAGCACGGACTCGAGCATTTTGGTGGATGACTTGGGTGACAGGGAGGCTGACGCCCAAGTTAGGAAAGCGGTCACGGGAGTTTGGAACGAAGTTTCCAACGGTCGGATCCCTAACACCCATATTTCCAACGGTCGGGAACCTTACCTATAAATTCCCTCTCCTCATTTTATTTTCAGTCACACTATTTCACACCACTTCCATTTCCTTCTTCTAAATTCAAATATTTCGATTCAAATATTACCTATAAACTCTTCTAAATTCAAATATTTTGATTACGATATGGATTTTGCGAGAAGAGCGATAAACAGTTTAAAGCATAAAAGGGATCGAAAAGGTGAATCTTTGCCGTTACCTCACACAAATGTAGATTTTTCTCAAAATCAAGAAGAAGAGTTTAGTAATCCAGTCATAGTTGTTGCTCCATTATTAGTTCCTGGTCATGTATCGGGGCATAAAGAACGATCTGAGGAATATCATACCACGAGAGGTGGATTTTCAGAACTAAATGTTGTTTATCAATGTTTACCGCAAGCCGTCCGAACAAGGGTTGACAGATATCCTTAGCGTGCGCTTTATAGAATAGATCCTAGATTACATAACAAAAAAATTCCAAAAACAGTGGTAGAAAGGTGGTGGAAGACGACGCACACATTTCATTTTCTGTATTTCGAAATTGGTAAGTTTCTTTAAGTTAACTTAACTTAAAAAATTTAAATAATTAAATAATCTAAAGAATTAATCATAGTTGATATTATACTTGTCATAGGAATTACTCCCCTTGATTTGTATTTCATTTGTGGGATCCCAAGTGGAAGTGGAAACCCGCCACCATTCGACGATAGTGAATGGATCTTAAATAGTAAATGGGAGTCGCGTTGTTCCTCGTTTATGGAATCAAATATCTCTAATGATAAAAGTCTGAAAGGAAAAGGGGTTAGATGTTCGGCATTGAAGAGTTTCCTAATGATACCCAAAAACCCTGGAGATGTAGACGACTATGATGAACTCGAAAGATTGTTTATCTTATGGGTATTGGGTCAGGTCTTCTTTCCAAACTCAACTTATGTTTCTCATGTCGGTTGGTTTGAAGCATTAGAAGATCTGGATAAAGAACCAGATTATGACTAGGGGTCTGCAATTTTAGGAGAACTGTACTTTGCGATGGATAAAGCGTCCACGGGCGATAAAAACATCTGTGGTTTTTGGAGCATCATAGAGGTAAATATCAAAATTATTATTTTAAAATTTATGAACAAATGTGGATTATTATTTACTAAAATGATGGAGTAATTTGCAGTATTGGTGGTATATCAACTTATGTCTTTGTAAACCAATCCTAAAAGATGAGACATAGATTTCCAATGTTTGACATGTATACGAGGACAAACATGTAGAAGAACACTGGGTTGGACGTCTATGGTTCCAGTTTTCTGCAGAGAGTACAACAGATGACTCGGAACCACAACAACGTAGTTGTTCGCCCTTACGATCATTATCCTCAGTATAATAAAGCGATTGGAGTACGTATTCTTGATTATTCTTCTCGTAAAGTTGTTTTTTACAGTCCAGAATCAAGAAGAGTGGTTTGGTATCTCGGAGAAAGACTGCAGTATCAACTAAGAGGTATACTTGTAAGGGCAATTTACCCGCCACCACAAATGGAAACCTCGGCATCGGATTTCTTTAGGTTGAGAGTAACCAATTGGGAGAGTTATGAACTAAATACATGGGAGGTTTTCAGTGATGCGGAGTACCAAAACTGGTACAACTAAATTGCGAAGCCTGTGATTGGGACACATAGTATGCACGTCTATGGGGTTGATTTTCCAGGGTTATCAAATTTTTCCCATAATTCAAATATCATTCCTAGCCAACCACCTCCAGAAGAGCAAGCTTCGTGTCTTATCCTAGGACGGGTGCAAGTTCTTCATATTCCTCATCAAATATGCCTCAAATTAGTTGGGAGATGCAAAGTATTACTTTAGAAGGTGAGCTAACCACGATCCCCATTGTTTCCCAAAGTATGGAACGTGATTATCCTTACAACAATGTCACTGCAAGTGAGGATGAAATGCGAAAAAAACTCAACGATATGCACTGGATTATAAGACAATTACAAGCGATGCACTTGGAAACAGTCCGTAATTGGCATACAAACACAATGTATAGAATATCTCCAACTCCACCGCCAACTGCAAATGATTACGTGACAAATGCAAATGATTATGTGTGGTAGTCACATTCTTCCGATTCTAACACATTATCATGGCACGAAAGCCCAGAAAATAACATATCAGCGTTGCACGAAAGTGAAGAAACAATGGTGCGAGAGACACAACACATCCCTCATTATTCACCACAAATTGTGCCTGTATCTCAGCCTCAGGCATATCGGATTGAACCTAGGCGCATTTCATCTTCATTCTCGCCCTACAACCTAAATGTTCCATACGAACAAAGTGAATGCTACACACCAGGACCACCATAACCACAAATCTCTTATATGCTTGGAGGACCGAGTACACAGAGTGTTGAACCGAGTACACAGAGTGTTTACCAATCGCCTTGTTTTGTTAAACCAGGTCAGCCAGGTCTATCACCATTTGGAAATTTACAAACTATCTTGACGGAAGGTCTATCCCCAGAACTCTCTAAATTTTTGGCGGATGAAAATAACAACGGGGTAGCTAGAGATAGAGATGAGCGAGATAGAGATGAGCAACGTTAAATATGAGTGAGATAGAAATAGCGTTTTACATTTGTAGTTTTTGTAATTTTTAATTCTGATACATTTGTAGTTTTCGTTTTAAAAGTACAATTAAGTAAATAAAATACATATGTTTAAAAGTAACTATTTTAGATTGGCCGAACTCAATTACGACAGACTACACATTACGTTAACTTCACTAATGAGAAGAAGTAGTAGGTAGCTTAACCAAGGAAGGGGTTGAAACTGTTCAACACCTTAAGGATTTCAAAACATTTGTTGAAAGAGAAACTCACATTTTTCCATCTTCGACATTCAGACAACGATCTTGTCACCATCTCAGCATTAGTTTCACCTCTCAGTCGATATCGATTTACGTGTATGGTTAAAGCTACAAACTCATTTACTTCTTTCTTAATCGTACCAAAATAATTCTCTATGTCTGATATAGAACGACGACTAGGATTACGAGTGTCAGAACCCATCGTGAATAACCGCTCAAAAATTCACCCATGGATAGTTTGTCGAAGCAAGCTGAGTACATAAAAAAAAAAATAGTTTCTGCAAATAGATTCATCTTCTTCTTTAGTAAACGGAATTTTCCAAGATGATCGGGGTCGAGACATGTTCAATCAAGAATTCAGAATGAAGAAGAATGTGTGAATTTAGAGTTGAAAGTAAGAGTATTTATATAATTAAACAAAATGCAGCCGTTGGATCACATATGTTTTTAGCTATTAACATAGCCGTTGGCGACAAGTATGCTAACGCTGGAGTTTGGCCGAATAACTCTGGCGTTTTCTATGAAAACGCTTGTTATGGGGAAAAACTCGGGCGTCGACTTGGATGTCGCTCGAGTTATTGGTCATGGTGCGCGTTATTGTACCAGACGCGCGCCTACTGGGGTGTATCAGTGTTCAAATGAACATATCTTCCCATTTGAACATCCATTTTCTTGGTTTGTCCATCCCATAGTGGGAGCAAAATGAACAAACTCTGAGTTTTTTCATCGCATAGGAACTTCCCTGATGCACCTAGCCCTAGTGATCCAAGTTTAAGAGAATATCTACACTGGTACGGTCCTACTCTCATAGTCTCATGCATGTGTCCATTCAAGACTCAAAAGTTTAGAATAGATTAGCTTTTCCAGAAGTAGTACTACTTCGTCATGTCCTAAAGAAAACTTGACAAATAAGTGGAGGTGTAAACAGTTTAGTTGAGGTAGCCTCAGTTTTACAAGTACCTTAAATGTAGCGAGAGAGTGTACGATCAGATAACTTGGTTCATGCATCTTAGTGATCGAAGAACTTTGTTCATTTTTGGAAGTATATATAGCTTTGATAAATCCATCTGAGTTCAAATTTCTACAACACGCCAACCATCAAGCGGTCCAATGGTTGGCATGCTTGATGGTTGGGATGCTCCCTCTTACTGCGGAAGTAGGAGTTCAAACGCAGTACATGAATCAACTTATTCTAGAATATTTTTCGTCTTTATTTTATGATTTTGACTTACACGATTTTATTTTCATTTTAGGTTTGGTCACTGATATCCCAGGAACAACTGGAACATCTTATGGTACATATGCAATAAATCTAACTGAAAAGATATCCTTGAATCCTAAATTATTTTGCAACATTAATAAATTAAAAAAGGAAAATGAAGATTCTTCCTTTTATTCTTTGACTCTGGTTTTCACTTCACTATCAATCAATACGATGGAACCTTCTTTTTTTTTTTTTTTTTTTAATGATCGGTAAATTAGGGAAATGTTTCCCCCCTTTCCAGTTATTATCATTAGTATAAAGCAAGGTTTGGATAAGTTTTCCTTTTTTAGTGGTGGTCAGGATTTGTATGGACAAACACAAATCAAGGGCTGTGGTTCTCCTGACCACCCCTTACATCTCACACGTGTGGCGTTCACATGAATGATTATTCTGCATATGTGCCTTTAGGTCTATGAATAATGAATGATTTTACCCGGTGCACCGAATCACTTTCTCTCCCCATCTCCCTCTCTCCTTACCAAAGACTCTTCGTTTACATAATCCTGAACTTCAGTATCTTCATCTATTGATAATTGCAGGTCTTCTTCATCATTCTAGATGTCAATAAATGAGTTCATCTATTCTAGATTTATGATGAAAATCTAGAAACTTATTTAGTGGCATCTACGAAAAATATTGGTAAATATTGTACTCGATGGGTTCTTTCTGGCTCTTTTTTGATTCACTTCAATCCGATCACCTGTTTTCACCACTGATCGATCATCCCCAGTTATTCGTAAGTCATTTCGGTTGTATTAGTTTCTAGGGTTTGAGTTATTTGGGTACTTATTATTTTTCTTGATTAAACTACGAGACCGTTGTTTTTCTTTTATGAACTTACAAATACATAATACCAATATACGCAGGATCTTCTTTACTCCAAGGTTGACATCAGGAAACAATACGAGGGGAATTCAGGTACAGTAAACTTCAGAATACATGTCACGTGATTAAATTTCATTTAGTAAATTATTGATATTACTTAGTTGTAGATTCTAACTAAATTCCAAATTATTCTGATAATCTCAATTTCCTCATGTTATAAATTTGAATATCGCGACATTACCTCACATATTATATATCAACTAAGTGTATACAGAAGTTAAAGTCTAAAGACATAAAAACTCTATGTGTTGCCTTTACGGTATTGGAATCATGTTATTATCTGTGCCAGTGTGATATCAGTGATTTTTACTAGAGTAATATGATGTGCAGGTTAGTGTTACATGGTTTTAAAATAGAATTACTTTGTTGCACGGTTAATTCGTTTTTGCGGTTTACTATTCTTTTTTTGTTGATATCTTACTATTCTTTTTTGCGTTTTACTATTCGTTAGTATGTTATAGTCCACAATGGCTATCTTATCAGCTGGTGGCCTACTATCGCCCCCGAAACAGTATAATTGGCACTTTGTACCATTTTTCTATCACATAAGGCGCTAGCAAATTTATGTGACTTGCTCCCTTACTTCGTACTCAGTATCTAAACGTCTTCCGTAGCAGTAAAGAGTGGTCAGGATTTGTTCATCCCATTAAATATAGTAAATATAACTATACACGCGATTGCATTTGTGATGGTTCATTTTAAATTTTAGTGACTGGAAAAGGATTTTCTTTTGTATCGATTCATTTTCTGCTGAGACATCCGAAGAGAGTAGAGAGTCATATAGTAATTGCAACCCCAAACTCAACTTACTTTTTTTTTTCATCAGAAAAAAGGAGTACATGCAACTTTTAAATAGGTTTAAGAGATTTTCAAGTACTTCAACCTGTTGAATGCTTTGAAGTAATAATTGGTAGAGATCAGGAGGAAAGTAGCACAAAAGTACTCTTCTCTGATCTTTCTCTGGGTCTGAAATGGCTAGGTAAATCTCTCATTGTTTCGTTGTTTGGGTTTTATTTTATTGGCCGATCTCTATGGATTTTTAGTCAAAGTAGAAGAACTGCTTACGTAATGCCCTGAAAATCTGTTCATCTTCAATTAGTTTTATCAAAATTCATTCTTTAGTTTCAGTTGATTTTGTTTCATGTAGTTATATCCCTTATAGTTTCAATTTTGTTAAGCCATATATAATTTTTTCTCCAAAAAATACCCTAAGTTTTGTTGATGTCAGTTGAGTTTTTCATATATATTTAGATTGGTTTTCCTATTATTTACTGAACCAGGATCAATTTCTGTTAATGATGTGAGTTCAGTTATATCATATCTTATCTTCCAAAGCTCAGTTTTTAAGAGGTTTGATGCCACTCCTTACTATTTGGATCACTGATTTTTGTTTTTACAGTTTTGCTTTCTTTAGTTTAGGGTGAACTTATAACATTGCTTCAGGAATATAAGATTCAATATTAAATGTACATACCAAGTTTTTCATTGATTCTGTTCACAGATGGCCATCTCAAGATAAACAATTGAATTATCTCCCAAGAACCCAATTTATTCGATGATTTCCTTTGTTTATGAGTGCAATAATGAAGTGTTTGCCAGAATGCATATTTTTTCTTTCATTACTATATTTCACAAGTTGTTCATAAAAACACTGTCTATGCTTCAAACAAGTTCACCAGAGGTCATCTCAGTTCATCCTAACTATCAAACTATTCTCCTACCAGTACAACTTTATGTTTGTCGCGCAAGTTCAAAGATTAAAGGTGAATTATGATGCAAGTACGACATACTAATCAAGTGTGAATTATAATATGTCTATTAGGTTTTACAAGCTCGCTTAGCCTACCAGGTAGGTTTTTGTGGTTAGTATAGTAAGCATAAATAAATGGCAACGTACAGGCCTACGAGGAACTACAACCGCTCTTTTGAAGTGGGTTGCTCATCGGCTTGCCAAGCCTATAAAGCATTTAACTGTTCTATCCTTTTTTCGGCTGTAATTCTTTGGAGCATACATGTATTTTTCTCCAGTTAGCATAATCTAAAGGAGAAACACAATCTTTTTCAATTTAGTTAAGAAGTGGTTAGTGCTTCATTTGGATAAGAATATCTTGAAGGGGCACATGTTTACAGTACTACGTGCTACATTTGTTTTTTGATGTGATATCTTATTTGCTCTCCTTTCAGTGCTAAAATTATTTAATTTTAACCTTCTAAAATTGATCAAGTGCTTCGCTCATTGTTTCCCAGGTGCCTGATGTGTCATCGACGTGCAACGTTCTGGAAAAATCAAACTAACCAAGTATGTTACAGTTCCGAAACTTTTCCATTCGATTAACGAATATGTTTGTAATGGGTGTTCCACTATTTCTAAGAATTTCGGACAAAACTCAAAAGGGAACTGTTCCAATCTCACACCAAATGGATAGAAATCCAGCAACATGGCCAATGAAAAAAAGGCTGCAACAAAGAGCAGGAACTTTTGCTCGTATGGTAGAAATTTTCGTACTTTCCTTGGTCAAAACAATTGATTCATAACTGGAATGCATATTCCATGTGTGGACTTCATCATATGTTGCTCTTGATTATACTATTTTGTTGTAGTGAGGAAATATTCTTGCCAACATCGAGAATGACAACAACAACTAAACCACCATCAGTACCATAAATCAAGCAACTCAAGTAAAATTGACGAAAAAATTGGTAATAATTAGAAGGGATGTGCCAGTTTCAGATTTTGCAGAAAGATATGGGAGAATTCTTAAAGATCGAACAAGAGAGAGGAGAACATAAATGCGGAAGCGTAAAAGACTACATTGATATTAATCTTGGTGGAATACAATCTATTTGATATTTTTGATTGATTGATTCTTTCTTTCTTACTTACTTACAAATGAATACAACATGCCTATTTATAGGCTACAAAAGAAGAAGAGAACTATGCATATGGAGGCTAACAACTATGCCTATGGAGGCTACCAACTATGCCTTTGGAGGCTAACAACTATGCCTTTGGAGGCTTACCAAACCAACTACTAGACAATCTAGTATTCTTGTTTGATTTGTCTAACCCTAGAACACTCATTTTACACATGTTAATTGTCTAATATTGACTATAGACATCCTAGATATTTCTAGGTTAGTCTAGTTAGGTGTGAACTCTTGACTAAGTTGGTGTTGAATATTCAACACTCCCCCTCAACACCTACTTTCCAACTTCTCTTTATCTTAGACGTTTCGGTCCCCTTCATAGTTTAAGGATGTTTCGGTCCTCTTCATAGTTTAAGGACGTTTCGGTCCTCTTCGGAAGTTTAAGGACATTATGGTCCTATTCGGAAGTTTAAGGACATTACGGTCCTCTTCGTAGTTTTAGAACATACGGGTTCCATTGTAGTTTAGGGACATTGCGGTCCTCTTCGTAGTTTTAGAACATACGGGTTCCATCGTAGTTTAGGGACATTGCGGTCCTCTTCGTAGTTTTAGAACATACGGGTTCCATCGTAGTTTAGGGACATTGCGGTCCTTCTTCATTTCAGTAAAATACTTCTTGTACTCTTTAGACAACTCATAGGATTTTCACCAACTTTTGTAGTTATCTATCTCATCACCACTTGGTGATTGCTTCCGTTTCTTCACAACATTTTTTGTTGTTTCTTCTTCTATTCATCTTTGTTCCAGTCACGCTTTTGTTCGAAAACTGTAACACTTCTTTGGTTATCCAGATTCTCTCACAATCTTTCATTTCGTCAAGCTTCTGCCACAAGCTCTAACTATTTTTATTCTTGTTATTTGATGTTACAAATTTGCCACTTTATCCAGATTTGCCACATTTCTGAATTCGTAACAGATTTGCCACGCTGTGACAATTATTGTCACACTTATGTTTCCCTGATCATCCTTGCATTTAAACAAACATCTTGTCTGCATCATTTCCACCGATGATGATCATCATCCACAACTTACTGATTTTTTTTTTCTCGAGTAGCAACCACTCGATATTCATTGTATCTTCTCGGCCTTCTCATCTACTCGAGTTGCAAGTAATGGTGGAGATCATGGAGCCAGAGAAAGTGATACTTTACCCCCAACTTTTCTGGGGGTTGTGTTGCGATCCTGCGCACGGATTTTGTCCATGTTTCCTGCCAGGTCATTGAGCTATTTGGGAGTGTTATAGACAGGTTGTCTTTCAGAGACAGTACCAAAGAGAACGTCCTTCTTTCAAGCATGCCCCGGGATGAGCTCGACACCTGCCATACGGGGGAACATCAAAGGACGGAGTCGAGAGTTGGAGGCGAGCCTCCAACTTTAAGTGGGAAGGTGCCGGCTTTTGAGGCAGTACAACCTCTTGTGCTCAAAGGACTGATGTGAACTTTCAGTCATGGGTATTCCATTGAGGTATACTGTCACGTATCACAGTGCACTCATGCGATTCCATATTTGGGGACAGCGAGACACGGCTCCTCATGCCCATTACTGGGTTGCTTCAATGGCTCTTTTCACAGCTCAGCAACTCGTCACTTCCAAGCCACACAGCTTCCTATTTTCTTCGTTGTTAACCTTTTTTTTTTTTTTTTTTTTCACGGCAACTTTCATACCGTCCTCATATCATGTTTTTTGATACCACGTTTTTGTGTATCTAAAAAAACCTAGTTCCACACGTGCACTTACTTGGGTGGAGAAATCCAACACACATAGCCGCAGCAACACTCGCACCTTCTTTTCTTTTATTTTTTCTTTTTAATTTTCGCGTCTCTAGATTCTGCAGACCCATATGAATAAAAAAACTTGATATGTAACGATTCTTACGGCAGTAGAACTTACACCTCCTTCACAATCATCATCAGAACTGCGCACAAATTATTTTAAACCTTGTGTACTCAACACCACAACGAGAACTTAAACACTAACAACCATGAATTTTTCTGAGTTTCTCTAACTCTCTTCCTCTCCTCTCTCTTCCTCTAACCTTGCTCTGATACCATCTTAAAGATCGAACAAGAGAGAGGAGAACATAAACGCGGAAGCGTAAAAGACTACATTGATATTAATCTTGGTGGAATACAATCTATTTGATATTTTTGATTGATTGATTCTTTCTTTCTTACTTACTTACAAATGAATACAACATGCCTATTTATAGGCTACAAAAGAAGAAGAGAACTATGCCTATGGAGGCTAACAACTATGCCTTTGGAGGCTAACAACTATGCCTTTGGAGGCTTACCAAACCAACTACTAGACAATCTAGTATTCTTGTTTGATTTGTCTAACCCTAGAACACTCATTTTACACATGTTAATTGTCTAATATTGACTCTAGACATCCTAGATATTTCTAGGTTAGTCTAGATAGGTGTGAACTCTTGACTAAGTTGGTGTTGAATATTCAACAAGAATTAGAAGACAAAGAAAAGACTTTATGTAAGGAGGAATTGTTTGGTGAAACAGTTGATTCTTCCTTTCCAGTGCTATATATTACACGGATGCTATGAATGAAAATGCATTAAAGGAATTATGGTCTAACAAGCATGGAGGCAACTACCCCTGCTAGGAATTTTAAGCGATGCAAGCATCGATCCCTTTTAACGAATTATATCTACTCTCCAAAGTAACACGATGTGCTTCTATATCAAATTATATTTTAATAATAAGAATATAAAAATCTAAACGAAAATTTTGGCAAAACCAATATGACATTTCTTTCTGATTAGGGGGTTGAGCTGAAATAAATTGTAAGCATATATACATATATATCATTCCTTTGATTTCTTTAAAAATTCTACCATTTTCTTGCTAACAGAGAGTATAATGATTATGTAGGAACAACCCGTGGAACTGATAGATGAAAATCAAGATACGGGCCATACAACTGAAAGCTTAATAGAGCAAATTATTATGAAACCAATGGATTTGTGGCAATGGTTGCTCACAACCTTCCACAGCTGAAACTGGAGATAATACAGATTCTCAAGCGGCGAAACCAATGAAAGAACTATACTGAAGAGGATACTGCTTACCGAGACCTAAAGGCTAAAGATATTTGAGTCTTAACATTTGGAGTCTTAACAGTTGTGTGTTTTCACATGGCACGAATAAAACCAGTGATGTTGTGTTCAGTGTGTTTCCTATTTCCAGAGTGAAGGTAATACGTGTTTATGATACCACTGTCGAGATTAATCTTTGGCTAATTTGTCCAACTACTAGCTCAATTTGTTAATATGTACTTCCATTTATGCATCCGAAACGACCCACTTAGCATTGGACCCTTGGACATTAGAATGAAGTGAGGGCATTGCATCCTGAGATTTCAAAACGCGCGAGTTAATTCGCGTTTGTATACATTTTGTTTAGGATCCAACCATAGATCTTTGGCAACAATATTTGTCTCTCTGAACTCAAGTTTAGAATACCAACCATGACTCATTGACTAAGTTTAAACGTATTTCTAGGACCCTTTCCCTTGCATCCTCCACCAAAACAAGAATCCAAAAAAATCTGTAGGTGTATATGCTAAATGCTTACAAATAAATTTGCTGCTTTCTTAATAAAAAATATCTGCACCAGTATTAGTAATATCCAAACTTTTGGTGTACAAGTCAAATAAAAAAATAAAATAAAAACCCCACACGGCAACGCCAACACCAATATAGGACCAAAACGAAAGTGTTGGACAAAACCAACTCAAAACAAACATCTAGACCGTGCCATTACGGAACGGGTAAAGACCTAGTAGAATATAAAGATAGGGCCGGTTATCCCATGCCACGTACAAATTATCACTGAAAATATATGTTCTCTATTTCTCTGAGATGTGTCTGTTTTGTTTTGGCTGGCAGTGCATCCATCATAAAACACAAAACCTCTTATCTTATCGAACTTTCTTTTTTTATTCTTTCTTTTCACTTTTCTATGAGATAAGTAAGTCCATGTCCAACTGAGAAAACATGATAAAAGCATGATATTACATTAGTAGTAGTCAATTAAGTCCATGTCCAACTGAGAAAACATGATAAAAGGATGAGAAAACATGATAGAAGGATGATATTACCTTAGTTGTAGTCATGTGGACGTGAGTTCCCATCATCCTCAGTACCCATTGACTCGGTTATTATTCAGTCATTGGATTCCTTCCCCTCTAGTCATTTTTCCAGCCCGGGTTGACAGTGTTAGTGGAAAGTCTTTAATTTCCAAATTGTAATCGGAAAACGGTGTAACTATTCATGGTGCATGGGGTGTTTAACTGACTCGTGTCAATTTAAATCTCTTGTATATTCATATTTTACAGGACAAGAAAAGATGCCATATAAAGCACCTAGACCAACCGTGGGGATTCATCGGTTTGTCTACGTGTTGTTTCAGAACTGAAAAATAATCAACTGAAAGAAAAGTAATCTTGGACTGCCTGCTGCAGCGGTATACTTCAACTGCCAGAGGGAGAGTGGCCCAGGAGGCAGAAGAAGATAATAACATGTTATTATCTTATGGCAGTTGAAGTATACGGCTGCAGCAGGCAGTCCGAGATTGTTAATTTCTACAAAATCTCTAGTATTGAAACTTTGACGCCACCCTGGAGCATATACTGTATCGCGACCAAGTTGTCGAAACAACACGTAAACAAACCGATGAATCCCCACGGTTGGTCTAGGTGCTTTATATGGCATTCTTCCTTGTCCTGTAAAATACGAATATACAAGAGATTTAGATTGACACGAGTCAGTTAAACACCCCATGCACCATGAATAGTTACACCGTGGAGGTAACATTTTCCCGATTACAATTTGGAAATTAAAGACTTTCCACTAACTGTCAACCCATGAGCTGGAAAAATGACTAGAGGGGCAGGAATCCAATGACTGAAAAATAACCGACTCAGATAAGTCAGACAATTGTAGTGAGATGGGTACAGAGGATGATGGAAACTCACGTCTACGTGACTACTACTAGTAAGGTAATATCATCCTTTTGCCATGTTTTCTCATATGGACATGGACTTACTTATCTCATAGGAAAGTGAAAAGAACGAATAAAAAAGAAAGTTCAATAAGATAAGAGGTTTTGTGTTTTATGATGGATGCACTGCCAGCCAAAACAAACACATCTCAGAGAAGTAGAGAACATATCTTTTCAGTGATAATTTGTACGTGGCATGGGATAACCGGCCCTCTTTTTATATTCTAAAACTGGAAAGAGGAAAAAAAAAGGTTCCCTAATTTACCGATCATTAAAAAAAAAAAAGGTTACGTTACGTATAGATTGATAGTGAAGTGAAAACCAGAGTCCAACAATAAAAAGGAGAATCTTGGTTTTCCTTATTAATGTTGCACAATAATTTAGGATTCAAGGATATCTTTTCAATTAGCTTTATTGCATACCATAAGATGTTCCAGTTGTTCCTGGGATATCAAATGAAACTGAAATCGTGTAAGCCAACATCATAAAATTAAGACGAAAAAATAATACTCCCTCCATTTCAGGAAAAATGTTATTTTCACTTTTCCATTTTAGCTTAAAAATAGGTCAAATTGAAAAAGTGAAAGTAACACTTTTCCTCAAACGAAGGGAGTAGAATATAAGTTGATTCTCATATTTTTTATTTTAATCTTTTAGTATATATATTTTTTTATATTTTTAATATGTATAAAAAAAGATTGGTGTTTTATTTTTATTTTTTTTTAATCTTTTAGTATATATAAAATTTGGTGTTTTAGATTTTTTTTTTTTTTGATAGTTTGGAAGAGTGGTCTTGGACAACATCCTCAACTCCTCTCCTCCTAAGGAGTTATTACTAGGTTCGAACCCCTACTTCTGTAGTAAGAGGGAGTATCCCAACCATCAAGCATGCAAACCATTGGACCGCTCGACGGTTGTCATGTTGTAGAAATTTGATCTCAGATGGATATATCAAAGCTATACTTCCAAAATGAACAAAGTTCTTCGATCACTAAGATGCATGAATTGATGCTACCTCAAGTAAACTGATTACACCTCCACTTATTTGTCAAGTTTTCTTTAGGACATGACGAAGTTGTACTACTGCTGGAAAAGCTAATCTATTCTAAACTTTTGAGTCTCGAATGGACACATGCATGAGACTATGAGAGTAGGACCGTACCAGTGCAAATATTCTCTTAAACTTGGATCACTAGGGCTAGGTGAATCAGGGTCTACCATAACCTGCAATTACAGTACACACATAAATAATAGTAATTGATATAAATTTGATTAAAATAACTAGTTAATCTAAACACTAAATTAACCAACAATAGTTCTACACAGACCGTATGAACCCCCTCACATGGGGTAGGTCCCGCGGGCCAGGGAATTAGCAGGGGTGAGGTCATTGAAAAATTTGAGAGATGGACGGTTTTTGCATGGGTTTTCATGCAGATCCAAGTTTAAGAGAATATCTGCACTGGTACCTATTCGCACTGATTAACCAAAACATGTTAAAAAGGAGAGCAACTAGTATACCAGAGTGTAAAAGGTCCTCAAGTCATCACCGCCAATCTCAACTCTAGGATTTTCAGCAACTGCAGAAGATTTAAGTTCACCACCATTATTGACACTCCTAGAAGTATATGCAATTCTAATTGGTATTGACCTATCAAAGGGATCCAATACAACCCCTATTACCCTTCCTACTACCAATGGATCTATTGGTGTTCTTGGCATCGCTTTCTTATTGTCAAGATAGCTAGAAAGATACGAACAAAAAGAGATCGAAAGATCCTGAACGAAGCAGTATGGAACAAAGATTGAGTAGCTAAGTCTATATATATAGGCAGTAAAAATTAGGAGGGTGGTACAAAATTCGCGAATGTTATCTTATGAACAATGCTTAGTATCTATCTACTTTACCTTAATGATGAATAAAAATCTTAGGTCCGTTAGAAATTAATAATAGCCATATGTGGTGTGTATTTCCTTCCCTCTCTTACTCTACGGTTTTGGTTAAAGTTGAAGCATATGTAGCTTGTGGTCCTAAACTGATCCAGCACACCCTACATTATTCTGATTCACCATTATATTTTCCTTCCTTGTGATTGGTTTTGAGAGAAAAAACCCATGTATTAGAGAATCCATGTGGAACCATAGATGTATACATATCCATTTATCTTTTCTTTTTGCCCACTTGGTGCGTACGATGTTATGTAATTCGTCAACTAGTGTGTTAATTTCTTCTTTATTTTCTTCAAAAATGTTTTCTTCCTCAATTAACAATATGAGTCGCTCTCGAGAAAGCTATGGAACTCAACCTGACACATGTAATTTCAGAGAGTGACACTAGTGCGATGGTTGAAAAAATTATGCTATAAGACTTCAATGTCCATAATACTGATGCTCTGTGGAGAGATGTCAAAGTTTATATTTCCAGTACTTTAGTCGAAGTTAATAAAACCATTTGTAGCCTTATATCTGCATGTTGAATCCTTATGTGCACAACGAGCATCAAACTTTTACATTTGTAGACATACTTTAAGGGAAAACTATAAGAACCTACACTTACATTGGTGTTCAAACCCCTAATCCATAAGTTCATAGTAAAAATTTCAATTCAGTTTTCAGATGAAAAATTATAAAAGTGATGCGCAATGTACCTCCAAACTTCTTACAAGGTAAATGGGAAGAAATAGCGTCCGCAACGTATAATGCACGTGTAAACTAATTGTCTTTGTAATCTGACTCTTATGGAGAGCATATAATAGAACGCCTATGGAAGCTCCATTGTTCATTTGCCATCATAAAACTGATCCGCATCGTGTCCCTGAGCTTGAGGGGCATACCGCATTCGTATATTATCATTCTCACTTAGCAAACAGAACTATAAAATTAACTTAACTTTGAAGTTCTCATTCCTTGGGTTTGGATGGGAAACATCTTAAGAACACAAAACAAAACCCTAGCTTAGGATGGGATTTATGCATGTTTAGTCTTGTGATAGTGAAACTACATTTAGAATCTGAAACTTGTTTTGAGGCATACAAAACCATTTTCCTATCTAGGGTGGGTTTATAAGGGGTGTCCTAGAAGTGGGTAGATTACTAAGTTACCCATAATTATTTTAAATTACTTAAATACATTCACCTAAATTTAAAACATAAACCTAAACTAACCAAAATCCAAAATTATTTTCAAAATAAAAAATCATTTTCATTCCTAACCTAATTAATCATTAATCAAACAATTTTTATTTTATTTTTCCTCGGTGATTAATTGTTGATTCATAAATTTTTGATCATTGATTAAAATGAGTCGGGTGAAGCGTTGCACAAAGAGATTCAGCTTCAGATCCGCATATTGGAACCCAGATCTTTGTTCTTACTTTTTTTTTTTTATGTTTCAGAAGAACTGTTATGCTGATAATTAAACATGAAAATGATAGTCGAACTTCACTTTGTTAAAACACATACTTAGTTCGCCTGTTCAATTTTTTATTCGAATCAGCCGAACCTAAATTCTCCAGTCACAGAATAAAGTTCGGCTGATAACTTGTCAACCGAACCTATGTTTTCTAAAAATATACCTAGGTTCCGCTGATAACTCGGAGATTCAGCTGATAACTTGTCAGCTGAACATAGGTATATTTTCAGAAAACATAGGTTTGGCTGATAAGTTATCAGTCGAACAATTTATCTGGTGAGTAGATCTAGGTTGTAAAAATTCAATTTTTTGACAAACTCAACTTATAAAAAGGCATTAAACCTCTTTTGGAAGTCTACATCTGTATTAACAAACCTTAATTATCTATTAGTTCAACAAATCTCAAAAGCCTAATTTCATAAACTTCTTCTTTAACAAACCCTAACCTAACAATCCAAAAAAAAAAGAATCTTTGAAACTAAGACTATATAGTCATTGACACTAACCACCAATCATTAACATTAACTACTAATCATTAATATTAAATTCTAATCATTATCATTAACACTAATGAAGTAAGGGTATTATTATGGTGATAAAAATGCGATGGATAAGGGGATATGGACAAAGGGTTATCACAATTTGAGCATATGATGGGTGTAAGAAAAATGTAAGAGAGTATACAAGTGTATGAGAGTGTACTTAGAGGTGTTAGAAATTGAACACCGGCCGATACTCTCTTAGCCAGCACAAATTGAATTGAATTTTGTATTTCTGTTTTCCCGTGGTTAAGCGCGTAAATATAGTTCTAAATATATTGGTAAAACATAGTTTAATGAGTTTAGATTCAAATTGTGAACGTCGATCTCCCACTTAACTTTCTTCTTTATAAGTTTTGGATTGTATCTTATTTACCATAGATTTGGCTCTGAAATACACGATTTATAAGGGGATATCAGTATTATTTGGGGGCGATACTAATCCATATAGGACAAATAGATGTTAACAGATCATCACCGTCAGCGATATACTAATCCATATAGGACAAATATATGTTAACAGATCCTAACCGTCGGATTGCTGAATTGGTATCACCCGCTAATAGTGGTATCCCCTTTATAAATCATTGGGGTAATCGAATCATTTCTATGCGCCATCCACCTCCGGTTTTTCCCTTCGGACATAAAGACATTATTTTACTCGAACAAAATCTTAAAAGCTTACTTTCCTGTGATCCAAATGTATTACAGAACATAAATTGCATCCAGAAATCAAGGGCAAGCTATACTGCAAATATAAATAAAGGTCTAATACAGAATAACGTAGACCCTAGCTCATGGACATCGAAATTAAAACTAAAGAACTACCAACTATGAGAACACGATTTTGATTGCATAATGTTTATCATCCTTTGAAGGAGCATACAGAAAACTCAAATGGGTGCTAACTGAGATTTGGAACCACAACCTTGTCATGAGATGGGTACCAACTTATTGCCCTCGCAGTTGTTGGGTCTACACGTAATACTAGAGTGACTCTTATAAGATATTTTACTTAGCTTCATGATCCATTTTTACGGGATATTTTCTTATATTCTTCTGCTTCCAGAGCCATTCTCCCTCTGGCAGTTGAAGTATACGGCTGCAACAGGCAGTCCGAGATTGTGAATTTCAGCAAAATCTCTAGTATTGAAATTTTGACGCCACCCTGGAGCATATACTGTTTGTCGACCAGGTTGTTGGAATAAAACGAAAACATATCGGTGAATCCCCACAGTCGGATTTGGTGCTTCGTATGTTACGATTTCATGTCCTGTAAAATATGTTTATACACAACCGAGTCAAATTCACATGAATCAATTAAGAACGACACAATGTAGGAATAAAAATTGACTAGGTGGCACAAATCGAATGACTGAATAATCCCTAGATGTTTCCTGAGCACCAAATTAGACATAGTTTTCGTCTGAAACCTACCATTCTTACAAGGATTCACCATTTTATATCTAGTGTTTAGATGATGTACACATAGTTGTTATGGATTTGGTGTAAAACTGACTATACATCTTGATGATAAGTCGGACTATAACTAAACGTTTCCGTTTAATCAAACTTTTCCTTTTTTAACCCCACGTTTACCATCAATACAAAAAGAAGGAAAGAAGCACTTTGCCGTGTTTTCTCTCAGTTGGACATGGACCATATTCGTTTGCCATCACTACAAAGGAATCGTTTACTAACAAAAAAAATCATAGCTTTTGTTGCGACTTTTTTTTATTTTGTGATCCTCACCGAGCATGTTTAAAACAGATATTCTTTGAGAGAGCAACAACTACGCCAAGATAGATTCCCAATCCAAAAGAAAAAAAAGAAAAATTATAATGAACTGAATGGCCAGCTGCTTAGCCAAGTAAGAAACAAAGTTTTCACATCCACTTCAATAGAAATTTTTTTCCTCAAAAATGATTAAGATATTTTTGTTGAGCATGTACGTACATGCATCAAAATGCAAGTGCATGTACGTGAGACCCTGCATAAAACTTGAACATAAGAGGAGGTTTTCTTTCGGATGGTTCATTTATCGTTTTAGTAAATATAATTACTGATATTATGAGTTTTTTTTTAAGAAAAATATAAATTTTAGAGCGAGTTATCAAGTAAGAGTGTAATATAATTGGATTCCTAACAATTTAGGTGAAACCTAATCATGCATTAGTTCAATAGAGAATCCAAAAAAATTATTTTGAAAAGGGCAAAAGGGAAAAGTCAAAAGCGAAAAGAATAATGAAAAAGAAAGTTCAAGTAGATAAGACTATAAAAGAGGTTGTGTTTCATAATACATTGCCAGCCCAAACAAAATAGACATATCTCATTTTCCTTATCGAATATAAGTCATACCATAAGTTGCTCCTGTTGTTCCCGGGATATCAGTAACCAACCTAAAACGAAACAAATTTCATGAGAATCAACATAATAAGTTCAATATTCCTTCGGTGATATGGGTGTTTTTCTCCCCTTTTTTCTTTATGTTTCAGGATATAATTTTGTGTTGACCAAATCTGAACTTACATAATTGTAAAATGAGGTATACTGCCAAAACATGAAACAAAGTTCTTTGGTCACTACCATTTTTTTTTGATGGATAATTTTTGATCACTAAGACGAAATAAATTATTTGATCATTCTGCCGCTCACTTTATGGTACTTATCAAACCCTTAACCCCATACATAGACACATAATACACCTCACCGATTTGTCAAGTTTGCTATAGGACATGATGGCAAAGTACACAATCTATCCGGAACTCTTGGAATGGACACATGCACGAGACTATGAGAGCAGAACGTACCAGTGCAAATATTCTCTTAAACTTGGATCGCTAGGGCTAGGTGCATCAGGGTCTACCATGACCTACAACCAAAGTACATATATATATATATAGTTAATACGTGATGAAATTCAAACTAGAAAGATCTTAATAGTTAATATGTGATGAGATTCAAACTAGCAAGATCTACATACGTGCATGGTCAATTCATGCATATATTTAACATGAGAAAAAATAAGAGGAGAGTAACCACTATACCAGAGTGTAAAAGGTCCTCATGTCATCACCACCAATCTCAACTCTAGGATGATCAACAACAGTAGAAGGTTTTAGTTCACAACCACTAGTTATTTTCCTAGAAGTATATGCAATTCCAATTTCTATTGATTTTTTGAAGGGATCCAATACATCCCCAATTATTCTTCCTACTACCAGTGAATCTCTTTGCGGTCTTGACATTTCTTTCTTATATATTGTCAAGCTAGGTAGAAAAACACGGAGGGAAAGAGAGAAATATCTAGAATGCAGGTGTGGTACGAAATGAAATGTGTATTAGTCTATATATAGGCAACAAACATTGGGAGGGTGGTATTAAAGTTCGCAAATGTTATCTTACAAAAAATGTTTAGAATCTATATATCCACCCTACATTGATGATTAATGAAAACCTTAGGTTAGAGAAGTTAATTATAGCCCTATGTGGTACATATCTTCTTACCTATGTTACTCTGGGGTACGTGTTAGTGGTCCTAAACTCCAAAGGAAAAGACACCTTATACAATTTCCTGGCTTGTGATAGGTTTTGAGATCAAAAACCATATACTAGAAGCATCCATGTGGAACAACCATAGATCTGCATATCCATTTCTCTCCCCTCCTTTTACCGACTTTGTGTGCGTTAAGTAATTCGCCAACTAGTATGTTTTAATTTCTTCTTTATCTTCTTTGGAATATCTTTTTTCCTTTATCCATTCGTAAGAGCAAGAATATGGGACGAAAACTCTCTTTCAAAATGAAAGAGTTTGATCAAAAATGATCAAACTCAATCGGGACACTTTCATACATTCAATCCTTCACTCGAAAGAGTGCGTCACAATGGAGCTTGAGAGATACATGTTCAACAGCAAGGAAAAAATCTTCCTCTCAAACATATTTTTTTTTATATTTTAATAATATAAAACACTTTTATCAAAATCACAAATTAATTAATAATATGATTTCAGGTGATTTTCCTATGTTGTGGTTGAAAACTGAACAAAGTTTTATTCTGAGAGCTTCTGGCCCCACAGGAGTATACTTTGACCAATAAAAATCTTTTATTTTTTCCACACCACCAATTTTGGATTAAACACACCACCGAGTTTCTTATACAAGGGTTTAGATTGTTTTTTGGTGTTTTTGTTGCACACGAATTCTAAATGGATATCTCATGCCGTACTTTTCAGAAGCTCAGAACCCTAATAAGTTTTTCCAAAAACTTATCTACCTCTTCCACCCTCTCTCGCCTTTGTATCTTTATCAGAGTTATTGTTTAATTAAGAAGCGTCAATAAGTTAACGCAGGTGAATCGTGTTTGTTTCCAGTATGTTGTCTTTTTTTCTTGATTCTATGTTTTGATATTTTTTGGATTCGAATTTCTGTTTATCTGCTTAATTCAGTGCTTAATTGATTAATCAAACTTTTTCTTTTTAGTTTACAGAGAAGGGTTGGGCCTCCGTTTCCTTGGTGTGTTTGGAATCATTATTGTAGTGCAATGGGCATCAAATTCTACAAAAAAAATATTCACAGTAGTAGCTGATCATATAGCTAACGAAGATATATTTTTTTGTGGATTTTTCTTCAGATTCGAATTCCTCACAATAATAATCATTGATTACATAACTGCGCGTTTTCAATTTTAAGTCTACACTAACTTTGTCAACCAAATCAAAAACATTGTTCGGCTGTGATGTCTTCTTGCATTTTAGCTCCCGACTACGCTGCATGAAAAACAATAGGATTTGATCCAAAGGCTTCCATATGGGTTATGTGCTTATGACCTTGATATTTATAATTGGTCCTTGATTAAGTCTACCATGTAATTATTTAGTGTCTTTAAATGCAAACTATGAGATATTGGAACACTTGAACAACATATTCGGTGTGGAAACTGTTTGCGCAGCCATGAACCCTTTTTATAGCATATAGAGGAAACTTGAAGATGGAAGTGCACTGTATAGGTTAATCATGGGTGGAAATCATGTTGGGTAAGGAACACGGTTTGTGATGTGGGGACAGTTAAAGTGGTTAGAGAAGAAAAATTCGTATATGCAAATTATTTTTATTTTTGAGGTGATTAATGATACGAAATTTGCTTAATACGATTGCATATGTTGATCATTTTTTTTTTTTTGAAAAATAGATTTTAAAAGTATATTTAATATTCAAAAAGATTCTCATCGGACAAGAAACTAGTAGGGAGCCTAGCAACAAGCTGGGCTCCAACCCCTTTTTGTACTACCACACTTTTTTTTTTTTTTTTTTTGATCATCAAACCATAATATTTCATTCCATAAAAGAAACGATTACATGATGGTTTTCAAGAACAACAAGTACATCAAAAACAAAGAAACAAATACAAGTAAGATGCAACGAGAAAATAAATCGCGGAGAGAAGAGCGATCTACAACAACGACAACACCCAATTCTTGTACATAGAGATTGGAGAAGGAATGGTATTCGAAATTATACTTCGACCATTTTGATAAGTTTTCTTCTTTGAAAGGAGATGCTCCTATGAGAGAGGAGTAATTTGCCCAAATATTCTTCATGAATAGCGAGTAACCCGGAAAACCAAGATCTATTTTTCTGATGAAGAACTTGATCTTGACCACGTTGAATCGCCGATGTACTTGCATCCAAGATAACGAATCACGAACAAATCTAAGGAAAGAAACACTATGAAAGTGCAGATAGAATCGTCCTAATAGCGAAAAATAAAATCGCTCTAATAGAGAAGAAATTTATTAATCAACTTCTAAATCAGGATTAACTATTAAAAACAAGAAATCTTTGCTCAGATCCAGTCCCTAGAGGACTAGATCTGAGCAAAGAAGGAAAAGATGAAGAGGTTTTTTCTAAGGTTTGGAGAGAAGGAGAGAGAAGGAGAGAAGGAGTATACTACCACACTTAACCTATGAAAAAGGAAATCACCCACGCGCGTATTAGCATCATGACTAGCCATGTAGTTGCGGATACGAATGATAAAGTCTGTCGTCTCTACCCCCAGCTCACCAAGAGTGGTAAAGGCCAAAGCTCCGAACCCATAACCCTGTGATGTGCATTTTTCCAAATATTTGGTGTTCTTACGACTAACAGCATCTTTGATAGCCTGTCCCATTTGAAAAGCACGACCATTGCCACCTGCAAAGGGTGAAACAATCGTCACATCCATACAAACATCACGGCCGTTTTCCCAATTGAGCACCAGAATATCAGCTGGTCTCAGAGAAGTCCCATTATTGGCAAGTAACCCCAAGTCCCTTTTTTTTTTGTTGAAGCATGTAATTTATTAAGATAAATTAGTTTACAATTTGTTGTGGGTATGTGGTACCCACTGAGTCTAAAAATAAGATTTGAGAAATGAACAATGGGATTGCCTTGTCCCATATTTTGGTTGATGAGTTTCCTGTTTGACTTCTATCTGCTACGTGATTGGCCAATCCGTTGGCTGCCTAGTTTCCTTCTCTGTAGTTGTGTTGGATGGCCGCCTACGAGATCTGTTGGAATCTCATTTTTATTTCTTCAATCATTTATGCTATGTGCCAGGGTGGAGGGGTAGATGAGGTGATGAAACGCAATAGGTTGTCTGAGTCATGTGGACGTGAGTTCCCATCATCCTCAGTACCCATTGACTCGGTTATCATTGGATTCCTGCCCCTCTAGTCATTTTTCCAGCCCTTGGGTTGACAGTGTTAGTGGAAAGTCTTTAATTTCCAAATTGTAATCGGAAAACGGTGTAACTATTCATGGTGCATGGGGTGTTTAACTGACTCGTGTCAATCTAAATCTCTTGTATATTCATATTTTACGGGACAAGAAAATATGCCATATAAAGCACCTAGACCAACCGTAGGGATTCATCGGTTTGTCTACGTGTTGTTTCAGAACTGAAAAATAATCAACTGAAAGAAAAGTAATCTTGGACTGCCCGCTGCAGCGGTATACTTCAACTGCCAGAGGGAGAGTGGCCCTGGAGGCAGAAGAAGATAATAATATGTTATTATCTTCTGACAGTTGAAGTATACGGCTACATCAGGCAGCCCGAGATTGTTAATTTCTGCAAAATCTCTAGTATTGAAATTTTGACGCCACCCTGGAGCATAACACGTAAACAAGTTGTCGAAACAACACGTAAACAAACCGATGAATCCCCACGGTTGGTCTAGGTGCTTTATATGGCATTCTTCCTTGTCCTGTAAAATACGAATATACAAGAGATTTAGATTGACACGAGTCAGTTAAACACCCCATGCACCATGAATAGTTACACCGTGGAGGTAACATTTTCCCGATTACAATTTGGAAATTAAAGACTTTCCACTAACTGTCAACCCATGAGCTGGAAAAATGACTAGAGGGGCAGGAATCCAATGACTGAAAAATAACCGACTCAGATAAGTCAGACAATTGTAGTGAGATGGGTACAGAGGATGATGGAAACTCACGTCTACGTGACTACTACTAGTAAGGTAATATCATCCTTTTGCCATGTTTTCTCATATGGACATGGACTTACTTATCTCATAGGAAAGTGAAAAGAACGAATAAAAAAGAAAGTTCAATAAGATAAGAGGTTTTGTGTTTTATGATGGATGCACTGCCAGCCAAAACAAAACAAACACATCTCAGAGAAGTAGAGAACATATCTTTTCAGTGATAATTTGTACGTGGCATGGGATAACCGGCCCTCTTTTTATATTCTAAAACTGGAAAGAGGAAAAAAAAAAGGTTCCCTAATTTACCGATCATTAAAAAAAAAAAAAAGGTTACGTATAGATTGATAGTGAAGTGAAAACCAGAGTCCAACAATAAAAAGGAGAATCTTGGTTTTCCTTATTAATGTTGCACAATAATTTAGGATTCAAGGATATCTTTTCAATTAGCTTTATTGCATACCATAAGATGTTCCAGTTGTTCCTGGGATATCAAATGAAACTGAAATCGTGTAAGCCAACATCATAAAATTAAGACGAAAAAATAATATTCCCTCCATTTCAGGAAAAATGTTACTTTCACTTTTCCATTTTAGCCTAAAAATAGGTCAAATTGAAAAAGTGAAAGTAACACTTTTCCTCAAACGAAGGGAGTAGAATATAAGTTGATTCTGTTATTTTTTTATTTTAATCTTTTAGTATATATATTTTTTTATATTTTTAATATGTATAAAAAAAGATTGGTGTTTTATTTTTATTTTTATTTAATCTTTTAGTATATATAAAATTTGGTGTTTTAGATTTTTTTTTTTTTTTTGATAGTTTGGAAGAGTGGTCTTGGACAACATCCTCAACTCCTCTCCTCCTAAGGAGTTATTACTAGGTTCGAACCCCTACTTCCGTAGTAAGAGGGAGTATCCCAACCATCAAGCATGCCAACCATTGGACCGCTCGACGGTTGTCATGTTGTAGAAATTTGATCTCAGATGGATATATCAAAGCTATACTTCCAAAATGAACAAAGTTCTTCGATCACTAAGATGCATGAATTGATGCTACCTCAAGTAAACTGATTACACCTCCACTTATTTGTCAAGTTTTCTTTAGGACATGACGAAGTAGTACTACTGCTGGAAAAGCTAATCTATTCTAAACTTTTGAGTCTCGAATGGACACATGCATGAGACTATGAGAGTAGGACCGTACCAGTGCAAATATTCTCTTAAACTTGGATCACTAGGGCTAGGTGAATCAGGGTCTACCATAACCTGCAATTACAGTACACACATAAATAATAGTAATTGATATAAATTTGATTAAAATAACTAGTTAATCTAAACACTAAATTAACCAACAATAGTTCTACACAGACCGTATAAACCCCCTCACCTGGGTAGGTCCCGCGGGCCAGGGAATTAGCAAGGGTGAGGTCATTGAAAAATTTGAGAGATGGACGGTTTTTGCATGGGTTTTCATGCAGATCCAAGTTTAAGAGAATATCTGCACTGGTACCTATTCGCACTGATTAACCAAAACATGTTAAAAAGGAGAGCAACTAGTATACCAGAGTGTAAAAGGTCCTCAAGTCATCACCGCCAATCTTAGCTCTAGGATTTTCAGCAACTGCAGAAGATTTAAGTTCACCACCATTATTGACACTCCTAGAAGTATATGCAATTCTAATTGGTATTGACCTATCAAAGGGATCCAATACAACCCCTATTACCCTTCCTACTACCAATGGATCTATTGGTGTTCTTGGCATCGCTTTCTTATTGTCAAGATAGCTAGCAAGATATGAACAAAAAGAGATCGAAAGATCCTGAACGAAGCAGTATGGAACAAGCATTGAGTAGCTAAGTCTATATATATAGGCAGTAAAAATTAGGAGGGTGGTACAAAATTCGCGAATGTTATCTTATGAACAATGCTTAGTATCTATCTACTTTACCTTGATGATGTATAAAAACCTTAGGTCCGTTAGAACTTAATAATAGCCCTATGTGGTGTGTATCTCCTTCCCTCTATTACTCTATGGTTTTGTTTAAAGTTGAAGCATATGTTGCTTGTGGTCCTAAACTGATCCACCACACCCTACATTATTCTGATTCAGCATTATATTTTCCTTCCTTGTGATTGGTTTTGAGAGAAAAAACCCATGTATTAGAGAATCCATGTGGAACCATAGATGTATACATATCCATTTATCTTTTCTTTTTGCCCACTTGGGGAGTACGATGTTATGTAATTCGTCAACTAGTGTGTTTTCTTCTTTATTTTCTTCAAAAACGTTTTCTTCCTCAAATAACAATATGAGTCGCTCTCGAGAAAGCTATGGAACTCAACCTGACACATGTTATTTCAGAGAGTGACACTAGTGTGATGGTTAGAAAAGATTATGCTATAAGACTTCAATGGCCATAATACTGATGCTCTGTGGAGAGATGTCAAAGTTTATATTTCCAGTACTTTAGTCGAAGTTAATAAAACCATTTGTTGCCTTATATCTGCATGTTGATGCCTCATGTGCACAACGAGTGTCAAACTTTTACTTTTGTACAATATTTTCAACAAAAACTAGACATACTTGAAGGGAAAACTATAAGAACCTACACTTACATTGTTGTTCAAACCCCTAATCCATAAGTTCATAGTAAAAAATTCAATTCAGTTTTCAGATGAAAAATTATAAAAGTGATGCGCAATGTACCTCCAAACTATACAAGGTAAATGGGAAGAAATAGCGTCCGCAACGTATAATGCACGTGTATACTAATTTTCTTTGTAATCTGACTCTTATGGAGAGCATATAGTAGAACGCACGTGTAAACTAATTGTCTTTGTAAGAGAGTATACAAGTGTGTGAGAGTGTACTTAGAGGTGTTAGAAATTGAACATCGGCCGATACTCTCTTAGCCAGCACAAATTGACTTGAATTTTGTATTTTTGTTTTCCAGTGGTTGAGCGCGTAAATATAGTTCTAAATATATTGGTAAAACATAGTTTAATGAGTTTAGATTCAAATTGTGAACGTCGATCTCTCTCTTAACTTTCTTCTTTATAAGTTATGGATTGCATCTTATTTACCATATAGGACAATTAGATGTTAACAGATCTTCACCGTCGGATCGCTGAATTGGTATTATTTTGGGGTGATACTAATCCATATAAGACAAATAGATGTTAACAGATCCTAACCGTCGGATCGCTGAATTGAATATCACCCGCTAATAGTGGTATCCCATTTATAAATCATTGGGGTAATCGAATCATTTCTATGCGCCATCCAAGTTTCCCCCTTCGGACATAAAGACATTATTTTACTTGAACAAAATCTTAAAAGCTTACTTTCCTGTGATCCAAATGTATTACAGAACATAAATTGCATCCAGAAATCAAGGGCAAGCTATACTGCAAATATAAGTAAAGGTCTAATTCAGAATAACGTAGACCCTAGCTCATGGACATCGAAATTAAAACTAAAGAACTACCAACTATGAGAACACGATTTAGATTGCATAATGTTTATCATCCTTTGAAGGAGCATACAGAAAACTCAAATGGGTGCTAACTGAGATTTGGAACCACAACCTTGTCATGAGATGGGGTACCAACTTATTTCCCTCGCAGTTGTTGGGTCTACACGTAATACTAGAGCGACTCTTATAAGATATTTTACTTTGCTTCATTATCCATTTTTACGGGATATTTTTTTATATTCTTCTGCTTCCAGATCCATTCTCCCTCTGGTAGTTGAAGTATACGGCTGCAACAGGCAGTCCGAGATTGTGAATTTCAGCAAAATCTCTAGTATTGAAATTTTGACGCCACCCTGGAACATATACTGTTTGTCGACCAAGTTGTCGAAATAAAACGAAAACATATCGGTGAATCCCCACAGTCGGCATCGGTGCTTTGTATGTTACGATTTCATGTCCTGTAAAATATGTTTATACAACCGAGTCAGATTCACATGAGTCAATTAAGAACGACACCATGTAGGAAGAAAAATTGACTAGGTGGTACAAATCGAATGACTGAATAATCCCTAGATGCTTCCCGAGCACCAAATTAGACATAGTTTTCGTCTAAAACTTGCCATTCTTACAAGGATTCACCATTTTATATCTAGTGTTTAGATGATGTACACATAGTTTTTATGCATTTGGTGTAAAAATGACTATACATCTTGATGGTAAGTCGGACTATAACTAAACGTTTCCATTTAATCAAACCTTTCGTTTTTTTAGAAAAATGCTTGGCGTACCGCCTAAAGCAAACGACACTAAAACAATCAGACACAAAACCAAAAACAATGGCGGGATCCCTGATATCCTCCACAGCCCCACCGGAATCCATAAAAAAAATGTGAGAGGAAAAGCGAATATTGTTTTTAGGTTGTCCAAAAACGCGATACGTTTAGGAAGGCTGCGTTTTTTAACCCCACGTTTACCATCAATACAAAAAGAAGGAAAGAAGCACTTTGCCTATTTTCTCAGTTGGACATGGACCATATTCTTTAGCCACATACTTCAAGTACGTAGACCCTAAACCTGCCCCTAAACTGTTTTCCAAGATTTTCCCTACTTTGTACTACTTATTAGCATTTAAATAGGGTCACATAATTCAAGTACGTGGCCCAACTTCATAGGCGCACTCAGGAAGATGTTATTGGAAAAGTAATTATATATATATAAAATATGGTTCTTCTTCTATATACCCCAAAAATACTAATGGCACCCCCTTATATTCATACCCCCAAAACTATTCTTCCTACCTATCGGATCTGTAAAATTTATATACCCCTGAATACATTAATAAAAACACAAGCCAGTAATTTAACAAAACCTAATCTCTTTCCAGATCTAAGAACTCCTTTCGAACAAACCTAATTTAACATTTTGATACGAACCATGATGGAGATTGATATTATCATATAAGAAATAAAAATCATAAACACTGACGATTAGACTAGCATCTGAAAATTAATTTTTCATTTTTGAACCAAAATGATGGTAGCTACATAAACCCAAACGCCTCATATTGCCTAGAACACCATCAGAGACATATATAAATCCAATTTTCTCATTTAAATATGTATGTCATTATACTTTAGTCAACCAGTTATTCAACTGCTTCCATTATTAGTTTTGATTTTGTTAGCTCCAGTTTCAATGCAACCCATATATTCACTTTCTCTTGGACGGAACATATCGAATGCCACTTCATGATCATAATCATTAGTAACTTCAATTACTTGCTTCCCACATAATTGTAGAAGGGTGATTTTTTCTTAGTTTTCATCATTAGGGTTTTATTCTTATTTCCAAATCCATATGACAACGTCTTTCGATTAGAGATTTGGTAACTGCTTTGATGCTAAATTAGGGGGAATCCTAATCTGTTTTATACAGGTTTATGCGGATTTCATTAGACCTATCTATTTGGGTTTTATTAAGCTATCTGCATTCACTTGTATATAATTCAGGGGAGGGGGTAGGTATATAAAAGAATTCAATTTTTGTTTAATTTTTCTAATAACCGATTTTTAACTACTTTCTCAACTAACATGGGGTATCATTAAAAATTTTAGGGGTATACAGAGGAAGAGCCTAAAATATAACATCTACAAGAGGTATGTCGTATGCGTATGCTTTAAAAGAAATTTTTTTTTTATAAGAGGTAGAAGAAGTAGAAGAAAGCAATAACTGCGCCAAGATACATTCCCAAATCAAAAGACAAAAAATAAAATTTATTATGAACTGAATGGCCAGCTGCTTAGCAAAGTAAGGAACAAAGTTTTCACATCCACTTCGATAGATTTTTTTTTATCAAAAATGATTAAGATATGTATGTTGAGCGAGTGCATGTATGTGAGACCCTGCATAAAACTTGTACGTAAGAGGAGGTTTTCTTTCGGATGGTTCATTTATCGTTTTAATAAATATAATTACAGATATTATAAATTCTTTTTTAAGAAAATATAAATTTTAGAACGAGTTGTCAAGTAAGACTGTAATATAATTGGATTCCAAACAATTTAGGTGTCAAGTAGGACTGTAATATAATTGGATTCCAAACAATTTAGGTGAAACCTAATCATGCACTAGTTCTACTTAGAGAATCCAAAAAAATTGTTTTGAAAAGGGCAATTGGGAAAAGGGAAAAGCTCGTGTCAAAAAAAAGAAAGCGAAAAGCGAAAAGAATAATGAAAAAGAAAGTTCAAGTAGATAAGACTATAAGAGTTTGCGTTTCATGATGCATTGCCAGCCCAAACAAAATAGACAGATCTCATTTTCCTTATCGAATATTAGTCATACCATAAGTTGCTCCTGTTGTTCCTGGGATATCAGTAACCAACCTAAAACGAAAAAAATCATGTGAGTCAACATAATATTAGTCAACATAAGTTAAATATTCCTTCGGTGATATCAGTGTTTTTCTCGCCTTTTTTCTTTCTGTTTCAGGATATAATTTGGTGTTCACGAAATTTGAACTTACATAATGGTAAAATGAGGTATACTGCCAAAACATGAAACAAAGTTCTTTGGTCACTAACTTTTTTTTTTGATGGATAATTTTTGATCACTAAGACGAAATAAATTATTTGATCATTCTGCCGCTCACTTAACGGTACTTACCAAACTGATGCAACCACACAATACACCTCACCGATTCGTCAAGTTTTCTTTAGGACATGATGACAAACTACACAATCCATCCGAAACTCTTGGAATGGACACATGCACGAGACTATGAGAGTAGAACGTACCAGTGCAAATATTCTCTTGAACTTGGATCACTAGGGCTAGGTGCATCAGGGTCTACCATGACCTACAACCAACGTACATATATATATATATATATAGTTAATATGTGATAAAATTCAAACTAGAAAGGTCTTCATAGTTAATATGTGATGAGATTCAAACTAGCAAGATCTACATACGTGCATGGTCAATTCATGCATATATTTAACATGAGAAAAAATGAGAGGAGAGTAACCACTATACCAGAGTGTAAAAGGTCCTCATGTCATCACCACCAATCTCAACTCTAGGATGATCAACAACAGCAGAAGGTTTTAGTTCACAACCACTAGTGATTTTCCTAGATGTATATGCAATTCCAATTTCTATTGATTTTTTGAAGGGATTAAATACATCCCCAATTATCCTTCCTACTACCAGCGGATCTCTTTGCGGTCTTGGCATTTATTTCTTATATATTGTCAATCTAGCTGGAAAAACACGGAGAGAAAGAGAGAGATATCTATAATGAAGGTGTGGTACGAAATGAAATGTGTATTAGCCAGCTAGCTAGGTTTTTTTTCTTGGTTGTTGCAATATATAGATCACTAAGTAGCTAAGTCTATATATAGGCAACAAACATTGGGAGGGTGGTAAAAAAGTTCGCAAATGTTATCTTACAAAAAAAATTTAGAATCTATCTACCCTACATCGATGAGTAATGAAAACCTTAGGTTAGAGAAGTTAATTATAGCCCTATGTGGTGCATATCTCCTTACCTCTCTTACACTGGGGTACGTGTTAGTGGTCCTAAACTCCAAAGACAACTCGCACCTTATACAATTTCATGGCTTGTGATAGGTTTTGAGATCAAAAACCATATACTAGAAGCATCCACGTGGAACAACCATAGATCTACATATCCATTTCTCTCCTCTCCTTTTACCGACTTTGTGTGCGTTAAGTAATTCTCCAATTAGTATGTTTTAATTTCTTCTTTATTTTCTTTGGTATACCTTTTTTTCCTTTATCCATTCCTAAGAGCAAGAATTATGGGACGAACATTCTCTTTCAAAATGATAGAGTTTGTGATCAAACTCAATCCGGACACTTTCATACACTCAATCCTTCACTCGAAAGTGTGTATCACAGTGGAGATCGAAAGATCCTGAACGAAGCAGTATGGAACGAATACTGAGTAGCTAAGTCTATATATATATATTTATATTGTGAAAGGACCATAGTCCCACATCACCAGTTTATGCATAATGAACTTAAAATATAATATGGAAGGGTCGTTCCACATTGCCTATTGGTATTGAGTTGAATGCCCACAAACTTTAACATGGTATCAGAGCTAGGCTCGTACGCGGGGTGTAGGCCGAATTAGTGGCCATCGTGACCGTATGACTGGTCACATGTGCACCATGGTCGAATGACTGGTCACTCGTATGACATGTACGTGGGGTGGACCGTGACCGAATGTCACCTGCACACCCATGACCCACACATGCGTAGGTCCACATGTTAGGCCGAATGACTGGCCTTACATGTGAGGGAGGGTCTAAAAGCACCATAGTCCCACATCACTAGTTTCCGCATAATGAACTTAAAATATAATATGGAATGGACGCTCCACTCATTTCCAATTGTTTTTGAGTTGGATACCCGCAGACTTTAACATATAGGTAGTAAAAATTAGGAGGGTGTTATAAAATTAGCGAATGTTATCTTATGAACAATGCTTAGTATCTATCTACTTTACCTTGATGATGAATAAAAACCTTAGGTCGGTTAGAACTTAATAGTATCACTATGTGGTGTGTATCTCCTTCCCTCTCTTACCTTGTAGTTTTTTTTAAAGTTGAAGCATATGTAGCTAGTGGTCCTAAATTGATCCACCACACCCTACATTATTCTGATTCAACATTATATTTTCCTTCCTTGTGATTGGTTTGAGAGAAAAAACACATGTATTATGGAATCCATGTGGAACCATAGATGTATACATATCCATTTCTCGTTTCTTTTTGCCCACTTGGTGTGTGTGATGTTATGTAATTCGCCAACTAGTGTGTTTTCTTCTTTATTTTCTTCAAAAATGTTTTCTTCTTCAAATAAGAATATGAGTTGCTCTCAAGAAAGCTATGGAACTCAACCTAACACATGTTATTTCAAAGAGTGACACTAGTGCGATGGTTGAAAAGATTACGCTATAAGACTTCAATGGCCTCAGTACTGATGCTCGATGGAGAGATGTAAAAGTTTATATTTTCAATACTTTAGTCGAAGTTAATAAAACCATTTGTGGCCTTATATCTGCATGTTGAAGCCCTATGTGCACAACGAGCGTCAAACTTTTACTTTTATACATTATTTTCAACAAAAACTAGACATACTTTAATGGAAAAACTATAAGAACCTACACTTACATTGGTGTTCAAACCCTTCATCCATAAGTTCATAGTAAAAAATTCGATTCAGTTTTCAGATGAATTTTTTTTAAAGTGACGCGCAATGTACCTCCAAACTGCTTACAAGGTAAATGGGAAGAAATAACGCCTGCAACGTATAATCCACCTGTAAACTAATTGTATTTGTAATATGACTCTTATGGAGAGAATATAGTAGAACGCCTATGGAAGCTCCATTGTTCATTTGTTATCATAAAACTGAACCGCATCGTGTCCCTAAGCCTGAGGGCCACACCGCATACATATATTATCATTCTCACGTAGCAAACAAAACGATAAAATTAACTTAATTTTTAAGTTCTCATTCCTTGGGTTTGGATGGGAAACATCGTAACAACACAAAACATAACCCTATCTTAGGATGGTCTTTATGCATGTTTAGTATTGTGACAGTGAAACTACATTTAGAATCTGAAACTTGTTTTAAGGCACACAAAATCATTTTCCTATAGGGTTTATAAGGGGTGTCCTAGAAGTGGGTAGATTACTAAGTTACCCTTAATTATTTTAAATTACTTAAATACATTCCCCTAATTTAAAACATAAACCTAAACTAACCAAAATCGAAAATTATTTTTAAAATAAAAAATCATTTTCATTCCTAACCTAATTTAATCATTAATCAAACAGTTTTGATTTTATTTTTCGTCGGTGATTAATTGTTGATTCATTAAACTTTGTTCATTGATTAAACTGAGTCGTGTGAAGCGTTGCACAAAGAGATTCAGCTTCACATCCATATATTGGAACCCAGATCTTTGTTTTTTTTTTTTTTTTTTTTTTTTTTATGTTTCAGAAGAACTGTTCGCCTGATAATTAAACATGAAAATGATAGTCGAACTTCACTTTGTTAAAACACATACTTAGTTCCCATGTTCAATTTTTTATACGAATCAGCCGAACCTAAATTCGTCAGTCACAGAGTGAAGTTCGGCTAATAACTTGTCAGCCGAACCTATGTTTTCTAAAAAATACCTAGGTTCAGCTGATAACTCAGAGATTCGGCTGATAACTTGTCTGCCGTACTTAGGTATATTTTCATAAAACATAGGTTTGGTTGACAATTTATCAGTAAAACTATTTATCAAACCGTTTATATGGTTAGTAGATCTAGCTAGGTTGTAAAAATTGAATTTTTTGACAAATTCAACTTATAAAAAGGCATTAAACCTCTTTTAAAAGTCTACCTATGTATTAACAAACCTTAATTATCTATTAGTTCAACAAATCTCAAAAGTTCATATTCTTCTTCTTTAACAAACCCTAACCTAACTATCTTTCAAAAAAACAATCTTTGAAAGTACGACTATATAGTCATTGACACTAACCACTAATCATTAACATTAACTAATCATTAATATTAGATTCTAACCATTATCATTAGAACTAATAAAGTAAGGGTATTATTGTCGTGATAAAAATATGATGGATAATGGGTATTGATTTTACCACATATAACATATTGACTCTATTTTTTCATTACCTAGTTGTATGCCTCAAAACAGGTTTCTAGAATATCTCTGGCTGAGTGTTGTTAGACCATCCTTTCAAGCTAAACCGGTCATGATGTTTACTTATATATATATATGTAGTTATCAATCCTTGTTCCATAGAGTTTTAGTCTATCTTACCCATAACGTGACTTTTGGTCTTGCAGCCTTTAGTCACTTGTATATTTTTTTTATTATGTATAGTTATATTTTTATTTTGTTTAGTTATATCATGAAGGTTCGAGGTTGAGGCCCACTCAGCTTCAAAAATTGACATCCTACACCTAAATTACTCAGTTAGTCAGTTGTATAATTTTTCTCAACTGGGTGTTCCATAATTTATCATATTCATTTAGCTGCTTCCTGCAGCGGGCCTACTTCCAATCTAACACTCGGGTATTTTGTAGTTTTGGAGGTTATGTTAATTAGTATCCATTTCCTGCAAATATAACCAGCTTATAAATTAGAGGAAGATCAAAGAATGATCTAATTAAAAAACTAGCATTTCCAAACAAGACAACTATAAAAAAAAAAAAAAAATCCAAATAAGACATTAATTAATTATTGCCTACGTAATTGCTAATTTTTCACTAAATCAAGTGAGATTTATCAAACTGATATCTGTGATGATGTTGATGTAATAGAGTTAATGAAAGTGCAGAGATATCAATTAATTCAAAGATATTAATGATGTAAGAACAAATAAGATAAAGGTTCTTGTTATTAGAGATGCTGAAAGAGAAGATAGATCATTGTATTTAAATCCAATGATAAGGAGTGGACTCTAATAAAACCTAAAGGGATAAACCTAGGATACTCCTCTAAGGAAGAGACAAAAGGTAACGATAATAAGAAGTAATTGTAAAAATACCAGTTTCACTGTCTAATACTCCCCCTCAAACTGAGGCAGGAGAGTCACTGAAATGCATCAGTTTGTCCCTTAGACCATCAAGAATTCGAAGAGGTAAGCCTTTAGTGAAAACTTCTGCAATTTGGAGCGTCGTAGAGATATATTCAACATCCACAGTGTCCGCCTGAACTAGATCTCTGATGTAGTGATAAGTTAATTCAATGTGTTTGGTGCGAGCATGAAAAACTGGAATCATGGCGAAGGTTCGATCTCTAATGTTGTCACTAAATAGATGGTGTGGGTAGAGATAGGAACATGTAGGTCTTCAATCAATGTTGTAATCCAAAAAACTTCAGATGCAAGGCAGGAGAGTGTTTTGTATTCTGTTTCGGTGGATGATTTGGATATTGTTGGTTGCTTCTTGGACTGTCATGAAAGGAGAGTGGAACCAGCGAAAACACAGTAGCCAGTGGTGTACATTCTCGAATCAGGAAATCCAGACTAATCCGAGTCTGAGTAATCGGAGATAATAGTTATATCACCTGAGATGATGGTAATACCAGACCCAATAGAGGATTTGAGATATCTTAAGATCCTTTTGACTAGGAGAAGGTATTCCGAAGTAGGAGCACGAAAGAATTGTGATGCATAGATAACAGCAAAAGTGATATTTGGTCTGGTAAGTGTCAAGTACTGAAGATCTGCAACAATACTTCTATACTCAGATGTATTTTGAAGTAACTCACCATCATGAAGAGATACTCTAGTGCAACTGGAAACTGGTGTGGGTGATGGCTTGCAGTCAAGCATGGAAGTCTTCTAAAGAACTTCAATAGTGTATTTTCTTTGTGTGAGAAGTAAGTTATTGTTGCAGGTGGACTTAATAACTTTCATCCCTAAGAAGTATTCACCTAGATCATTCATAGAAAAAGAGGTGTTGAGAGTATAAACAAACCTTAAAATAAGATAAGTAGATCTTTCAATGAGTATTATGTCATCAACATAAATCAGTATGAGAACATTCCACCAGAGAATTAAAGAAATAAAGATTGATCAAAATCACTCATGGTGAAGACAGCATTAATAAGAAAGCCATAAAACTTTTCAAACCAAGCTTTATGGGATTGTTTGATCCAATAAATAGACTTTTTGAGCTTGCATACATGTTTAGGTTTAGTATGGTCAACATATCTAGGTGGTTGATGCATGTACGATGTCTTATTAAAATTTTCATGTAGGAAAGCATTGGTGACATCAAGTCTTTTCTTATTCCAACCATTTGAGACAGCAAGAGTGATAAGAACCCTTATTGTGCTTTTTTTCACGACTGGACTGAAGGTTTCTTTGAAATCAAAACCATCTACTTGATGAATGCCCTTTGCAACCAGTCTTGATTTGCATCTTTCTACACTTTTATTTGAGTTTAGCTTCAGTTTGTAGACCCATTTGCATCCCAGAACATTCATGGAGGGATTATACTCAACCAAATTAAGTCCAAGTGTTGTTTTGTTGAGGAGAATTATATTCAATGTCCATGGATGGTCTCCAGATAGGACATTGAAAAACAGTTTAAAATTTTCTTGGTTCTCTAACTTGTTGGAGCTCATTTATGAATGCTAAGTGAAGGGGATGATCAACTGAATGGTGTGTAAAAAAGTCAGGCAGTAACTTTGGTTAAGAGATACCCATCTTGGACCTTGTATTCATTGGATGAAGATGCACAATCTGACCATTTGGGGTGTCTGTGGATGATGATAACTCAACTGAAAGTGGTGGAGATGTATGAGTGCAATCAGGTGAACCAGAATCATCAAAAGAAGAAGTATCAAGATGACTAGTTGTACCAGATGTAGGTAAGGAATCTTGTGAGATAGAAATGGGTAAGGTAATGGTGTTATTTTCAGGTTCAGATGGTGTTGAGTTGCAAGTGCAAAAGGGTAAATATGTCTCTTCAAATACAACACGCCTTGAAATGAAGGTCTTTTTGGTAATGTTGTCATAAAACTTATATCCCTTGTGTATTGGGTTGTAACCAATGAAGGTGCACTTAGATTTATGACTTAGTTTGTCTTTCCTGGAAGGACCCAGGAAAGGATAACAAGTGCACAGAAAAACCTTGAGGATGGAAAAATCAGGTTTTTTGTGAAATAATACTTCATAAGGGATTTTATAATCAAGCAACTTGGAAGGATTTCTATTAATTACAAAGATGGCAGTTAAGACTGAGTCATGCCAAAAGTACTTTGGAATGCAAGATTGAAATGCCATGGTATTCCCCATCTCAGTGATATGAATATGCTTCCTCCCTGCTACCCCATCATGTAGTGGTGTGTATGGACATGAAACACACACTGTAAATCCATATTCATCTAAAAACTTCCTTAGTGAGCCTTTAACCGACTCAAAAGCTCCATCATCTTTAAAAGTCTTGATCAGGTTCTTTCATTAAGCTGCTTGAAGTTTTTAAACCAGACAGTGCTCTCATCTTTGGTTGTCACTGTATAGATCCAATAAAATTTACTACAATAATCAATAAACACTATATAATACCTATATCCAAGATTAGACAAGGTGGGTGAAGGCCCCCAAATGTCACAATGAATAAGTTCAAATGGAGAAGTAGTGACTCTTGAAGAAGAAGAGAATGTTAATATTTTGCTTTTACCCAGCTGACAAGGATGACATAATGAGTTTGCTTCATTATTGGTGACTTGAATATGAGATCAGTGGCAAAGCTTCTGAATAATTTGTTGAGATGGATAACCCATTTTTTTGTGCCAGATAGAAGCCGAGGCTTGTAGTGATGTATGATCCTGAGTTGTAGAGACCACTTGAGATGTTATTGGATATAAACTTTTAACTATTTTTCCTTCAGCTAAGACTTGTTGAGTGGAAAGATCATGAATATGAAAACCCCAAGGTAGAAACTCAAATGAACATGAATATTCTGGTAAACTTGCCAACATAAATCAAGTTTCCATGTAGAGTTGGTACATACATGACATTGGGTAAAGTAAAAGTTATAGTATCAGTATGTAATGCAGAGGTACCAATTATTGTAATGGGTATATGGGCACCATTTCCAACAAAAACCCTGTCAGATCCAGTATAAGGTTCTGGATTTTGAAGTATCATGATATTATTTGTCATGTGATATGTTGCACCGGAGTCAGGTAGTAACTCAATAGATGCACGGTAAGTTGTATCTTCAGAGATGGAAGTTGTATGAACTTGAATACACATATTTTCCTAAGGATTACTGTTGGTGTTGGTATTGTTGTTGAACTTAGAAGTTGTGTATCTATAAAAGCATTTGTTAGCTGTATGGCCATTTTTTTTACAGATATGGCAGGTAATGCTGCTGAAGTCAGTTATTTTGAATGGTTGAGAAGTATCTTTGGTAGGTCTGAAAGATGTGTTGATATAGGTATATTTATGTGTTTTTTGCGATGTATCTCTTTATGTGTTTTTTGATAGGTATCTTAAGATGTAGAGGGTAAAAAGGAGATTTTGGTAAAGAAAGTTGAATTCATTGTTGAATCAAGGCTTTTATTAAGTTCAGACTCTTGAGTAGATAACCATTGCTCATGGTGAATGAGTTTATATCTGATCGCTTATTAAAGCTAAAAAGGTTACCTTTGTTTTGTATAGAGATGAAAAAGTTGTGATACTCCCTACCAACTCCATTTAAGGTATACATCACTACATATGACTCATGAACATGCTCATTAATGGCATCTAGTGAATCGATTATTTCTTTAATACGAAGTAAATATTCAGACATAGATGAAGAGCTTCTTCTAATAGTATGTAACTAATTCCTAAGCATAGTACTCTTAGCAACAAATTGATCCGAAAAGGTTTTTACGAACGAAAGCCATACCTGCTTGGATGTAGAAAGATCGATAATAGCAGAAAAAACTGAAGGAGTGAAAATGGAGTTTAAACAACTCATGAAAAATATGTCCCACTTTCTCCATTTCAGATACTCAGGATTTAAAACTTCTTCAGATCCAACAAGAATAGAAGGAGGAGGTGGTGCTATGCTTCCGTCGATGAAACCATATATCTATGCGCATATCAAGATGGATTTAATTTAGTTATTCCATATAAGATAATTCGAATCATCTAGTTTAGAGGTAACAAAGTTTGTAATGGTAGTAAAGGGTAAAGTAGAGATATTGAAGTATCAAAAGAAGGTGTTTCAGTTTGTTGAGTGTTATCAGTTTCATGAGATTCATTTTTAGAAGATTGAGTTCCATGTAGGATGTCATCATAAGATTGGTGAAAGGATAATGATAATGACGGCGGAAGGTGGACTCAGGTCGCAGGGGAGTTTTTAAATATTTCCTCTTGATAGCATGTGCGATTTATCAAACTGATATCTATGATGATGTTAATATAACAGAGTTAATGAAAGTGCAGAGACATCAATAAATTCATAGATATTAATGATGTAAGAAAAAAATAAGATAAAGGTTCTTGTTATTAAGAGATTCTGAAAGAGAAGATATATCATTATATTTAAAGCCAATGATAAGGACCAGACTCTAATAAACCCTAAAGGGATAAACTTAGGATATTCATGTAAGGAAGAGACAAAAGGTAATAGTAATAATAAGTAGTGGTAAAAGACTAGTTTTACTGTCTAATAAATCAACATGTATTCCTTTTTGATGATTATCAGAGAGCACACTACTTAGCTGCTGCAAACTCCAGGAGAAGTTATTAATTGAGATTATGGAGGAGAAATCGACTTATGAAGATATTATTTTCTTCGTGAAGATTGTGTATCCTTTTATTCTTTTTATGAAGATATTCTTTTCTTCGTGAATATATATCTGACAAATCGACTCATGCACGTATGTCGTCCATTGCGTTATATGTTTTGCTGGCACTAGTCCAAAATATGGTTTTTAGGACACTTGGGTCGTGGAACAAAGGACACATATTTTCATTCATTCAATATTGTACGGTTGAGATTTGTCATATATTTTTTATCTGATAAATCTCCCTTATAAAGCATAGTTTGGCCAACTTAGGCAAGTTAAAGAGTGGTCCAGATTTCTCCTGGGGAAAGCTAAATCTACGGCTGTAAAATGATGAGTTTAATTAAATATCAATAATAAATGTTCTATTAGTATTTCATAATAAATATTTGTTTAGTTAATCAAATAAATGTGCTTTTATTAATACAGTACATAATCAATTTATCATATATTAAATTAATAGACATTAATGGTGGTTGTGATGGTGGGTGGGGGTGGTGGATCAACGGTAGGGTAATGGTGGTGGGTGTTGGTGAGAATGGTGGAGTGATGACGTTATTGGTGGTGGTGGAAGAAGTAGTGGTAGTGGAATGAGAAAGATGTCCTAAGGAAGATAAATTACTTAGTTACCCTTGGTTTATTTTTTTATTTTTTATTTGATATTATTTTATTTTTTAAAATTTAAAATAATACTTTCGTTAATATAGCACATAATAAATTTATTTTATATTGAATCGGTGGACATTAATATTGGTTGTGATGGTGGGCGGGGGTGGTGGATCACCGGTGGGGACAATGGCGATGGGTGTCGGATGTGCGAATGGTAGAGTGATGACGTTAATGGTGGTGGTGCTAGAAGAAGTAGTGGTAGGAAAAGCTAAATCTACGGTTGTGAAATGATCAGTTTAATTAAATTTTAATAATAAATAATCTATTAGTATTTCACAATAAATGTTTGTTTAATTAATCAAATAAAAATATGATTTCATTAATGCATTACATAATAAATTTATGTTATATTATATCAGTAGACATTAATGGTGGTTGTGATAGTGGGCAGGGGTGGTGGATCAACGGTGGGGATAATGGTGGTGGTTGTTGGTGAGAATGGTGGAGTGATGACGTTAATGGTGGTGGTGGTGGTGGAAGTAGTAGTAGTGGTAGTGGGATAAGAAAGGTGTCCTAAGATAGATAAATTACTTAGTTATCTTTGGTTTATATTTTTTTATTTGATATTACTTCTTCTTTTTTCAAAAAATTAAAATAATACTTTCGTTAATACAGTATATAATAAATTTATATTATATTGAATCAGTGGACATTAATATTGGTTGTGATGGTGGGCGGGGGTGGTGGATCAGCGGTGGGGATAATGGCGGTGGGTGTTGGATGTGAGAATGGTGGAGTGATGATGTTAATGTTGGTGGTGATGGAAGAAGTAGTGGTAGAGGGATGAGAAATGTGTCCTAAGGTAGATAAATTATCAAGTTACCTTCGGGTTTTTTTTTTTTGGTATTAGTTTTTTTTTTTTAATTTCTTTAATTTTTTTAAATTTAAAATAATACTTTCATTAATATAGTACATGATAAATTTATATTATATTGAATCAGTGGACATTAATATTGGTTGTGATGGAGGGTGGGGGTGGTGGATCAGCGGTGGAAACAATGGTGGTGGGTGTTGGACGTGAGAATGGAGTGATGACGTTAATGGAGGTGGTGTTGGAAGAAGTAGCGATGGTAGGATGATAAATGGTGTCCTAAGGTATAAAAATTACATAATTACCCTTGGTTATTTTTTTTGTTTGACGTTAGATCTTACATTTAATTTTTAATTTTTTTATGTTAAAATAAATATTATGGGCCAGATATTTGTTGGGTCGGGACAGGAAATAAAATGAACGGTTGAGGATTATAAGGAAACCAAGCTCATTCTGAAAGTTAGATACCAAAAAAATATAAAACGCAGTTATAATTGAAAAAATTATCTTTCATAAAAAGATGCGTCAGAAGGCTTTATTAGAAAACAAAAGAACAAACGTTTACACTAAGTTGATTGGTAGTCGAGCGACAAGTTTGCCAATATCATTGATATCTATCCGCCCCAACCCTTTTTGACATCTAAAAAATTATTTACATGTAAACTCTAAATAATGTTTTATTCTGCATCCATACCAAAAAAAAAATGTTTTTGCGTATTAATCTAAATTTTGCATCTAGACAAGTTAAGCAAGATAAAGAGCGGATGAGATTTGTTTAGGGAAAAGATATATCAATGGTTATGGTTGTTTATATCATTATTGTATCATTAATTTCACATAATAGATATTTTACTAATATCTCATTATAAATGAAATATATTTTCATTAAATAAATAATAAATTTGTTAATAATCATTACGGATGATCGGGGTGGTCTTTGTGAGTGGTGGTGCATGGAGTGATGACGATATTGTTGGTGGTGGAAAAGGTAGTGGTGATGAGTGGTTCCAGTAATGGTAGTGTAGGTGCTCAGTGTGTTAATGACAATAATGTTTATTCTATGTCGTTAAGACATAAGTAACATTTATTATGGAAGTTTTGGTTGATTTTCTTAATGTTAAAATAAGATGGTTATTAATACAAAAGAAACAATTGTACAGGCTAATCAAATTTTTTCCGGAAAACAACCCTTGAAAAACCCAGCGATGATAGGGATAATAAAGGTTTTCAGTTGGTCTCACTACATGTTTCGCCCGGTGATTTTTTCGAGAAAAATATTTAGGTCAACATCGCAATTCTCAGAAGAAAAAAAAAACATAACAATTAAAAAACATGGAGAATAATTGTCATTTTATATAGAGCCAACAAAAAAAAATGTCAAAGATTAAAATTGACATAATTTTTTTACTTACTACGGAGGCCGTGCCGTTACGTCACGGGTGAAGTTCTAGTAACGCCAATAAGTTGTAGTTTATTCTCGTTTCTATTTATCCCCACTCTCAAATTTCCACCCCTTGGGTTTTAGGATCCGTAGAGTATTTTGGTCCGCTGATACAAAAGATCTAACGGCTTGCAATCAGAATCCGGAAACTTCTTAAAACTGAACCATCAACGAAAAGAACGTGCTTCCATATTTTTCGTTGTTGGTGTTCATCAAAATAAAAAAAACACTCTTTTGAACAGAGAAAGAAAAAACATTAAGGGTTTCAGATCCCAAAGATTATATTTTCAATCAAGTTCATTTTGAAGAACATCAAAAAGAAAGAAAAAATGAACAGAGAAATAAAGAGTTTTCAGAAATTAGTTGGGAATGGATTTCATGTTCCGATTGATTACTCTATTGCTACTAAACGACTTTAGATATTGGTATTAATCTTCAGCTTTGTTACTTTGATATGAAGTCTGAATCCTGTTCAATTATTTGATCCATGTTCCTTGTTTTACAAGATGCACCACAGATGTTCGATAAAATACAGCAGTAAGTCCGACATTTTTCGGTGAAGTCAACAGTATAAGGGCCATGAATGGTATAAACTGGTGAAATTGACCATGTAAGGGCCAGAATAACGTAGACCCTAGCTCATGGACATCGAAATTAAAACTAAAGAACTACCAACTATGAGAACACGATTTGGATTGCATAATGTTTATCATCCTTTGAAGGAGCATACAGAAAACTCAAATGGGTGCTAACTGAGATTTGGAACCACAACCTTGTCATGAGATGGGGTACCAACTTATTGCCCTCGCAGTTGTTGGGTCTACACGTAATACTAGAGCGACTCTTATAAGATATTTTACTTTGCTTCATGATCCATTTTTACGGGATATTTTCTTATATTCTTCTGCTTTCAGAGTCATTCTCCCTCCGGCAGTTGAAGTATACGGCTGCAACAGGCAGTCCGAGATTGTGAATTTCAGCAAAATCTCTAGTATTGAAATTTTGACACCACCCTGGAGCATATACTGTTTGTCGACCAGGTTGTCGAAATAAAACGAAAACATATCGGTGAATCCCCACAGTTGGCCTCGGTGCTTCGTATGTTACGATTTCATTTCCTGTAAAATATGTTCATACATGAGTCAATTAAGAACGGCACCATGTAGGAAGAAAAATTGACTAGGTGGCACAAATCGAATGACTGAATAATCCCTAGATGCTTCCTGAGCACCAATTTTCGTCTGAAACCTACCATTCTTACAAGGATTCACCATTTTATATCTAGTGTTTAGATGATGTATACATAGTTTTTATGCATTTGGTGTAAAACTGACTATACATCTTGATGGTAAGTCGGACTATAACTAAACGTTTCCGTTTAATCAAACCTTTCGTTTTTTAACCCCAAGTTTACCGTCAATACAAAAACAAGGAAAGAAGCACTTTGCCGTGTTTTCTCAGTTGGACATGGACCATATTCTTTAGCCAAAAAAATGCATAGCTTTTGTTGCGACTTTTTTTTTTTTTTTTTTTTTGAGCACGTTTAAAAGAGACATTCTTTGAGAAAGAAAAATATTCAAAGTTGATCAAATTTTTGGAGTCAGATTGGAACCATATAGTAGCATTTTCTTTATATTTTTCGCTTTAACTACGATGTGGTCGGGCCTTCTTTATTTTCTGACAATTATTTAGTTAAAAAACCTGCCCCTCCAAATATCCTAAACCGCTCTACCTTTTGAGAAAAAGTAATAAGAGGGGCCACGTATTTCAAGTACGTGGCCCTAAACCTGCCCCTAAACTGTTTTCCAAGATTTTCCCTACTTTGTACTACTTGTCACCATTTAAAGAGGGTCACATAATTCAAGTACGCGGCCCAACCACTTCATAGGCGCACCTAGGAAAATGTTATTGGAAAAGTAAATATATACATAAAATATGACTCTTCTTCTATATACCTCCAAAAATACTAATGGCACCCCCTTATATGCATACCCTCAAAACTATTCTTCCTACCCATCGGATTTGTAAAATTTATATACCCCTGAATACATTAATAAAAACACAAGCCAGTAATTTAACAAAACCTAATCTATTTCCAGATCTGAGAACTCCTTTCGAACAAACCTAATTTAACATTTTGATACGGACCATGATGGAGATTGATATTATCATATAAGAAAAAAAAAATCATAAACACTGACGATTAGACAAGCATCTGAAAATTAATTTTTCATTTTTGGACCAAAATGATGGTAGCTACATAAACCCAAACGCCTCATATTGCCTAGAACACCATCAGAGACATATAAATCCAATTTTCTCATTTAAAAACGTATGTCATTATACTTTCGTCAACCAGTTATTCAAATGCTTACGTTATTAGTTTTGATTTTGTTAGCTCCAGTTTCAATGCAACCCATATATTCACTTTTTCTTGGACGGAACATATCGACTGCCACTTCATGATCATAATCATTAGTAACTTCAATTACTTGCTTCCCACATAATCGTAGAAGGGTGATTTTTTCTTAGTTTTCATCATTAGGGTTTTATTCTTATTTCCAAATCCATATAACAATGTCTTTCGATTAGAGATTTGGTAACTGCTTTGATGCTAAATTATGGGGAATCCTAATCTGTTTTATACAGGTTTATGCGGTTTCATTAGACCTATCTATTTGGGTTTTATTAAGCTATCTGCATTCACTTGTATATAATTCAAGGGAGGGGTGGGTATATAAAAAAAATTCAATTTTTGTTTAATTTTTCTAATAACCGATTTTTAACTACTTTCTCAACTAACATGGGGTATCATTAACAATTTTAGGGGTATACAGAGGAAGAGCCTAAAATATAACATCTACAAGAGGTATGTCGTATGCGTATGCTTTAAAAGAAATTATTTTTTTATAAGAGGTAGAAGAAGTAGAAGAAAGCAACAACTGCGCCAAGATAGATTCCCAATTCAAAAGACAAAAAAAGAAAATTTATTATGAATTGAATGGCCAGCTGCTTAGCCAAGTAAGGAACAAAGTTTTCACATCCACTTGGATAAAAAAATTTTTTCTCAAAAATGATTAAGATATGTATGTTGAGCGAGTGCATGTATGTGAGACCCTGCATAAAACTTGTACGTAAGAGGAGGTTTTCTTTCGGAGGGGTCATTTATCGTTTTAATAAATACAATTACAGATATTATAAGTTTTTTTTTAAGAAAATATAAATTTTAGAACGAGTTGTCAAGTAAGACTGTAATATAATTGGATTCCAAACAGGGACGGACCCAGGAAGGATAAATTTCTTTTTAAGATCCGGGCTAGAAGCCTTGGTGAAGCAGAAATAAAAAAAAATTGGCTTACGGACTGGGAAGGGCAGCTGGGCTAAAGCCACCTTTATCCCAGCTGTAGGTCCGTCATTGATTCCAAACAATTTAGGTGTCAAGTAGGACTGTAATATAATTGGATTCCAAACAATTTAGGTGAAACCTAATCATGCACTAGTTCTACTTAGAGAATCCAAAAAAATTGTTTTGAAAAGGGCAATTGGGAAAAGGGAAAAGCTGGTGTCAAAAAAAAAAAAAAAAAAAAAAAGCAAAAGCAAAAGCAAAAAGAATAATGAAAAAGAAAGTTCAAGTAGATAATACTATAAGAGGTTGTGTTTCATGATGCATTGCCAGCCCAAACAAAATAGACATATCTCATTTTCCTTATCGAATATTAGTCATACCATAAGTTGCTCCTGTTGTTCCCGGGATATCAGTAACCAACCTAAAATGAAAAAATCATGTGAGTCAACATAATAAGTTATACACTACAAATCTCCACCTTGACTTGAATACCATCACCACTTATCATCATCGTCTTCGCTCATCCCCTCGGGGGGCTCTCAACACCTGTTGATACCAACCAAGTCCAAGCAGTGCTTGAACTTGATACTTGAACTGGCTTCGTCAACATGTCCATGAGGGTTATCCGCCGTAGGAACCTTTAGCATCGCTATCCTACCTTCTTCAACATCCTTGATAAAATGATACGACATCGATGTGCTTCGTTCTCTCATGATACATCTGGTTCTTGGTCAAGTGAATGGCACTTTGACTGTCACGGAACAAAGTTGCATTCTCTTGCTTGAAACCTAAATCACCAACCAAACCCATCAACCATATACCTTCCTTCATCTGCTTCCCGATCTGCCATGTACTCTGCCTCAGTTGTAGACAATGCAACCGTGCTTTGCAAAACCGACCTCCAACTGATAGTACTTCCACACAATGTAAAAGTATAACCTGTCAATGACCTTCTTCTATCAAGATCACCTGCATAATCAGAATCAACATAACCCACAACATTTGTCGAATCACCATAGTGTTTATCAAACACTAAACCAACATCTGTACTTCCCCTTAGATACTTAAGAATCCACTTTACAGCTTGCCAATGAGCCTTCCGGGACTTCCATGTATCTACTTACCACACTCACAGCTTGTGCGATATCCGCCTTGTACAAACCATAGCATACATGATCTACCAATCGCGCTTGCATATGGAACTCGAGACATATACTCTGCCTCATCTGCAGGTTTGAGGTGATTGCTTTCTAGAAAGTTTAAAATGAGCTGCCAAAGGAGTACTTACTGGTTTTGCATCTTTCATACCAAACCGCTCCAACACCTTCTCGATGTAAGCCTTAGGGACAAATGCAACTTGCCTTGGCTCGGTTTCTATGAATCTCCATGCCCAATATCTTCTTTGCTGCACCCAAATCCTTCATCTCAAACTCACTACTCAACTGCTTTTTCAGCTTCTGTATCTCTGACATGTCTTTGCAAGCAATCAACATATCATCAACATACAAGTAAATACACAAATGAACCATCTTGGGTTTCTGTGATATACACAACTATCATACTTACTCTGTCATAGCCATTTGCCACCATAAACGTGTCAAAACGTTTATACCACTACCTTGGGAGATTGCTTCAAACCATACAAAGATTTCTTCAACAAACATACATGGTCTTCTTTGCGGAACTTCAAACCCCTTTGGTTGTTGCATATAAATACACTCTTCCAAATCACCGTGAAGGAAAGCTTGTCTTAACATCTAGTTGTTCTAATTCTAGATCTTTCAAAGCAACTATAAAGCAATGTTCTAATAGAACTATGTTTAACAACAGGAGAGAATACCTCATTGTAGTCAATGACTTCTCTTTGCGTAAACCCCTTTGCCACAAGCCTTGCCTTGTACCTTGTTCCTTCACCATCTGAAGTGCCTTGTTTCTTCTTGAAGACCCATTTGCTTCCAACAATCTTCTGACCTTTTGGTCTTGCTACTATCTCCCAAGTCCCATTCTTGTCAAGAGACTCAATTTCTTCAATTGCGGATGCTCCCCATTCTGCTGATTCTTCACCACCGATTGCTTCTTCATAGGTTGTTGGATCATCCCTATCTATGCTCTCACCTACTGCAAATGCATATGCAACCAAATCAGCATGGACGTATCTTTGAGGTGCTCTAACTTCCCTCCTCTCTCTGTCTCTTGCAAGATTGTACTGATGACCTTGTGCTTCTTCTTCCTGGGCAGGTTCTTGCACAATATCTTGATCATCATCATCATCAGAAACAACAGTCTTATTGCTTCCTTGAACTTGCACCTCAAGTTCCACCTTGTCACCAAGCTCCACCTTATCACTAACACCCTCTTGACTTCTCCATCTAGTTCTTCATTCTTTGGCTTCAACATCGATTGCTCATCAAATTTCACATCTCTGCTGATAAGAAACTTGTTTGATCTTTCTCTGCTGGACACCATAACCTGTAGCCTTTTCGCCCTTTGCATACCCAAGAAATATACACTTCTTTGCTCTAGGCTCTAGCTTCCCCTCATTCACATGAGCATAGGCTGGACATCCGAATATCTTCAAGTCTTCATAGTTAGCATGCGAACCTGTCCAAACTTCATTTGGAGTCTTGCACTCAATGGAAGTCGATGGAGATCTGTTCACTAAATAAGCTGATGTGTTTCTTGCATACACTTAAAAGCTGCTTTGGTAACTTTGGCATTGGAGAGCATGCACCGTGCCTTCTCCATTATGGTTCTGTTCATCCTTTACTGCAACACCATTTTTTGTGGTGTTTTTCGGACTGTGCGGTGTCTCACAATCCCTTGCTCCTTGCGAAACTCGTTGAACTCACCCCCACAAAATTCCAAACCATTGTACTGTCCTCAAGCACTTGATTTGTCTTCCGGTTTGCTTCTCAACCATAGTCTTCCATTGCTTGAACTTGACAAAAGTTTCATCTTTGTGTTTAAGTATGAATACCCATACTTTCCTTGAGAAATCATCAATGAACGTCAGCATATATCTACCACCACCATGTGAATCGACCCGAAAAGGACCCCAAAGATCAAATGAATATAATCCGAATACCTTTGGTGTTATGAATAGCTGTACTAAACTTGACTCTACTGCTTGCTTTCCAAAGACACAATGTTCCACGAAATCAAGCTTTCTGTTTTATGACCACAAAGCAATCCATGCTTGCTCAAAACAAACAACCCCTCTCGCTCATATGCCCTAGCCGCATATGCCACAACTTGGTAGTATCATCATCAGAACTTGAAGAACATACCGCTGCATCACCCGTCACAGTAGTACCTTGCAGCGTATAAAGACCATTAATTCTCTCGCCCTTCATAATTGTAAGACTTCCTCTTGAGACACGAATAAATCCACCTTCACCTTGATACTTGCAGCCATTTGAATCAAGCGTACCCAAAGAAATAAGATTTCTTCTCAGGTCCGGAACATGTCTAACTTTAGTTAAAGTCCTCACCATACCGTCATACATCTTAATTTGAATTGTACCTACACCCACCACTTTACAAGTGACATTGTTTCCCATAAGAACTTTACCACCTTCTCTAGCTTGATAAGTAGTAAACCACTCTTTATGAGGACACATGTGAAAGGTACACCACGAATCAAGAATCCACCCAGTTCTCCGAGCTTTCGGTATGAACCGTGAGAACCGCTCCATCATCACTTTCTTCTTCAACATTTGCTGCGGTGCCTTGGTTGGTATTATTCTCGACAGGTCTTCAATTTTGGACAATCCTTCTTGAAATGCCCCTTTTCCTTACAATGAAAGCAATAGAATTTATTGGATTTTGATTTAGACCTTGACTTTGATCTACTCCTATCAAATCCGCCTTTTTTGGTTTCCTCTTCCTCTAACGAACAACCCATCTCCCGAATTATCTTTACCGTCGATACCGTCTTCTTTAACTCCTTAGAGTTCAAGGCCGCTTTAACGTCTTCCATGGAAATTGTATTTTTTCCATACATTCGCAGTATCAACAAAATTTTCATAAGATGGTGGTAAGGAACAAAGCAAACCCAAAGCTTGGTCTTCATCTTCAATTTTGACATCAATATTTGCCAAATCCAAGAGAATTTTATTATAATCATCAATATGATTTATAATAGACGTTCCTTCATGCATTTTAAGAGTATGTAATTTCTTCTTAAGATATAAACGATTAATTCTGATTTAGTCATATACCTTTTCTCCAACTTGTTCCATAGCCCGTCCGGTGTCGTTTCCGTTGCCACTTCTCTCAAGACCTCGTTGCTCAAACACAATAGAATTAATCCATGTGCTTTCTCCATGAGTTCTTCTTTTTCTTCTTCCTTCAATGTTTACTGCTAGAGCCGTTTTTCCCCTTCAAGTTTTCACCAAACCTTGTTGCACCAAAACAGCCCTCATCTTTAGCCTCCATAAATTGAAATCATTTCTTCCATCAAATTTCTCAATCTCATACTTTTACATGCCTCTTAGTATTCCTTCGGTGATATCTGTTTTTCTCCCCTTTTTTCTTTTTGTCTCAGGATATAATTTGGTGTTCACGAAATTTGAACTTACATAATGGTAAAATGAGGTATACTGCCAAAACATGAAACAAAGTTCTTTGGTCACTATTTTTTTTTTGTTTTGATGGATAATTTTTGATCACTAAGACGAAATAAGTTATTTGATCATTTTTCCACTCACTTTACGGTACTTACCAAACTGATGCAACCACACAATACACCTCACCGATTTGTCAAGTTTGCTTTAGGACATGATGACAAAGTACACAATCTATCTGAAACTCTTGGAATGGACACATGCACGAGACTATGAGAGTAGAACGTACCAGTGCAAATATTCTCTTGAACTTGGATCACTAGGGCTAGGTGCATCAGGGTCTACCATGACCTACAACCAAAGTACATACATATAATATATATATATATATATAGTTAATATGTGATGAAATCCCAAACTAGAAAGATCTACATAGTTAATATGTGATGAGATTCAAACTAGAAAGATCTACATACGTGCATGGTTAATTCATGCAAATATTTAACATGAGAAAATATAAGAGGAGAATAACCACTATACCAGAGTGTAAAAGGTCCTCATGTCATCACCACCGATCTCAACTCTAGGATGATCAACAACAGCAGAAGGTTTTAGTTCACAACCACTAGTGATTTTCCTAGAAGTATATGCAATTCCAATTTCTATTGATTTTTTGAAGGGATCCAATACATCCCCAATTATCCTTCCTACTACCAGTGAATCTCTTTGCGGTCTTGACATTTATTTCTTATATATTGTCAAGCTAGCTAGAAAAACACGGAGAGAAAGAGAGAGATATCTAGAATGTAGGTGTGGTACGAAATGAAATGTGTATTAGCCAGCTAGCTAGGTTTGTTTGCTTGGTTGTTGCAATATATAGATCACTAAGTAGCTAAGTCTATATATAGGCAAAAAACATTGGGAGGGTGGTAAAAAAGTTCGCAAATGTTATCTTACAAAAAATGTTTAGAATCTATCTACCCTACATTGATGATTAATGAAAACCTTAGGTTAGAGAAGTTAATTATAGCCCTATGTGGTGCATATCTTCTTACCTCTCTTACTCTGGGGTACGTGTTAGTGGTCCTAAACTCCAAAGACAACTCGCACCTAATACAATTTCATGGATTGTGATAGGTTTTGAGATCAAAAACCATATACTAGAAGCATCCACGTGGAACAACCATAGATCTACATATCCATTTCTCTCCTCTCCTTTTACCGACTTTGTGTGCGTTAAGTAATTCTCCAATTAGTATGTTTTAATTTCTTCTTTATTTTCTTTGGTATATCTTTTTTTCTTTATCCATTCCTAAGAGCAAGAATTATGGGACGAACACTCTCTTTCAAAATGATAGAGTTTGTGATCAAACTCAATCCGGACACTTTCATATACTCAATCCTTCACTCGAAAGTGTGTATCACAGTGGAGATCGAAAGATCCTGAACGAAGCAGTATGGAACGAACACTGAGTTGCTAAGTCAATATATATATATATATATATATATATATATATATATATATATATATATAGTGTGAAAGGACCATAGTCCCACATCACCAGTTTATGCATAATGAACTTAAAATATAATATGAAAGGGTCGTTCCACATTGTCTATTGGTTTTGAGTTGGATGCCCACAGACTTTAACATGGTATCAGAGCTAGGCTCGTACGCGGGGTATATGTCGAATTAGTGGCCAATGTGACCGTATGACTGGTCACATGTGCACTGTGGTCGAATGACTGGTCACTCGTATGACATGTACGTGGGGTGGACCATGACCGAATGTCACCTGCACACCCATGACCCACACGTGCGTAGGTCCACTTGTTAGTCCGAATGATTGGCCTTACATGTGAGGGAGGGTGTAAAATAACCATAGTCCCACATCACTAGTTTCCGCATAATGAACTTAAAATATAATATGGAAGGGCCGCTCCACTCATTGCCAATTGTTTTTGAGTTGGATACCCGCAGACTTTAACATATAGGTAGTAAAAATTAGGAGGGTGGTATAAAATTCGCGAATGTTATCTTATGAACAGTGCTTAGTATCTATCTACTTTACCTTGATGATGAATAAAAACCTTAGGTCGGTTAGAACTTAAATAGCAGCACTATGTGGTGTGTATCTCCTTCCCTCTTTTACCCTGTAGTTTTGTTTAAAGTTGAAGCATATGTAGCTAGTGGTCCTAAACTGATCCACCACACCCTACCTTATTCTGATTCAACATTATATTTTCCTTCCTTGTGATTGGTTTGAGAGAAAAAACACATGTATTAGAGAATCCATGTGGAACCATAGATGTATACCTATCCATTTCTCTTTTCTTTTTTCCCACTTGGTGTGTACGATGTTATGTAATTCTCCAACTAGTGTGTTTTATTCTTTATTTTCTTCAAAAACGTTTTCTTCCTCAAATAAGAATATGAGTTGCTCTCAAGAAAGCTATGAAAGTCAACCTAACACATGTTATTTCAAAGAGTGACACTAGTGCGATGGTTGAAAAGATTACGCTATAAGACTTCAATAGCCTCAGTACTGATGCTTGATGGACAGATGTAAAATTTTATATTTTCAGTACTTTAGTCGAAGTTAATAAAACCATTTGTGGCCTTATATCTGCATGTTGAATCCCTATGTGCACAACGAGCGTCAAACTTTTACTTTTGTACATTATTTTCAACAAAAACTAGACATATACTTTAAGGGAAAACTATTAGAACCTACACTTACATTGTTGTTCAAACCCTTCATCCATAAGTTCATAGTAAAAAATTCGATTCAGTTTTCAGATGAAAATTTATAAAAGTGACGCTCAATGTACCTCCAAACTGCTTACAAGGTAAATGGTAAGAAATTGCGTCTGCAACGTATAATGCACCTGTAAACTAATTGTCTTTGTAATCTAACTCTTATGGAGAGAATATAGTAGAACGCCTACGGAAGCTCCATTGTTCATTTGTTATCATAAAACTGAACCGCATCGTGTCCCTAAGCCTGAGGGCCATACCGCATACGTATATTATCATTCTCACGTAGCAAACAAAACGATAAAATTAACTTAACTTTGAAGTTATCATTCCTTGGGTTTGGATGGGAAACATCGTAACAACACAAAACATAACCCTAGCTTAGGATGGTCTTTATGCATGTTTAGTCTTGTGACAGTGAAACTACATTTAGAATCTGAAACTTGTTTTAAGGCACACAAAATCATTTTCCTATAGGGTTTATAAGGGGTGTCCTAGAAGTTGGTAGATTACTAAGTTACCCTTAATTATTTTAAATTACTTAAATACATTCCCCTAATTTAAAACATAAACCTAAACTAACCAAAATCGAAAATTATTTTCAAAATAAAAAATCATTTTCATTCCTAACCTAATTTAATCATTAATCAAACAATTTTGATTTTATTTTTCGTCGGTGATTAATTGTTGATTCATAAAACTTTGTTCATTGATTAAAATGAGTCGTGTGAAGCATTGCACAATGATATTCAGCTTCACATCCACATATTGGATCCTAGATCTTTTTTTTTTATGTTTCAGAAGAACTGTTCGGCTGATAATTAAACATGAAACTGATAGTCGAACTTCACTATGTTAAAACACATACTTAGTTCTCCTGTTTAATTTTTTATACGAATCAGCCGAACCTAAATTCGTCAGTCACAGAGTGAAGTTCGGCTAATAACTTGTCAGCCGAACCTATGTTTTCTAAAAAATACCTAGGTTCAGCTGATAACTCAGAGGTTCGGTAGATAACTTGTCTGCCGAACCTAGGTATATTTTCATAAAACATAGGTTTGGATGAATATTTATCAGTTAAACTGTTTATCAAACCGTTTATCTGGTCAGTAGATCTATCTAGGTTGTAAAAATTGAATTTTTGACAAATTCAACTTATAAAAAGGCATTAAACCTTTTTTAAAAGTCTAACTATGTATTAACAAACCTTAATTATCTATTAGTTCAACAAATCTCAAAAGTTCATATTCTTGTTCTTTAACAAACCCTAACCTAACTATCTTTAAAAAAAAAAAAAAATCTTTGAAAGTACGACTATATAGTCATTGACACTAACCACTAATCATTAACATTAACTAATCATTAATATTAGATTCTAACCATTATCATTAGAACTAATAAAGTAAGGGTATTATTGTCGTGATAAAAATATGATGGATAAGGGGTATTGATTTTACCACATATAACATATTGACTCTATTTTGTCATTACCATGTATGCCTCAAAACAGGTTTCTAGAATCTCTCTGGCTGAATGTTGTTAGACCAGCCTTTCAAGCTAAATCAGTCCTGATTTTTCCTTATATATATATATGTAGTTATCAATCCTTGTTCCATAGAGTTTTAGTCTAGATTACCTATAACGTGACTTTTGGTCTTGCACCCTTTAGTCACTTGTATATTTTTTTATTATGTACAGTTATATTTTTATTTTGTCTTGTTATATCATGGAGGTTCGAGGTTGAGGCCCTCTCAGCTTCAAAAATTGACATCCTACACCTAAATTACACAGTTATTAAGTTGTATAATTTTTCTCAACTGGGTGTTCCATAATTTATCATATTCATTTAGTTGCTTCCTGCAACGGGCCTACTTCCAATCTAACACTCGGGTATTTTGCAGTTTTGGAGGTGATGTTAATTAGTATCCATTTCCTGGAAATATAACCAGTTTATAAATTAGAGGAAGATCAAAGAATGATCTAATTAAAAAACTAGCATTTCCAAACAAGACAACTATCAAAAAAATAAAAAATTCAAATAAGATATTAATTAATTATTTCCTACGTACTTGCTAATTTTTCACTAAATCAAGTGAGATTTATCAAACTGATATCTGTGATGATGTTGATGTAACAGAGTTAATGAAAGTGCAGAGATATCAATTAATTCAAAGATATTAATGATGTAAGAACAAATAAGATAAAGGTTCTTGTTATTAGAGATGCTGAAAGAGAAGATAGATCATTGTATTTAAAGACAATGATAAGGAGCGGACTCTAATAAAACCTAAAGGGATAAACCTATGATTCTCCTCTAAGGAAGAGACAAATGGTAACGATAATAATAAGTAATTGTAAAAGACCAGTTTCACTGTCTAATACTCCCCCTCAAACTGAGGCAGGAGAGTCTCAAAAATGCATCAGTTTGTCCCTTAGACCATCAAGAATTCGAAGAGGTAAGCCTTTTGTGAAAACGTATGCAATTTGGAGCGTTGTAGAGATATACTCAACATCCACAGTGTCGGCCTGAACTAGATCTCTGATGTAGTGATAAGTTAATTCAATGTGTTTGGTGCGAGCATGAAAAAATGGAATCATGGCCAAGGCTCGATCTCTAATGTTTTCACTGAATAGATGGTGTGGGTAGAGATAGGAACATGCAGCTCTTAAAGCAATGTTGTAATCCAAAAAACTTAAGATGCAAGGCAGGAGAGTGCTTTGTATTCTGTTTCTGTGGATGATTTGGATATTGTTGGTTGCTTCTTGGAGTATCATTAAAGGAGAGTGGAACCAGCGAAAACACAGTAGCCAGTGGTGTACATTCTCGAATCAGGAAATCCAGCCTAATCCGAGTCTGAGTAACCGGAGATAATAGTTATATCATCTGAGATGATGGTAATACCAGACCCCATAGAGGATTTGAGATATCTTAAGATCCTTTTAACTAGGAGAAGGAATTCTGAAGTAGGAGCATGGAGGAACTGTGATGCATAGTTAACAACAAAAGTGATATTTTGTCTGGTAAGTGTCAAGTACTAAAGATCTGTAACAATACTTCTATACTCAGATGTATTTTGAAGTAACTTACCATCATGAAGAGATACTCTAGTGCCAATGGAAACTGGTGTTGGTGATGGCTTGCAGTCAAGCACGACAGTCTTCTAAAGAAGTTCAATAGTGTATTTTCTTTGTGTGAGAAGTAAGTTATTATTGCAGGTAGACTTAGTAACTTTCACCCCTAAGAAGTATTCACCTAGATCATTCATATAAAAAGAGGTGTTGAGAGTATAAACAAAACTTAAAAGAAGATAAGTATATCTTTCAATGAGTATAATGTCATCAACATAAATCAGTATGAGAAGAACATTCCACCAGAGAATTAAAGAAATAAAGATTGATCAAAATCACTCATGGTGAAGACAGCATTAATAAGAAAGCCATAAAACTTTTCAAACCAAGCTTTATGGGCTTGTTTGATCCAATAAATAGACTTGTTGAGCTTGCATACATGTTTAGGTTTAGTATGGTCAACATATCTAGGTGGTTGATGCATGTACGATGTCTTATTAAAATTTTCATGTAGGAAAGCATTGGTGACATCAAGTCGTTTCTTATTCCAACCATTTGAGACAGCAAGAGTGATAAGAACCCTTATTGTGCTTTTTTTCACGACTGGACTGAAGGTTTCGTTGAAATCAAAACCATCTACTTGATGAATGCCCTTTGCAACCAGTCTTGATTTGCACTTTCTACACTTTTATTTGAGTTTAGCTTCAGTTTGTAGACCCATTTGCATCCCAGAACATTCATGGAGGGATTATACTCAACCAAATTAAGTCCAAGTGTTGTTTTGTTGAGGAGAATTATATTCAATGTCCATGGATGGTCTCCAGATAGGACATTGAAAAACAGTTTAAAATTTTCTTGGTTCTCTAACTTGTTGGAGCTCATTTATGAATGCTAAGTGAAGGGGATGAGCAACTGAATGGTGTGTAAAAAAGTCAGGCAGTAACTTTGGTTTAGAGATACCCATCTTGGACCTTGTATTCATTGGATGAAGATGCACAATCTGACCATTTGGGGTGTCTATGGATGATGATAACTCAACTGAAAGTGGTGGAGATGTATGAGTGCAATCAGGTGAACCAGAATCATCAAAAGAAGAAGTATCAAGATGACTAGTTGTATCAGATGTAGGTAAGGAATCTTGTGAGATAGAAATGGGTAAGGTAATGGTGTTATTTTCAGGTTCAGATGGTGGTGAGTTGCAAGTGCAAAAGGGTAAATATGTCTCTTCAAATACAACACGCCTTGAAATGAAGGTCTTTTTGGTAATGTTGTCATAAAACTTATATCCCTTGTGTATTGGGTTGTAACCAATGAAGGTGCACTTAGATTTATGACTTAGTTTGTCTTTCCTGGAAGGACCCAGGAAAGGATAACAAGTGCACAGAAAAACCTTGAGGATGGAAAAATCAGGTTTTTTGTGAAATAATACTTCATAAGGGATTTTATAATCAAGCAACTTGGAAGGATTTCTATTAATAACTAATATGGCAGTTAAGACTGAGTCATGCCAAAAGTACTTTGGCATGCAAGATTGAAATGCCATGGTATTCCCCATCTCAGTGATATGAATATGCTTCCTCCCTGCTACTCCATCATGTTGTGGTGTGTATGGACATGAAACACACACTGTAATTCCATATTCATCAAAAAACTTCCTTAGTGAGCCTTTAACCAACTCAGAAGCTCCATCATCTTTAAAAGTCTTGATCTTGAGTGAGAAAAGGTTCTTTCATTAAGCTGCTTGAAGTGTTTAAAACAAATAGTGCTCTCATCTTTGGTTGTCACTAGATAGATCCAATAAAATTTACTACAATAATCAATGAACACTATATAATACCTATATCAAGATTAGACAAGGTGGGTGAAGGCCCAAAAATGTCACAATGAATAAGTTCAAGTGGAGAAGTAGCGACTCTTGAAGAAGAAGAGAATGTTAATCTTTTGCTTTTACCCAGCTGACAAGGATGACATAATGAGTTTGCTTCATTATTGGTGACTTGAATATGAGATCAGTGGAAAAGCTTCTGAATAATTTGTTGAGATGGTTAACCCATTCTTTTGTGCCATATAGAATCCGAGGCTTGAAGTGATGTATGATCCTGAGTTGTAGAGACCACTTGAGCTGTTATTGGATATAAACTTTTATCTATTTTTCCTTCATCTAAGACTTGTTGAGTGGACAGATCATGAATATGAAAACCCCAAGTTAGAAACTCAAATGAACATGAATATTCTGGTAAACTTGCCAACATAAATCACGTTTCCATGTAGAGTTGGTACATACATGACATTGGGTGAAGTAAAAGTTGTAGTATCAGTATGTAATGCAGAGGTACCAATTATTTTAATGGGTAGATGGGCACCATTTACAACAAAAACCCTGTGATATCCAGTATAAGGTACTAGATTTTGAAGTATCGTGATATCATTTGTCATGTGATATGTTGCATCGGAGTCAGGTAGTAACTCAATAGATGCACGGTAAGTTGTATCTTCAGAGATGGAAGCTGTATGAACTTGAAGACACATATTTTCCTAAGGATTATTGTTGGTGTTGGTATTGTTGTTGGACTTAGAAGTTGTGTCTCTGTAAAAGAATTTGTTAGCTGTATGGCCATTCTTTTTAAAGATCTTGCAGGTAATGCTGCTGAAGTCAGTTATTTTGAATGGTTGAGAAGTATCTTTGGTAGGTCTGAAATATGTGTTGATATAGGTATCTTTATGTGTTTTTTTAGAGGCATCTCTTTATGTGGTTTTTGATAGGTATCTTAAGATGTAGAGGGTTGAAAGAATATTTTGGTAAAGAAAGCTGAATTCATTGTTGAATCAAGGCTTTTATTAAGTTCAGACTCTTGAGTAGATAACCATTTCTCATGGTGAATGAGTTTATATCTGATCGCTTATTAAAGCTAAAAAGGTTACCTTTGTTTTATATAGAGATGAAAAAGTTGTGATACTCCCTACCAACTTCATTTAAGGTATACATCACTACATATTACTCAAGAACATGCTCATTAATGGCATCTAGTGAATAAATTATTTCTTTAATACGAAGTTAATATTCAGAAATAGATGAAGATCTTCTTCTGATAGTATGTAACTAATTCCTAAGCATAGTACTTTTAGCAACAAATTGATCCGAAAAGGTTTTTGCGAACGAAATCCATACCTTCTTGGATGTAGAAAGATCGATAATAGCAGAAAAAACTGAAGGAGTGAAAATGGAGTTTAAACAACTCATGACAAATATGTCCCACTTTCTCCATTTCAGATAATCATGATTTAGAACTTCTTTAGATCCAACAAGAATAGAAGGAGGAGGTGGTGCTATGCTTCCGTCGATGAAACCATATATATATATATATGCATATCAATATGGATTCTATTTAGTTATTCCATATAATATAATTCGACTCATCTAGTTTAGAGGTAACAAAGTTTGTAATGGTAGTAAAGGGTAAAGTAGAGATATTGAAGTACCAAAAGAAGGTGTTTCAGTTTGTTGAGTGTTATCAGTTTCATGAGATTGATTTTCAGAATATTGAGTTTCACGTAGGATGTCATCATAAGATTGGTGAAAGGATAATGATAATGACGGTGGAAGGTGGACTCAGGTCCCAGGGGAGTTTTTACATATTTCCTGGTGATAGCATGTGAGATTTATCAAACTCATATCTGTGATGATGTTAATGTAACAAAGTTAATGAAAGTGCAGAGATATCAATAAATTCATAGATATTAATGATGTAATAAAAAATAATATAAAGGTTCTTGTTATTAAGAGATGTTGAAAGAGAAGATATATCATTGTATTTAAAGCCAATGATAAGGACCAGACTCTGATAAACCCTAAAGGGATAAACCTATGATATTCATGTAAGGAAGAGACAAAATGTAACGGTAATAATAAGTAGTTGGAAAATACCAGTTTTACTGTCTAATAAATCAACATGTATTCCTTTTTGATGATTATCAGAGCGCACACTACTTAGCTGCTTCAAACTCCAGGAGAAGTTATTAATTGAGATTATGGAGGAGAAATCGACTTATGAAGATATTATTTTCTTCGTGAAGATTATGTATCCTTTTATTCTTTTTATGAAGATATTCTTTTCTTCGTGAATATATATCTGAGAAATCGACTCATGCACGTATGTCATCCATTGCATTATATGTTTTGCTGGGGGTTGGCAGATCTATGCTACCAAATCGTTCTAGATAACAATATGAAGCGTGCTTTATCTACCTGATCTCTTCTCACTCACACAACATATGTCTTACTTCCCAACAATCGCAAGATCTCAATTTACTCAAAATCATTGCAAAGAAAAAGACAATAAAGGAAGTTACAATAGAGTATAATGTACGCGAGCTTATGATAGGTATAAGAAAAATGTAAGAGAGTACAAGTGTGTGAGAGTGTACTTAGAGGTTTTAGAAATTGAACACCCGCTGATACTCTCTTAGCCAGCACAAATTGACTTAAGTTTTGTATTTTTGTTTCCCCCAGGTTGAGCGCGTAAATATATTGGTAAAACATAATTTAATGGCCTTGTTTGGTAAAATTTATGATTATCTATTTATGATTATAGATAATCATAAATTGATAAATGATTTTGATATAAGCATTTTGAAAATAATTTTTCCAAACACTTGTTTCAAATAATTGATTATCTTGGAACGATGATCTCAAAAAGAAGAGGAAAGAACAATGATCTAGGATATTTTCTATCCCTATGTTGTTGTTTTTTGTCTCTCTCTTGATAGTTTAGAGAAAATAAGAAGAAAAAATTCAATTTGAGTTTTTTAGAAAAAATAATTGATTATAATAAATTTTCAAAACAATTTTTTTTTTCTGTTTATGGAAATAATGGATTTTTTCAATTATGATTAAAATAGGCAATTATTATAATGATTACCAAACGCATATATAATCCATTACAATCTGCATAATGGAGATTCAAATTGTGAACGTTGATCTCTCTCTTAACTTTCTTCTTTATAAGTTTTGAATTGTAACTTATTTACCATATGTTTCGCTCTGAATTGGGGCAATCGAATCATTTCTATGCGCCATCCACCTCCGGTTTCCCCCCTTCGGACATAAAGACATTATTTTACTTGAAAAAACTCTTAAAAGCTTACTTTCCTGTGATCCAAATGTATTACAGAACATAAATTGCATCCAGAAATCAAGGGCAAGCTATACTGCAAATAAAAGAAAAGGTCTAATACATAATAACGTAGACCCTAGCTCATGGACATCGAAATTAAAACTAAAGAACTACCAACTATGAGAATACGATTTAGATTGCATAATATTTATCATCCTTTGAAGGAGCATACAGAAAACTCAAATGGGTGCTAACTGAGATTTGGAACCACAACCTTGTCATGAGATGGGGTACCAATTGATTGCCCTCGCAGTTGTTGGGTCTATATGTATTACTTGAGCCATTCTTATAAGATATTTTACTTTGCTTCATGATCCATTTTTACGGGATATTTTTTTATATTCTTCTGCTTCCAGAGCCATTCTCCCTCTGGCAGTTGAAGTATACGGCTGCAAAAGGCAGTCCGAGATTGTGAATTTCAGCAAAATCTCTAGTATTGAAATTTTGACGCCACGCTGGAGCATTTACTGTTTGTCGACCAAGTTGTCGTAATAAAACGAAAACATATCGGTGAATCCCCACAGTCAGCCTCGGTGCTTCATATGTTACGATTTCATTTCCTGTAAAATATGTTCATACAACCGAGTCAGATTCACATGAGTCAATTAAGAACGGCACCATGTAGGAAGAAAAATTGACTAGGTGGCACAAATCGAATGACTTAATAATCCCTAGATGCTTCCCGAGCACCAAATTAGACATAGTTTTCGTCTGAAACCTACCATTCTTACAAGGATTCACCATTTTATATCTAGTGTTTAGATGATGTACATATAGGGTCTGTTAGCCAGCTTGGATATGAAATACGTTGTCCAGATTAGAGTATTCCTTGTTTTATCTAAGATTATCATGGCAATGATTATTTTAAATGGTGTTTGTTTTCCATTGTGGGTTAACATGGTATGTTGTTTGTCAAAAGACTTGTATAAAAGCCAAATTAATTAATTATAAAAGGAATAAAAAACAAAACCATATAATTCTATGGTTTTGAGCATAAGGAAAATTAAAATTAAAAAATTAGTTATCAAATTTAGGATAAGTAACCGGCTAACCCAGGAAAGGATTAAGGTATTCCCGGTTTTACATGGAATTCCAAAACTCCACCTTTTTGGCCTCCTAAAATTTAGGTAGGATACACTATTCTTATCTTGGCATGGAATAAACACTCACACAAACACAATATACGGTTATTTAAGGGATAACCCAACCTAGGTTAGGATATCAAGGATGCCAAACACCACCATAGTTTTTATGGATTTGGTGTAAAACTGACTATACATCTTGATGATAAGTCAACTAAACGTTTCCGTTTAATCAAACATTTCGTTTTTTAACCCCACGTTTACCATCAATACAAAAAAAAGCACTTTGCCGTGTTTTCTCAGTTGGACATGGACCATATTCTTTTGCCATCACTACAAAGGTATAAGGGAATCGTTTACTAACAAAAAATTTCATTGCTTTTGTTGCGACTTTTTTTTTATTTTGTGATCCTCACTGAGCACGTTTAGAACAGATATTCTTTGAGAAAGAAAATATTCAAGGTTGATCAAAATTTTGGAGGCAGATTGGAACCATACAGTAGCATTTTCTCTTTTTTTCTTTGCTTTAGCTATGGTGGGGCCCTTTTTTATTTTTTGTCACTTATTTAAATAAAAAACATGTCCCCTCCAAATCCCTAAACTGGTCTACTTTTTTAGAAAAAATAGTAACTTAAAAATTGAAAAGATAAATAGTTAAGTAATAAAACTGTTTTTCAAGATTTTCCTACTTTGTATTACTTGTCCTCATTTAATGAGGAGCCACATTCTTCAAGTATGTGACCCGACCACATCATAAGCGCACCGAGGAAAATGTTATTGGAAAAGTAAATATATACAAAAGGTATAACATCTACTCAAGGTATGCCGTATGCGTATGCTTTAAAATAAAAAAAATCTACAAGAGGCAGAAGAAGTAGAAGAAAGCAACAACTGCGCCGAGATAGATTCCCAATCCAAAAGACAAAAAAGAAAAATTATTATGAGCTGAATGGTCAGCTGCTTAGCCAAGTAAGAAACAAAGTTTTCACAACCACTTCAATAGATATTTTTTTTCCTCAAAAATGCAAGTGCATGTACGTGAGACCCTGCATAAAACTTGTACGTAAGAGGAGGTTTTCTTTCGGATGGTTCATTTATCATTTTAATAAATAAAATTACAGATATGATGTGTTTTTTTTATTTAAGAAAATATAAATTTTAGAGCGAGTTATCAAGTAGGAGTGTAATATAATTGGATTCCAAACGATTTAGGTGGAACCTAATCATGCACTTGTTCTATTTAGAGAATCCAAAAAAGGGAAAAGCTGGTACCAAAAAAAAAAAAACGAAAACACAAAATGGGTTAAAAAAACCAAAATCAAAGGATCCTGAGTGAAAAAGACATCTAGATTTTGATACTGTTTAAATAGACAAAAATATAAAAATAATCAGGATGTAACCAGTTTCATCCTACTCATTTTCAAATACGTTTTCTTATTTTTAATTTACATTAAGATGCATTCAGTTGCATCCTTGTTATTTTTTAAGTTTAAGCAAGGATGAATCCAGTTTAATCCTTGCTATTTTTTTTGTGTCCATTTCACCCATAATTTTTTTTACTCGTCCATTAAAACCATGTTTTAAAAATATTTGGACAAATGACTCATTTTTCGGAAGCGAAAGAGAAAAGAATAAAAAAGAAAGTTCAAGTAGATAAGACTGTAAGAGGTTGTGTTTCATGATGCATTGCCAGCCCAAACAAAATAGACAGATCTCATTTTCCTTATCGAAGAATATTAGTCATACCATAAGTTGCTCCTGTTGTTCCCGGGATATCAGTAACCAACCTAAAACAAAAAAAAATCATGTGAGTCAACATAATAAGTTCAATATTCCTTCGGTGATATGAGTGTTTTTCTCCCCTTTTTTCTTTCTGTTTCAGGATATAATTTGGTGTTGACAAAATTTGAACTTACATAATGGTAAAATAAGGTATACTGCCAAAACATGAAACACGGTTCTTTGGTCACTAACATTTTATTTTATTTTGATGGATAATTTTTGATCACTAAGACGAAATAAATTATTTGATCATTCTCCCGCTCACTTTAGGGTGCTTACCAAACTGACGCAACCACACAATACACCTCACCGATTTGTCAAGTTTGCTTTAGGACATGATGACAAAGTACACAATCTATCCGGAACTCTTGAAATGGACACATGCACGATATTATGAGAGTAGAACGTACCAGTGCAAATATTCTCTTAAAATTGGATCACTAGGGCTGGGTGCATCAGGGTCTACCATGACCTACAACCAAAGTACATACATATAGTTAATATGTGATGAAATTTAAACTAGAAAGATCTACATAGTTAATATGTGATGAGATTCAAACTAGAAAGATCTACATACGTGCATGGTTAATTCATGCATATATTTAACATGAGAAAAAATAAGAGGAGAATATCCACTATACCAGAGTGTAAAAAGTCCTCATGTCATCACCGCCAATCTCAACTCTAGGATGATCAACAACAGCAGAAGGTTTTAGTTCACAACCACTGGTGATATTCCTAGAAGTATATGCAATTCCAATTTCTATTGATTTTTTGAAGGGATCCAATACATCCCCAATTATCCTTCCTACTACCAGTGGATCTCTTTGCTGTCTTGGCATTTCTTTCTTATATATTGTCAAGCAAGCTAGAAAAACACGAATAGAAAGAGAGAGATATCTAGAATGAAGGTGTGGTACGAAGTGAAATATGTATTAGCCAGCTAGCTAGGTTTGTTTGCTTTGTTGTTGCAATATATAGATCACTAAGGAGCCAAGTCTATATATAGGCAACTAAGGATCCAAGTCTATATATAGGCAACAAACATTGGGAGGGTGGTAAAAAAGTTCGCAAATGTTATCTTACAAAAAATGTTTAGAATCTATCTACCCTACTACATTGATGATTAATGAAAACCTTAGGTTAGAGAAGTTAATTATAGCCTTATGTGGTGCATATCTTCTTACCTCTCTTACTATGGGGTACGTGTTAGTGGTCCTAAAATCGAAAGACAACTCGCACCTTATACAATTTCCTATCTTGTGATAGGTTTTGAGATCAAAAACCATACACCAGAAGCATCCATGTGGAACAACCATAGATCTACACATCCATTTCTCTCCTCTCCTTTTGCCGACTTTGTGTGCGTTAAGTAATTTGCCAACTAGTACAGTACTCCCCCGTCCCACTATTAGATGACCTATTTAGTTTATAATTTTTTCCTATTATTAGTTGACTTATTTCATTAAATAAGAGAATATTTCTAAAATTATCATTTTGATTGATTATTGGTAGTATAATAAATACAGTAAAAACTCCATATATTAATAGCCTTGCTCGACAAAAAGCTTTAAACCTGCTCGAAAAGTTGGAAATATTTTGGATTCAACAAGAAGGTGCACATAATAACAAGGTCTTACGCATACACAAATCAAAAGATGCGATAACAATCCAAAAAATTACATCATTTTCTCAAACAACTATAGATACATTTTTTTTATCTTAAATTTTGATGTAAGAAGATCTATAATTTTCCGATTATGTAAATTATATTAATATATGGAGGTAAATTCCTTATGGTGGGACTATAAAAATTTATTAATATTAAAATATAGAGATTATTACTATTTACAACTGGCCCAAGTTGGGACCATGTTTTTTTATTAATATATAGAGTTTTTACTGTATGTATAATTTGATATTCATGTTTATATTCGTTACGTAAGTATTTTAATATACTTTTCAATGATATAAAGTTTGCGAAAATCCATGGTATAATTTGAGAGATAAATCATTTCTAAATTTTGCAATTTATTATTCATAAAGGTATAATTGTAAAAAATATTTAAAAATACTCTCTTCCACTCCTTGCTTTAAAAATTGTGCAAACTTGAACTAGGTCATCTAATAGTGGGATGTAGGAAGTAGTATGTTTTAATTTCTTCTTTATCTTCTCTGGAATACCTTTTTTCCTTTATCCATTTCTAAAAGCAAGAATTATGGGACGAAAACTCTCATTCAAAATGCAAGAGTTTGATCAAAAATGATCAAACTCAATCCGGACACTTTCATACACTCAATCCTTCGCTCGAAAGAGTGTGTCACAGTGGAGCTTGAGAAATACATGTTCAACAGCTTGGAAAAAATCTTCCTCCCAAACATTTTTTCTTTTATTTTAATAATATAAAACACTTTTATATGAACAATATTTTTAAATAATATAATTAAATAAAATTATATGGAGTGGAGGGGCACGATCAGCGTTTCGTTTCAAATTCTCTTCTCATGCGGCTAAAGATCCCCTTAGTCTCATATTCTCACTTTCCAAGCGTTCAAAAAGCATGTTTAACAAACCGTGCAAAAAAAACCACATAAAAACTACTCTCTCGTATTTATTGAAATTGTGGGACCCAAAAATAGCCCCTTGTCAATCTCCAAACGGGTGGGTCCTAATAATATGCGAGGACGTGGTTTTCCCTTGGTTTTTTTCCTCGGATCGTTTAGAACCACTGCTAAAATTTTAAGGCTGACCAAATACTTAGCCTCATTGCCCGGTCTTGAAAATATATTCATACTTGAAAAGTCAAAGATTCATCTCATTCCATAAGACCCAAGACACTGCTGCTAGAATGAGGTTCCGTATTTCTTTACCCCTAAAAACCCCTTATTGGACTTAGGAAAGCACAAAGCCCAGTCAATAGGTGTAAGCATTGACCGGATTTTAAAAGCTACTTTACACTGTAGCATTAAGTGATCATGCAGCAATGTAGTATTAGTTAACGACAATGCTTCGTACACCGAGAAGCATCACCGCAATTCTCACTGCAAGACACAATTTTCGGTGGGCCCCACAAAAATTAAAAACCCCACTTTACACGGCTCTAATCCCGATGCTCGAGCCATTACACTACTGCCGCACGATGTGCTTTCGGTGGCTTTCTCGGTGATACATTTCGATGTCTCTAGCACCACTCATTAGTTAAACCAGACATATCAGAATATGCACTCTGATTAGGATGGACTGTAACAGAACTGTGCATAATGACATGTTCATGTAGGTTAGCCGAAACTATCCAATTGAACTATATACTTAACCATTTTCATATAACATTTTATGACTTTTTTATGAATTACACATATGATCAAATATGTCTAGATAGTATTTTTAGAGAGGTGATCAAATGTCGATTATTTCATAGAAATAATTTTGATACATCTGAAAATATTCGATAGGGTAAGTATGTGTACTTGGTACGTGTATTCTACCTGTTCGTGAATGTCTTTGTCATGGTATGTGTACCGGGTATGGATACCCTTAAGACAATAAACAAATTCAGAAATCTCACAGATTTTATATGGTTTGCATACCTGGTATGCGTACTGTTTTCTGTATCAAAACCAATAGATCTTTTCCGGTTTGCATATGGAGTATGCGTACCGTTCCTGGTTCACGAGTCACATACTTTTTGTGGTATGAATAACGGGTATGAGTACCACAAAGTCGCTGCCGAACTATAGCTACGTCGGTACGTGTATTGCTGTTCCGGATTTATAATAGTTCTCCCACTATGTGAACTGGTATGGATACTTTCCTGTATCCAGATTCAACAGTAGTTCTTTATCTCTGTAATAATCAATTCGAAACATTCTCGAATAACATCAATGACACATATCACTGTTACATGGTTTTTTCAAATGATTAAATCTTGAATCATAATTTAGGTCATAAACAATAAATTATTCTTAACCAAATTCATCAAGTATGAACAAATGTTCTTAAGTATAAGAAGTCATATTTCGAGAACAATATACAAGATAAAGTTGACTCGAAATTTATGTTATGCGTGTATTGTCTAATTTCTTCATGTGACGATGTCTCATAAATAGAAATGTGAAAACTTTGAGAAATAGGTAGTTCAATCTTCACTTACCTTTTGATGTTGAAGTTCTCCAAAGCTCATGTTAATCTTCACATTCAAACGGTAGAACGCAGTGATATCCAATTCTCAACTACACACTTCTATCTTAATCCGAGACTGACTAAATGTAGACTAGAAATCAAGATATAATTTTGACAACTAGCTTGAGATAGCAACACTTGTGAGTTCGACCGAGTAATTCTCTAACAAAAGTCATATCTGGACTTTCTCCATAACGGTACGTGGGTTTTGCTTATATAGATATATATACATATATGATGGATAATGGATAATAAAATTTTCTCTATGTTTCTCAAAAGTTGAGCTATTTATTTTAAAATTTGGTTTCGAATTGAATTATTTAATTAAACAATGAAATATTTCTAAAATTACCTTTTTAATTGATTATTATTAGTACAAAAAGTATGTAGTATAATTTGTATTTATGTTTATATTCATTAGGTACATATTCTAAACTGTTCTCGGATGACACAAAGTTACAAATACACATAACATGGTTTGAGAGATATGTAATTTCTAAAAATTTACCATTTTTTGTTACTCTAAGAATATAATTGAAAAAACACAAAATTGGTTAAAAAGACCAAAAAACAACAACAACCTGGGTGAAAAAGATATTTAGATTTTGATACTGTTTAAATGGATAAAAATATAAAAATAGCCAGGATGTAACCAGTTTCATCGTACCTATTTTCAAATACTTTTTCTTATTTTTAATTTACATTAGGATGCATCCAGTTTCATCTTTGCTATTTTTTAAGTTTAAGCCAGGATGAATCCAGTTTCATCCTTGCTATTTTTTTTGTGTCCATTTCACCCATAAATTTTTTTACTCGTTTATTAGAACCATGTTTTAAAAATATCTGGACAAATGACTTATTTTCCGTTGAAAAAATAATAAAAATACTTATCCTTTTTTTTGCCTTAATAATAAATAACTCAACTTTTATGAATCAGAAGGAGTATAAATCATTAAATAGCTAAGTCCACATAGATTAACTCTGGTGGGTGGCGGAGAATTTGGAATTATTATCTTATGAAAATGTTTAGAATCTATATCTTCTTTGATTTTAGAATTTTTTTTATGAAAAATGTTTAGAATCCATATCTTTTTTTATTCTAGATTTTAGTAAGAACACTATATATGTGGCTAGTGGTCCTAAACTCATAAACTTATCGATCATCACAGCTTATAATATTCTGATTAAGCATTATATTTTCATGCCTTGTGATTGGTTTTAAGACCAAAAATCATGCACGAGAGTATCCATGTGGAGCCATTGATTTGCATATCCTCCTTTAGCCCACTTGGCCGGTGTTAAGTATGTGTTCATCTTCGTTACCGATTCTCCAATAATACTTTTCAGCAACAATAACAAACTTAGGTTTTCAGCAATGTCTCTCTCTCCCATTCTCCATTCTCTGAATTGTTTCAGATCAATAATCTCTAGATACTTTTAGAAATCCTTAGATCCCATACAACCTTTAGTTAATCATTAGAGCCCTTAGATCAATTCAAATCATGTCTTCGGAAAATAGATTTCTACAATTCGATCGAAAGTACTTCAGATTTTCATTCAAAAAAAGCATTCCTTCATCACCCATCACCTTAACTGAGTTCTATCACAATGGTTCAACTAATGGTGTTTTTCCCTCAACTCTAGCTAAGCATCTACATGAGGCGGTATTCGAGGCTGCTAAAAACGGAGATGTGGGTAGGAAGACTTGGAAATTTCAGGAAAACAATATTTGGTTTATTGTGAATAAACAATCCAATAAAAATGGGTTTTACTTATACGTAATGTTATCCAAATCCAATCTAAAAACAAATCCATCTTCATTTTACATTCCCTCCGGTGATTGCTTTCAAGGTTGGTTTTCGTTTGCAACTGCACTTGGCGAAGTCATTGAGATATCCACGTCTCATCACAAACCTAGGAACACAGAAACATCTAAAGTCAGTGTCAATCCTTCCTACGACCATGTTCTAATGCCGACACCTGAATCATCCAAACCTTTTCAACCAAAGAGATCAACCCATTCAAAACAAAAATCCATAAATACATCAACCATCTCTCCGTTAAATCTGTGACAGTGTTGCAGCCCCAATTTATGTCTCCAAAACAAACAATTATGATACCCTTAACATAAAACAAATTGACAGAAATAACTCTTTGGGTAAATGGAAAGATGCTTTTGTGATCTCATCACCAATCCCTGTCAGTTCATGGGAGAAAATTGGTTTTGCTTTTCAATCTCAGATTCAACACAACTCTTCGTTGAACCTCTATCCTATAAATTCTTGTCAGGCAATCTTTCATATGGATTATACGGTAGAATTGGAATTCATATTCACTTTTGAGAATGTGGATTTATCTGTGTTCAAATGGGATAACAAATCGTGGATATCTGATTCAAGTAAAGATACGGACTTCAATATCGAAATCTTTGGTGTTCCATATCAGTTCTGGTCATCACAAGTAATGCATGCTTTAGGGAATGTATGTGGCGAAATTTTGGTAATTGATCCAACATCTTTGAGGTTGCAAGACCTCTCTGCCATTAGAATGAAGATTAGAAATTATGGAGGAATCAATCATATCCCACGAGCGATCAATTTACTCACTGATTCAGGAGTTTTCACTGCGAACATCTTCATTGCTGGAGCACCAATCAGTTACCGGAACCATAAATCGCCGGTAACGGATAATTTGAAATCAAATAATTTGGATGAGTCATTGCGTCAATCAATTACGGAGCAGACAAACAGATTGGGAAAAGCCAAATTATCCGGAACTTTCAGAAAACTTTCGTTAATGGATGATTCGACGGGGGATGATTTTCCCATAAAGCAACACTCTTTAAATTCCTCTCAAAGGAAAAAACATCATCATGGCTCTACCAATAAGAACAGAAAAAGGAAAAAATACAAGTCGAAAAAGAAGAATCCAAAGCAATCAATGCCAGGTCAGCAATGGGTGAAAACATCAAGTAAGCCGAATACGATTTATACAGCTCAAGATGAATTCGAAAGTCCGATGGATATAGATGTTTCCCCTTCTTACCAGATGACTGTCGAAGATTATGTTGAATCCACGCCAGAAAAACATGAGCCCACCACAAAAACAAACCGAACCCTCTCACAAAAACTATTCTCAATCATTCAACCTATCCCAATGTCGGTCAGCTCTACTTTCACATTAACACCTACCTTTATATCATCTTCATACCCACTACCACCGGCTGCAGCAATAATTCAACATAACCTTTCACCCAAAACATCTCAAAAACCTACACTAGCATCTAATCAACTTTCATGTACAACATCATTTTCGAGCCCCAGGAAGTTGAATTTTAGTATTCCTAAATGGGTACTCACAGAAGCACATAGATTGTTCAATTTGGGAGAAAATCTGGGCATAAAATTCTCATCAATGCCAAACCATTCTATGAAATTTCTGGTCTCTAAAATTAAACAAACGGGGCCCATTTAAAACCTATCATTCAACTTCCCGTTAAAAAAGCTATCATCAAAGATTTTGCGGTGCAATCTATTGTTCCATTCGAAGAGATACAAGAAATATCTATTCATGAGCCAAAATCAAGAGCTCTGCCTTTAATGGGTCTAGAGGATTCTTTCATTGTTGATTTAGAAGACGAAGAATCCACTTCTTCTACATCCTCCGGTTCACCTACATATCCACCAGGTTTTGAGTCGATAAATGTGGAGGTGATTGATGACGCTTGTTCAGGTCAAGTTCATACTACAGATTGCATCCCAAAAAAAATGGTCTGCGAATACAAAAGACTGGGTATTACTTCTACAACTGTTATAACTTCTACTTCAAAAAACAGAAGGGCTACAACTCTAAAGGCTTCACATATTTATAAATGAGTCTACAAATCCTTTCTTGGAACGTTAGAGGTTTAAACTCTAACAAGAGAAGACTTATTGTGAAGAAGATGATCGAGATGTCAAAAGCTCCAATAATAATCCTTCAAGAGACTAAGATGATGCAGTGCACTAGTTTTGATGTTATGCAAATCTGTGGGCACAATAAATTTGGTTGGACATTTCAACAATCTTGTGGAAGTTCGGGTGGAATGATTATCCTATGGGATAAAGACTTTGTCGAGGTTACAGACTCTATGGTTGGCGATTACACCCTTTCCATTTCTTGCATTAATAAAACAAATGGTTTTGAATGGGTTCTTACTAATGTGTATGGCCCAAACAATCAAATTGATAGAGCTGATTTTTGGGTAGAGCTAGACAATGTTTGTAGCTTTTGGGAACTACCTTGGTGTATAGGTGGAGACTTCAACACCGTGAAAACTTGTGCTGAGAATAAGAATTGTAACAGACTATCCAGGAGTATGAAGCAATTTTCTAAATTCATAATACATCATGATCTTATGGATTTACCTCTGAAGGGAGCTAGATACACCTGGTCGAATGGTCAAGCAAACCCGGTAATGTGCAGACTAGATCGATTCCTTATCTCCCATTCCTTTGAATCCCACTACCCTTTGGTTTCCCAAAACGCAAAATCAAGACCCACTTCAGATCATATTCCCTTACTCTTAGATATTTCTGATCCTTCATGGGGTCCGAGCCCTTTTAGGTTTGAAATAATGTGGTTTTTGGAGAATGGTTTTCTAAATTTATTAGAAGAGTGGTGGCATTCTTTTTGTTTTGCAGGTAACCCAAGTACAATCTTATTGTTGAAACTCAAGGCACTGAAGGAGAAAATTAAGGCATGGAATAAGCAAGTTTTTGGTCATGTCAGTAACAAGCTAAACCGTATCTTGTCAGATATACATGATATTGATTGTTTTGCTGAGAATAATGTTCTTACTGAAGAAAAAATACAAGAGAATATCATACATAAAGCTGAGTTTGAAAGAGTGACTCAAATGGAAGAAACGGCTTGGAAGATTAAATCAAACACAAAATGGCTACAAGAGGGAGACAGAAATACTTCCTTTTTCATTAATCAGACAACGTCAAGAAGAAGGTACAATAGAATTAGGCAGTTGTATATCGGTAACGTGTTGGTTGATGATAGAAGCAAGTTAAAAGATCACATGGTGGGTTTTTATAAGGAGTTATTTACGGAAGAGGAAATCATTAGACCTGATTTAGAGGGTATTGCTTTTGATAGCATTAATGAAGTTGAATCCAATGTTCTGGAGACAAACTTTACAGAAGATGAAGTGTGGAATGCTATTCAGGAACTTGGAAATGACAAAGCTCCGGGGCCGGACGGATATCCTATATTATTTTTTTCAAAATGTTGGAAGTTCATAAAAGCAGACATCATGAGTTCTATTGATGAATTTTGTGCTTCAGGTAATATTGACACTAGACACAACTCCACTTTTATTACTTTGGTTCCAAAGAAAGATCATATTGAGACTGTAAAAGATTGTAGACCTATTTGTTTGCTGACTAGCGTCTACAAAATAATTGCAAAGGTCTTAGCTTCAAGATTAAAATTGGTTATGTCTAAGTTAATATCACAGGTTCAGAGTGCTTACATTGAAGGTAGACAGATTGTTGACGGAATTCTAATTGCAAATGAACTTGTTGATTCAAGAATCATAGCAGGGAAACCAGGTATAATTTGCAAGATCGATCTTGAAAAAGCTTTTGATAGAATAAATTGGAAATATCTTGAATCGGTGTTAGTAAAAATGGGTTTCAGTTCAAAATTATGCAAGTGGTTGAGGTTTTGTTATTCTACGGCCTCTTTCTCAGTTCTCATTAATGGCTCACCATTTGGTTTCTTTAAAAGTAGTAGAGGTGTTAGGCAAGGGTGTCCTCTCTCACCATTACTGTTCAACATTGCTATGGAAGGCTTCTCCAGATATTTTGATAAGGTCGCTCATACTAATATGATCTCTGGTTTCTCAGTTTCACCTATAAGTGTGGTGGTTAATCACCTACATTATGCGGATGATACAATATTTTTTCTTGATGATAAAAAGGAGGAACTTCTTAATCTATTCTCTGCACTACAATGTTTTGAATACATCTCGGGCTTAAAAATTAATCCTTCAAAAACAAGAATAGTGGCGGTTGGTAATATACCAAATTTGGATAGGTGGGCTGCTGAGTTCGGATGTGCAACAGACAAGATTCCTTTCAAATATTTGGGGATGCCTCTTGGTGCGAAATCTAATTCGAAAGCTATTTGGGATCCAATTATTGGAAAGTTTGATTCAAGGTTATCTTTTTTTAGACAGGGAACATTAACAAAAGGGTGAAAGTTAGCTTTGCTAAAGTGTATCTTATCTTCACTACCACTTTATTACTTCTCACTATTCAAGGCTCCTAGTTCTGTTATTAAGAAACTAGAGAAGAAAATGAGAGATTTCTTATGGGAACATAATGTTGGTTCTAAGGTTTCTCACCTTATCAACTGGGAGACGATGATGGCTTCTAAAGATAGAGGAGGACTTGGTGTCCTTAATCTATCCATCATGAATGTATGTATGCTAGCTAAATGGTGTTGGAGATATGGAGTTGAAAAAAATCTTTTATGGCGTAAAATAATTGTAGATAATCACGGAGATAATCGGTCATACTGGTTGCCTGGAAAGGTTGAAGCTACCTATGGTATTTCGTGTTGGAAAAGTATCGTTGTCACTAGTTCTTTGATCAGTTCAAATTCAACTATAAACGTTCATTCCGGTAAGCAGGTTTCTTTCTGGTATGACTGTTGGAGGGGTGGTATCATTCTTGCTAATGAGTTTCATATTATCTTCAAACTGGTAAGAAATAAATTTTCAAGAATTGATGATATGGTCTCTAACACTGGGAACTGGAAATTTGATTTCAAACGCTTACTTAACGATGATGAAGCTATTCGGCTAGCAGAATTATTTTTTGTCATAGGTCACTCCCCTCCATCTCTGGATGGTATGTTAGACACAAGACGTTGGAATGATAACAATGGCATCTTTACGGTTAAGTCTCTTTACTCCAAATTAATCGCAAGTGATGGAGTGGATAACTTCCCGAGTGCTTTTATCTGGAAACCGACAATTCCGCCTAAGATCTGTTTTCTGATTTGGAGCTTAATTCACAATAAGCTCAATACAATAGATACTCTAGATCGAAAAGGAATCCATATTTATAACTCGTGTGCTCTTTGTGGAAATGATGAGGAATCACAAGACCATCTCTTCTTGCATTGTAAGATTGCTCATAAAGTCTGGCGTATGTTGATGCCCAACTCAAACTGGTTTTGGGTATTTCCAAAGTCTTTCAAGGATTTAGCTCATTGCTGGTTTCATCCGCAGTTATCTTCTCAAGGAAGATCTATTTGGAAGCTCATTCCGGCTGCCATCGTTTCGACTTTGTGGAAAGAACGAAACTGCAGAACTTTTGAGAAGAACTATATGTTTAAGGTTGATAATTCCCTGGGTGATGAAGCTAAATCTTTGGTCCTTTCATGGGCGTCTGCAAATGGGTCTAAAGTTCATCTTAATTTCGCCAATTCGGTTTCAAATTGGGATGCTTTCTTTGTTGTACAGTAATTTCTTCTTTCATTTACTCTACCTCTGGTAGGCACTTTGTATATTCTCTGATCTAATAAATTCTTTCTCTTTGATCAAAAAAAA